>CM021103.1:273709674-274139269 GCA_007115665.2 Sequoiadendron giganteum | reverse complement strand
GGAAGAGAGGGAGAGAGAGGGGGAGAAAGAGAGGTGAGATAAAGAGAAGTAGAAAGGGAAGGAGAGAAGTGAGATAGAGAGAACTACAGAGGGAAGGAGAGAGAGAATGACAAGATGGAGAGTAGAGAGGGGAGGAGAGAGCAAGGGAAGCAAAGAGAGAGAGAAAGAGAGGAGAGGGAGGGAGGGATAGGTAGGTATAGAGAGTAGAGAGAGATATATAGAGATAAAAGGAGAGGGATGAGAGAGAAAAATGTAGAGAGGGAAGGAGGGAGGGAGATAGATATTGGAGAGGGAAGGAGAGAGAGATGGACATGTAGAGACATAGTTCTTGAGCTCAAGGAAGATATTGTTAGATAAAGGGATGGAGATAGTGTGAGAGAGAGAGGTCTAGAGAATAAGAGGTGAAAATGAGTGAGATAGATGAAATCCAACCTCCTGAGTACTAAAATTTGACCTCCTGATTACTAAAATTTGACATGTTGATTACTAAAATTTGACTAAGTTTGAAATTTTTAAGATCTTCTAAAAACTAGAATTTGCATTATAACTCTTAGAGATATGAAACCACTCTCAAACATCTTGCCTATATATACATGAAATATAAATTAAAGTATAAGAAAGTAAATGTCCATATGTAAATGTCAACTTATACTTAAATGTTTATTTCATGTATATAATTTCCCAACTTATACTTAAATGTTTATTTCATGTATATAGTTTCCCTGAAGAGAAAGCAAAAATCTAGTTCTATGCAAAGCAGGTCATTTGGCGCTTTCCAAAGGCCTGCTTTAGACATGTTAATTAACAAGATTTGCTAAATTTTCTCATATTTTTGACCGTGCTCCCCATCTCATTTGCACATCTTTCAATGCAAGTTTATAAAAAAAATCGTGATAGCGTTAACCTCTATCTCAGCTATCTAAATATATAATTCTTTTTTCATTTTGATTTAGTTAAGGTTTTGATCCATGGCTTCTATTGTAAATGCCTTCGTTTTTGGTCAAAAACCAACATGTGCTAGGTTTAGGATAGATTTTTACACGTTCATCGGAATGTGAAACAAATTACGTTTTTTGAAACTAGACTCCATTCTACACATGATGAAAAAAAAAATCAATTTTCGATTAGTTTGCAAAAAAATTAGGGGGGGAGCACGCTCAAATTTCAGCTTTTCAGGATGTGTCCACTTTGAAAATTCATAAAATATTATATATTCATTAAAAAAATTATCTGAAAGAAGGAGGATAAACTACATGGTGTTAGCTAATTTCTCACTATTGGGATTTTTGAAATTCTAAAAAAAAGTTAACCAAAAAGGGGGGAGCCCTCAAGTGCTATGCTATTTTTTTTGATAAAAACAAGACCTATTTTGGCCCCCCCCTTTTTGAGACCCTTAATCTTCATTAATTTCAAAAAACAATAGTAGCTTAGAAACTAGACTCAAAGCACTTCAACTTTTGTTCTTGTTGCATCTTGAAATTTTGAGCGTAACTATCTTTATTTTCTCGTGCAAATCATATTTTCCTAATTTCACAAAAAAGTGGCATCTTAAGAGCCAAAATTGTGTCACAGATTGGTGCACTTACCCAATTAGCTTAAGATTAAAATTAGGATTAAGCTTAGAGTTAGGATTATAATTAGGGTTAAAATTAATGCTAGAATTATTTTTCTTTGGAGGGTGTAAGTCACATTTTAATTGTTTTTCTTTGGGGGATTAGAATTAGAGCTAGGGTTAAAGTTAAAATTAGAGTTAGTATTAGGGTTAGAATTAGGATTAGGGTTAGGGTTTGAATTATCTTAGGATTACAATTACAATTAAGGTTAGAGTTAAAATTGTTGGCCCCATAGTTATTGTTGCGCCAAAAGGTTGACTTGTTAATGCTTGATACAACCGTCAGACTTAACAAATCCATGAGAGGAAGTTAAGCCATGTCGTAAATCTCAAGGGGAGCGCTAACCATCTGCCAACAATCTCCCCCTCCATGTTACCCAAGGGAATTTGAACCTGACACCTTTGGCTCTAATACCAATTGTTGGCCCCACAATTATTGTTGCACCAAAAGGTCAACATATTAATGCTCGATAAAACCACCAAAGTTAACGGATCCATGTGAGGCGGTTAAGCCATGTCACAAATCCTGAGGGGGGCGCTGACCATCTGCCAACAAATATTAGGATTGGGGTTAAGGCTAGGATATTTGGTTAGAATTAGGATTTTAGTTAGGGTCGAGGTGATGATTATAATTAGGGCTAGAATTTGGATTAGAGTTAGGGTTAGGTTTAGGGGCATAATTAAGATTAGGGTTATGGTTAGGATTATAATTAAGATTAGGGCTAGTGTTACAATTACCTTAAGATTAGAATTAGGGTTAGAATTAGGATAAAGATTAAAATTGGGTTAAAATTACGATTAGTCATGGTTAGGGCTAGGGTTAGAATTAACTTACAATTACAAATAAGATTAAAGTTATAATAAGGATTATAACTAGGGCTAGGATTAGGATTAGTGTTAGGGTTAGAATTAATTTAAGAATAGAAATAGGGTTAGGTTGACAAATAGGGTTAGAATTAGGGTTAGATTTATTATTAAAATTAGAATTTATATACAAATAAGGTTAGAATTAAGATTAGGGTTAGGGTAAGAATTAGGGTTAGGGTTAGTGTTAGAATTAGGATTAGGGGTAGGTTGCAATAGCTTAGGATTAGAATTAGTGCTATAATTAGGGTTAGAGTTAAAGTTAACATTAGAATTATGTAATTTTAGAGTTAGCGTTAGAGTTAGGGTTTGAATTAGCACAAGGTTATAATTAGGATTAAGGTTAGGGCCAAATTTAGAATTGATCTTAGAGTTAGAGTTAGGATTAGGGTGAGGGCTAGGGTGATGATTATAATTGTCTTTAAAATTAGGGTTAGAGTTAGGGTTAGGGTTAGAGTTGAGGCCAAAAGTAGGATTAGGATTAAAATTCAAGTTAGGTTAACAATTAGGGTTAGGATAAGAATTAGGGTTAAAATTATATTTATGGTTGGGGTTGTTGCAAGGTGTGCACCCTTGGTCTCCTTGTGTTGCGCAGTGTAACGCTTAGGTTCATAACATTGCTTAACTGCCTCTTGTGGATTCATTAACTCTAGCAGTTGTATCGGGTATTAACAGATTGATCTTTTGGTGCAACGACAACCATCTATGCAAAAATTGGTATCAAATCTTGGGTCACGGGTTTGAACCCCTAACTTGCGTTGAGGGATTGTTGCAAGGTGTGCACCCTTGGTATCCTTGTGTTGTGCAATGTAGTGCTTGAGTTCGTGACATGGCTTAACCGCCTCCCATGGATTCATTAACTCTAGCAGTTGTATCAAGCATTAATAGGTCGATCTTTTGGTGCAACGACAATCGTCTGTGTAATAGGGGTTAGAATGGGGTTAAGGTTATAATTAAATTTATGGTTACAATTATGATTAGAATTATGATTACAATTACAATTTAGATTAAGTATATGGTTAGGATTACAAATAGGTTTATAATTAAATTGGTATTACAGTTAAACTTAGAATTAGGATTGCAACTATAATGTATTATAGTTATTCGGCTATGTATTAATTGGTTGTCAACTTCAAGTAGTTATAAGTGTTGATTGATTGACAATTATGTTCTTCTTGGATACCATCATGTCCTTTAAAAATTTAAATACATTGTGTATCGTCAAGGAGAGTAGTATGACCTAGTGGGATTGACTTTGATCCTTGGTTGACCATCTCTGCTCTTCTTTTTTAATAATTTCATGTGTAAATAAAGATATATTTTATACATGTATCTAGTATGCATTGTCATCTCTATTATTAATTCATGTATTTGTTTTATTAGATAGAGTAGTAAATAGGGGTTAGAATGGGGTTAGGGTTATAATTAAATTTATGGTTACAATTATGATTACAATTATAATTTAAATTAAGTATACGATTAAGATTAGAAATACGTTTACAATTAAGTTCTAGTATTACAGTTAGACTTAGAATTAGGATTGCAACTACAATTAAAATTAGGGTAAAATTAAGGTTATTGTTACAGTTAGAATGAGAAATATATTTAGAATTAGGATTAGGGCTAGGGTTTAGGGTTGGAATCAGGGTTGCATTTACAGCTAGGATTAGAATTAGGATTAGAATTAGGGTTTAGGGTTTAAGGTTTTGGGTTACAATTAGCATTAGCATTGTATATAATTTTAGAGTTTGTGTTAGGGTTACAATTAAGGTTAAGGTTATAACAAGGATTAGAATTAGGTTTAGGGTTACAATCAAGATTTGAATTATGCTTACTGATACAATTAGAATTATCTTAGGATTTGAATTAGGGTTAGGTTTACAAATATAGTTGGAATTAGGGTTAAAATTAAGATTAGGGTTAGAATTAGGTTTTATTAGGGTTACAAATAGGGTTAGATTAGGATTAAAGGTAGAGTTTGAATTATGGTTAAGATTAGGGTTAGTGTTATATTTGCCTTAGGATTAGAACTAAGACCAGGGTTAGCATTATAATTAGCTTAGGATAAAAAATAGGATTAGGATTAAATTTGGGATAGACTTAGGGTTAGAATTAGAATTATAGATAGAGTCATGGTTAGGGTTAGGGTTATAATTAGCTTACAATTAAAATTAGGGCCAAGGTTATAATAAAGAGTAGAACTAGGCTAGGGTTAGAATTAGCTTACAATTAAAATTAGGGTTAGGGTTATAATAAAGAGTAGAACTAAGCTAGGGTTAGAATTAGCTTAAGATTATAATTAGTGTTAGGTTTAGAATTTGGGTTAGATTTATGATTAGGATTAATTTTTTGTTAAAATTAGAGTTACAAAAAAGGTTAGAGTTAGGATTAGGGTTAGGGTTAGGGTTAGGTATAAAGATAGGGTTAGAATTAAGATTAGGGGTGGGGTTAAAATTAACTTAGGATTAGAATTGGTGTTGCAATTAAGGTTAAGGTTAAATTTAATATTGGTATTATATGCAATTTTAGAGTTAGGGTTAAGATTAGGGTTATAGTTAAGGTTTTAATTAGCTTAAGATTAGAATTAAGATTAAGGTTAGGGCTAGGTTTAGAATCGGAGTTGAGGATGAGGAAAAGATTAAAGCCAAACAAAATAGATGAAAACACAATATCTTCACCTAGAATCTTTACTACTCTCCTTGATGAACGGAAATGGAGTGCACCCTCATTCCATTTGATTTGATCTTTAATGTTGATATCTAGATTTTCTCAATAATCTAACATAACCTTGATATGATTGTAAGATGATATATCAAATTGACAACATTTAGGTATGATAACTTCAAAGTTCATGAGGATGAAAGATAAGGGCCTCTATATATAGAGTCTTGAAGAGGCAAAATTAATGGTTAGGAATGATTGATGATGGATGGCTAAGATTGAAGGAGGATTAGGGTTTGGATCAAAGATGTAGTCATGTAACAAGTGACACATGAGGGATATGATTTAGGTTTAAGATTAGGATAAAGACAAAAATCCTCATGGAAATGGCTAGGATTAAGAGGTTCACATGAGATGAATGGATAAGATGAAAAGCTACTTTGAATTTTGGATGGATGTCTAGGTTTGATGAATCTAGATAAGGAGTTAGTTAGACATGTGAAGGAGACACTTGTCACATGATGAAAAATTTATATTGTAATCCATGTGAATAAGATAAAGGGCTAAGACTAGATGGGTAAGGATAAAGGGAAAAAGGAATTAATTAAATAAATAAAATATTTATTTAATTAATGAGATCATGTGAAGGGAAAAATAATTAAATAAATGATAAATATTTATTTAATTAAATTATTACGATAAAGATGGGAAAGGGTGTGAATAATTAAATAAATTAATGGGTTAAGGATAAGCTAAAGTTAGCTACGGTTGGGTAAGGTAAAATTTTAGGTGTCTACAAGAGTTAGATTAATGCTAGGATTATGGTGATGATTACAATTATCTTTATAACTAGGGCTAGAGTTAGGGTTAAGGTTAAAGCTAGAAGTAGGATTAGAGTTAGAATTAAGGTTAGGTTAACGATTAGTCTTAAGGTTAGGAATACAACTAGAATTAGACGTTGAAGGTTAAAACTAAAATTAGGGTTAAGGTTAGAATTAAATTTAGGATTATAATTACAACTTAAATCAAGCATATTGTTAGGTTTAGAAATAAGTTTACAATTACATTTGAGGTTACAATTAGACTTAGAATTAGGATTATAGCTATGGTTAGGGTTAAGGTTAAAATTACATTTACAATTAGTGTTATAATTATGGTTCAAGATAAAGTTACAATTTAGGTTGGAATTATAATTAGGTTTACAATTAAAGTTAATTTTAGAGAGAGGTTTGGGGTTAGGTTTATAATTATGGTTCAAGATAAAGTTACATTAAGGTTGGAATTATAATTAGGTTTACAATTAAAGTTAATGTTAGAGAGAGGTTTGGGGTTAGGTTTATAATTATGGTTACAATTAGAGATAGGGCTAGGGTTATAATTATGCTTACAATTAGTGTACAATTAGGGTTAGTATTAGATTTCAAGTTAGGATTAGAATTTGGGTTTGTTGACCCTTTTCCATTGATGTCAGAGGGGGAGAAAGTGAGCTCAAAATGTTGAATTGACAAGAGAGTGAGCTTAGACTGCTAAATTTCTCAAAAATAATAATCTCATAATATCATGTCTTCCATAGGGGGAGAAAATGCTACAGCCAAGAAATCATTCAGACATGTTTGGTGGCCCCAACATTTTGTTGTTTTCCATCAATGATAAAGGGTGAGATTGTTGAACATAGGTTGTCATTGATGTCAAAAGGTCTATTAGAGGTTGTTGATAGTTGTTATCAAAGGGTGTCAAGGCTATCAAAGATGAAAGAGATTGTTGGAGTACTAGAATTATTGTTTCACTCAAGGTTTCGGAAGCATGTTGTTTACATGTGTGTAGACTGTCTAATCAATCATATCCTATATCATGTAACATGCATTAAGTTTTGTTGAGGCGTGAATGCCTTTAGATAGTTGGTGTGTTTATTATACCATGTTGTGTATGCAATTAGCATGAGTGTGGTGGTCCAGAAGGATATCTTTTGGGCAAAAAGACTTCTAAATATGGTCGACATTTCTTTCAAAAATGCAATGTTGCTCTACGGTTCGGAAGGAGAGTATGTCTACACTAGTTCTATCAGTTTCCCGAGCTTTTGGAGGCTCGGCTCAATATGTTGGAACACGTTTGTCGTTGTGCCAAAAGATCAACAAGTTAACACCCAATACAAACACCAAAGATAAGCAGATCCACGGGAAGCGATTAGTCCATGTCCTGAATCCGAAGGGAGACACTGGTGATTAGTCCAACAATCCCCCCTCAACGTCACCCGAGGGGGTTCGAACCCATGACCACGACTCTGATACCTTTTGTTGGAACACATTTGTCATTGTGCCAAAAGATCAACTTGTTAACACCCGATACAAACATCAGAGATAAACAAATCCATGAGAGGCGATTAGTCCATGTCTTGAATATGAAGGGAGACACTAGCGATTAGTCCAACAAGGTTGAGGTTAGGTTTACGATTAGAATTAAGGTTGGATTTAGATTACAATAATTAAGATTAGAGTTAGAATTCATTAAGGATAGAAATAGAGTTATAATTTAACATATGAATAAATCAATAATTATTGAACTATTGTAGAAAAATGTATATTCCACTTATATAATAATATTATTGCTTTATGTATATATCATTTATGTAGATTTGTGTTTTGAAGACATAAATCACATTTTACTTATCTTCAAATTCCCAGCTATACTTTTTCACTCAAAATAATATTCTAAAATAATTTATTTTTTTCCTAAAACTACATATGAATATATATAAATATAAATATAATTAATTGAGATTAAGTGAATGATAATATTTGAGTTAATATATTTTGAAATAATATTAATGTTAAATATAGAAATAAATGTAAATAATAAATTTATTTAATTTTGTAATTAAGAAAAATAATTTGTATGAAGATTCTAAAATATGTCATTAAAAGTTATAATAAAAATTGAATTAATCTCTTACAGGTTACAATTGCATATTTTAGACAGATTTATAGAATATATATTATATGCTAGCTAATTCACTTCCCCATCAAATTGAAGTGAGCATAAAACTTCATTCTCAATATCATGGTAAAAGTTAACAAATATGATAGGGTAGCACATAATGCGACTTTTTTTAAATGCAATATATGGAAAACAATAAGATCCAACGTGCTGAAATGAATTCAATGCCATTAATTGATTGTCTGATGTCTTGTAATAACAGGTGACACAAGATACACAAAAGATTTGCAGGAATCCATCTCGTGATTGTTACAATAGTTGTAAGATGGGTTAATACGTTATTTGAGTATTCTGTTTTTATTGTGTCAATATGACACCCATTACTTCTGTTTTTTCTTGTTTAGCATTTATCAAGTCACTCTAATGACCTGAAAATTTAATTAGTGAATCTGGTTTGTCTAATATTCTTTCCTCGTAAAAAGGCATCAAAATTTTCAAGTAATCGTACACACCATTAAATTAGTTGATTCCGTTTATATACCAACGCATCCCATGATATTTTTGCGGAGTTCAGTATTGATAACGGTCCTCTCGCTTTTCTTTGTATTTACATTTATGCCAGATTTCAGTTGGAATTCTGGCAATTTATGATCCATGTTTATTGCACATAATTAAATGCTAGCATCTCCTCAATGGTAGTTATTAGCTCAAATGAATCGACAATCATACTATTGACCAAAATGACAGAAATATTATTGCCGTAAAATGTCTCACTAACCTAGGGTTGTTATTTACAAAAAATAAATTAGAAATAATTCACAAAAGTCGTCATTGTTCTTGAATATTTACAATCGCCACCTCCAATATCCCAGCCCACTAAAAGCCAATATTTTATTAGCTTTGATAGTGGAAATCGACAATGCCTAATGAATCTTGAATAGGCCTATACCTCCAAGAATGAAAGTCATAATTTTGTACTTGTGGATATAGGTACTAAACCAGAAGACCAAGCCTGATCTTCGGCAAGCTAGCCATTATCCTTATTATTGGTTCCCTTGCACGCACGAACTTGCAATAGACTTGGTACAAAAGTGATGAGAATGGAACTCTTCAAGATAACCCTTATTTTTGGCAATTTCTTTAACACACTGTGTATAGTGTAGAATCCAACATTTTGCTGGATCCAATACAACAATCTACAACAGCAGGATCATACTCAGGATAGCTCACATGGATTATCATACAAAGCCGGAGTGTCTCCAGGGGCACAGCTTGAACTTTCATGTCTGTTTTTGCCAAGTGGAGTTGGGGAGAGTGGGTGAAAGTGGAGCGCATAAAATAGGAAAATATCAGAGTTGAGGGCAGATCAGGGGATATGGAGCATATCTCCTCACTGTTGACACAAAGCAAGGGACGGGCATAAAATAACTGTTACAATATCTAAGAAATAATGGTCATGGACTAATGGCATAGTGTTTGTCCATGAAAAACCCATTGAGCAAAGCTGCTTGAGAATTCACTGGGGCATTCTCCAACTTGTCCTTCTTCTACAGTGCAATCTGATTCTTTAATCTCCTCCAGTCCTGATTCCGTGAGTAGTGTCTCCTTGTAATCAGTTCTTTCAATGATAGGACGGTTTGTTTTGTCAATCTGATTTACATATTTAAGAGTTGTTAGATATAATCTTTTATCTCAAACTGCAGCTAGTTTACAAATAAAATTTATATGTATATACTTAACACGGGTTTATTTTTCTTTTACCTCTGACCCCTGATCACAATCAATATTCAAGTCATTAATTTCCATGGCATTGGTAATGTCACTTGCAGAAGAGTTTGTTCTCATTTCTCTGGTGATCATGCATCTGTAAATTTAAATTCAGGTTAGCAAATATAAATTGTTGAAAAAATGTTAAAGATTAGCAAACAGTTCTGCACATGAAAAGGTGATTTTATGTCAGATACTATATTAAAATGCACAAACAGGACAACCAATATTTTATTGATTGGTTTAACTAATGATCTAATGCAGTCTCTTGCTAAGATCAACTTAGTCTCCAAACCAAACCAACAAGAATGGAATTATCTATTTAATCTATGACCTCAGTCATCAAGTAATAAAATTTCAAAAGATCTAATACATTACTATGAATGTATTCATGTACATATATGTGTATAGAGACGTGTGTTTAGTAAAACTTCTATACTGAGATTATGTGACACTACAGATGGTCCATTTTTATGAATATTAAATGTAATCTCTTATTGTAGTTATTGATGTTCCTACAAGTACAACGAAATAATCTTTTCTTGCAGTATAATGCATCATTTTTTCCCCAATTCTCGTTGCCTTCATTCTAGTCTCTTATCTTTGCTATCTATATTTTCTCCTTTTAATTGAAATTAATA
The DNA here is from genome assembly GCA_007115665.2 of Sequoiadendron giganteum. Classification (NCBI taxonomy): domain Eukaryota; kingdom Viridiplantae; phylum Streptophyta; class Pinopsida; order Cupressales; family Cupressaceae; genus Sequoiadendron; species Sequoiadendron giganteum. Next base: position 274,128,790 of record CM021103.1, on the reverse strand, counting down.
AAAACACGAAATGTCCAAGTGAACGGAATTTCCTACATGCAATTTTATTTTATTTTATACTATCTTACAAAAACACGTCCACCCTTCTGACCTCTTCCCAAACCCTTTCCCCCCACTCCTCTGGCATCCCCAAGACAGTGATGGCAGGAGATGTCCCCTGGCTGTCACCTGTCCCCAAGATTTTCAGGGAACACATCCCTGAATTGTCTCTTTTGGAGATCAGATGTTGGTAAATTTTGGGGATATATATATATATATAATGCCATCACAAAAATAGCCTCCCAAACTGCCATCCTGGAAATGCCATGGACCGTAGATTTTCAATAGTTTTTTAGTAAAATCTTGCATGTTTGATTATATTTTGCTGATGATTTCAATGAGCTTCTTTACCCATCATCAGATTTACAGGTCATTATTTTGTTTCTACTCTAACCCTCCCTTGTTTTATCCTATGTTACTGGATCCACCCATTTTGACCTTGGATCCAGATCGCTCTGGTTCAGTGCGGTTTCTAGACCTGGCAAGTGCAGATATGTGATTGTGGATTTGTCCTAGACGAACACAAGAGAGCCTAGACAGAACCTGAGCGGTTCCAACAATGCAAACATAGAACCCATACCTTTTTTACTATTTTTTTTTCACTTTTTTAATAAGTTCCAGCATAATTAGCAGAATCAGCAAGTCTTTGACAATTTTCAGTGAGTACTTGTTGGGTACTCAGCTAGTCTGAGGCCTTAAATCGTGCCCACATGAAAAATGTGGATTAAGCACTCCAAAATGTCAATTTTTTGGCTTTATAAGATTTATTTTTACTTCTAAAGAGTTATGAAAATGGTTGCCCTCCAGACCCCCACCAAGCTCTGTGCTGAAAGTGGCTCAAGATTGGGGGTCCAATCTCAACTAGTGTTCAATGGGGATGCATCCCCACCAAAAATCCCCGCATTTCCAAGACGGAGTCATCCCCGAGACGCGAGGACTTGGGGGAAACGTCCCTCCACTGCACCGCCACCTCCCCCAGGGACGCTTCCCAGATGTCCTCAGAACATCTGGGCAACTCCCAAGAGTCCCTCAACTGTCACGGGGACGTCGAAGTGTCTCCCACAGCCGGCAAGCCAAAAAAGTGTTTTAAATTAAAAAAACTTGAATTCTTTTGTGGTGAAATTGCCATGGACCAAATTCTTTGACTATCACTCTAGCCATTTGATTGCTATCTTGAGTTTATATTTCCTTTGCTGCTGAGAGGAACTAGTCTACTTATAGCTTCATCCACTCTCTTAAGAGGAACAAGCTCACCCCTAGAGAGCAGAGAAGCTTGTGGCTGTACAAAAGTGTCTTGCAGAGAAGCTTGTGGCTGTACATAGTGTCTTGCGTCTCATTGACTGCAAAACACTTTTGTACAAATAGAGTCTAGCAGCACGGTGGGATGTATAGCTAGAGGAGCCAACACAGATTGATGAGGATTCTATAGTTACACAGGCAGGGCTGGTTGGTATTAGTTTGGTGGAGCTTGACCATGTGAAGTCCCCTTCGAGCAATTCTAGTGATGAGGAGTTTGGGGATGATTAGAGGCCTCACTTCACTCCATTTTCTTACTTTGACCCCCACCAAGCTCTGTGCTGAAAGTGGCTCAAGATTGGGGGTCCAATCTCAACTAGTGTTCAATGGGGATGCATCCCCACCAAAAATCCCCACATTTCTAAGACGGAGTCATCCCCGAGACGCAAGGACTTGGGGGAAACGTCCCTCCACCGCACCGCCACCTCCCCCAGGGACGCTTCCCAGATTTCCTCAGAACATCTGGGCAACTCCCAAGAGTCCCTCAACTGTCACGGGGACATCGAAGTGTCTCCCGCAGCCGGCAAGCCAAAAAAGTGTTTTAAATTAAAAAAACTTGAATTCTTTTGTGGTGAAATTGCCATGGACCAAATTCTTTGACTATCACTCTAGCCATTTGATTACTATCTTGAGTTTATATTTCCTCTGCTGCTGAGAGGAACTAGTCTACTTATAGCTTCATCCACTCTCTTAAGAGGAACAAGCTCACCCCTAGAGAGCAGAGAAGCTTATGGCTGTAGAAAAGTGTCTTGCAGAGAAGCTTGTGGCTGTACATAGTGTGTTGCGTCTCATTGAATGCAAAACGCTTTTGTACAAATAGAGTCTAGCAGCACGGTGGGATGTATAGCCAGAGGAGCCAACACAGATTGATGAGGATTCTATAGTTACACAGGAAGGGCTGGTTGGTATTAGTTTGGTGGAGCTTGACCATGTGGAGTCCCCTTCGAGTAGTTCTAGTGATGAGGAGTTTGGGGATGATTAGAGGCCTTGTTGGTGTGCATTTTAATACCCACCATACACAGAATAAAATGCCCAAGGACACTTTATCCTCTCTTGAAAAGTAATTGCAAATACCTAGAAGATAATACAATGACTCCAATGTTTCTTTTGGCCAGGTTATGACATATGGACAAGGTCAGTGGGCGTTGTGATTTGCTGGTAATCACAAGGGGACTTACATAAAATTCATTTCTCGGGTCGAGGACTTAGACAGTTTTATCATTGAGGCTCTTTAGATGGGTGTTTCAGTTTTTCCAAAAAAAAAGGGCAAAAGGATAAGGGTTTAGAAATCTAAACTACTCCTAAGAACTCAAGAGACGGCAGTGACGAGATAAAATAGGGTAACCACACTTTGTTTCGCCTCCTTTGGACAACTACGCAAAGTGGGTGCAATCTTCAAAGGAAGTGATAATAATTTTCATGTTTGAATTGAAAACAAACAGAAGTTAAGCATCCACAAATCAACGGCTCAGACTAACTTTACACATCAAATGCAAATCATCCATTTGACAAAAGTATGAGCTAAATTTTATCTACCACTGCTATCAAATCTATCATCCACTTAACAAACATATAAATGAAATACTAATCTAATTCTACTCTAAGTGTTGAAGGAGAAATATTAAACCTTGCACACTATTTGAAAACAAAAGTGATTCTAAGCAAATCATGCACTAGAGCTTTTATTGACAGAAATAGTCTTGTCGCAACAATATTATACTACTCACTTCACAAATTGCAAATGAGGGGGCGAGCTCAATTTATAGGCTCCCTGATTACAATTTAATGGCCAAGATTGATTTCGAATCAACGGTCGAGATTACAAAATAAAACCCTAATTAGGGCTTGCCACAATTAACTGCCTCTCGAGCAACAAGAAAATTACATTTTGGGACACTTGTCCTTTTTGCTCAATTCCATGGATAAGTCAGGTTCATTGAACGTAGACATGTTGACTTGGAACAATTTGATTGGTTTCGAAGATGACGAGGTGCCACCTCAACGTGTTGGATGTCCTCCTTGGTCTCCTTGTTCTTTTCCTATAGATTTATCTTCCTTTGCGGATGACTTTGTCCTTGGTGTTTGTTCCTTCCTAGTTGTGATCTTGGATTTCCTTCGGGATTTTGATTTCTTCTTCTCACTTGCATCAGAATCTAGAAGTCTTCCCTTGGAGCAATTATTGAACTTTTCCTTCCTGATTGCTTTGAAATTCCTTCAAGTGCCTTGAATTTGGAGAAGAGCTCTCCCATGCTTTCGCCAAAATGGAGGAAATTGGAACTTTCTCTGTGAAGTAGTTCCCATACTTAGCCAAATTTTGGCTATTCAATTTCGTCTTGTAACACCTTCATGTGGACCATTCAACACTTCGCCAAGATTTTGGCCATCTTTATGCTCGAATGAACTTTGCCTGTGGATTTGTCTTTAATTTTGAGTTTGGCTTGTGCTAAGTAGGGCAGACTCCATCCTTGGGCAAGAATTTTATTCATTTCCTCCTTATTCCTCTTCATTTTTCTTGTTTTCTTTCCAACACTTAGTCAAAATTTGATCCTTTTATTGTCGGAAAATTCCACACTTAGCCAATTTTATGAGTTTTCCTTGGCGGACTTCATAGTTGTTGCACCACTTTGCTCATTTGTTAAGGCGGAGTTTGTCTTCCTTGTGCTATTCCCATCTCGCTCTCAGGCGGACTTCATCTTCTCTTGGACAAGGTGGACTTTGAAGCTGGCTGGACAAGATGCATTTTCCTCTAAGAGTACTTGATCTTGTGGCTGGACATCTTCATGGCAGACTTCACCAATGCTTGGACATGCTTCCCTGTTGGAAGGCAGACTTTGCCTTGCGCCTGCCATTGCTTTGGGTGAACTTTGCCAATGCTTAAACACTTCCTTTCTTGTGGCATACTTTATACTTAACCAAACATCCGACTTAGTCAAAATTTTCAAATTTTCTCTCTCCTTCTGGATTAGACAGACTTGGAGGTTTCTCTGCCATTTTGCATTTATGTCCATGCCTTAGAAATTTATTTCATGTTGAGTTGGGCGGACTTCGTGTTTGCCTTGCCATACACTCTTCCTTCCGTGCCAAAGAATTTTATTCCGTCATGCCGAGGAGTGAATTTCATGCTAGCTTGATCCCCTCTCTCTCTAGGCATATTTTTTATCCATGCCTTAGAAAAATTTCCTCTCCCAAAGTTGGGCGGACTTTAGCCTCTCCTTGATATTGGCACACTTTAGCCTTGCCTTGTCCAAGGGCGGACTTGGAAATCTTCAATTTAGCCTTGGCGAACTTCATGATTGGTTGGCCATGTTGGGCGGAGCTGCTTGGCCGGACATTTTTTTCTTTGTGCTAGGCGGACTTCATCATGTTCATGCCATTTTTTTTTCCTTGCATGTTGCTGGGCGGACTTGCTAGCCTTCTTGCTATTGACATTTTTGGGCGGACTTTGACCTCACCTTGCCAAGAGCGGACTTCAGCCTTCTTGTGCCATGGGTGGACTTCAGCCTTGGCTCGCCATCCACTTCCTCCTTCCTTGGGCGGACTTTGACCTTTTCTTGCCAGGGCGGACTTCATGCTTCTCAGGCCATGGGCGGACTTGGCTCTCCTTGTGCCATGGCAGACTTCAGCCTTGGCTTGCTAGTGCCTACCTTTGGCATGCCAAAGGTAGGGCGGACTTCATGTCTTGTTTGCCATTCTTTCCTCATGGGCGCCCTTCATCAAACTTAGCCATTTTCACCAAAATTTTGCTATTTTAGCTTGATTTTCATGATTTCTAGAGGCGTGTTGACTTCATGCTCTGTGGGATCCCAAAATAGAAACTTTCCAAAAATAGAAAAAGCAAAAAGCATCCCTAAAAATAGGAACTCCGGAATGGCCTAAAATGCCAAAAATCAAAAAAGCAGAATCCCTAAAAAATAGGAAGTGTCAGAATTGACTCAAAGCAATGGCGTTCCTCGTCTACCGGTCCTTCTAAGTACTTCCATGACATCTAGGCACTGATATGGGCTCGAATTCTCTACTTGGCTCAGATGATTTCTACAAAACTCTAACTCCTCATTGGAAATAAATGGTGATAAGCAGTTGCGCTGCCAAGGCAAAAACCGAAAAAGCAAAAAGAAGGGGGTCCCCATGGGGCGATGTGTGAAATAGGTCACAACAGGCCTCACTTCACTCCATTTTCTTACTTTGACATCATTGTACTCATTGTAATCATCATGAAATCTTGAATATAATATAAATTTCGAATTCGACATTTTGAGTTTTCATTGTTCAATGTTAAGTTGTTAATGTTCACTTCATAAGCTTAGTAGTTTTTAAGTTTTAATAATTTTCCAAAGTTTCATTTGTAATTCTTATATGTCTTTTTATAACTATTTTTCAAGTACCATATGTATATCAGCGTCGCCCCCACCCAACCATCCCCCCTGCCATCCCCAAATTTAGGCCCTTGGTCCCCCCATCCCCAAAACCTGTCCCGACGTCCCTGCATCCCACCATCAAGAAACTCTATGGAACTATGATCTCAACAGATGGGGAAGAGCTTCAAAATGCAAAGAGATGTCAATTCTTAAAATTAAAAACTAATTTTTAATTTATGTAGTATGCTTACAGTGATTGAAGAACATAGCTTTCTTTCACATGGTATACCGTAATGCATCTGCATATATGAGGAATGTTTTTTTCCCATGATATTGTGCATGTGACATGAGGAATGACCTTCCTCCCAAGGTATTGTGTCTGCATAAGTACAAATGACTTTGCTCAAATAGCTTTGTGTTGGATAAAAAGATGATTGTGCTCTCATAGTGCTACAAGCATAATAGGTGTAAGGCTTTTCTCCATTATAAGAAGGAAATGCTTTGCTTCCATGTTATTGCATCTATTATAGGAGGAAGAAAATTAACTTTTTGCAACACAAAATGGTGTCATAGCACCTTCAATGTCCCTGTTGTGGTGTAATGGGTCAATAGAGATCATTTGACTAATCAACCCTACCACCATTGGCATGCTCACATGTTGTCTCAACCATTACAAGGAAGTTGGTGCTGAGTAGAATAACATTGTGGAGATGCAATCACTAGTGTTAAGAAAGGTGTTGTAATTGGTACCTAGACACATATTAGTTTGTTGACAGTATAATGTGTTAATGCTCTAGCAACTATTGGACCACAAGCTACATGGTACTATGCATACAATTGAAGAACATGACTTGCTTTCACATGAAATTGCATTTGCATTAGGTGATTTTTTCCCTTATAATATTGTTCCTCTAATGCAAGGAATGAATTTGTTCCATGATATTGCATTTACATAAGGGTAAATGACTTTGCTCGCATGACATTTTGTTCAACAGGAACATGACTCTGCTCTCATAGTGTTGCACTTGAGTAATATAGGTGTAATGAATTTGCTCCCATGGTATCATATCTATTATACGGCAGAAAAGCTTTGATTTTGATAGAAAGAGAATTCTTGGGCCCAACATATCACAAATTGGTGTTAGAGAACCTTGGATGTCCCCACATTGGTGTCATGGACTAGTAGCATCATTTAATTGGTCAGTTCTTTTTCAATCCTACCGGTATTTGAATTCTCGCATGGTGCTAAGTAGAATAATAGTGTGGATATGCAATCATTAGTGTTGACATACGTCTTGTCTCTATCTTGGCACATGTCAATTTGTTGATAGACTAACACGTGTTAATGCTTTAGCAACTACCAAATTGGAAGCTACATGGTAATGCACATGCAATGGTAGAATGTTACTTGCCTTCACATGGTATTGCATCTGCAATATAAGTAATGATTGTATTCCCATAATGTTGTGCCTCTTGTTGAAGTTATTGTAGCTTTGGGTTCATTCTTCCAGCCTAATCGAAGACATAAAATTGCATATAGCCTATTGGCTATTTATTTTATTGAGAATCTAAGATAATTAAAATGAATAGGCGCCTCACTTGGTAATATAATATAACATTTAATTATTGTGGGGTCGACCTAAATAATATTTATTATTTATTATGGCCGAATTCCTTAATGTGGCCGACTCATTTAATTATTATTATTATTCCTTAAGGAGGCCGACCTACATGAAGAGTCACTTTGTTTTGTATAAATACAAGGTGATGATCTCTCATTTGATCATCAAATTCATTCACCATATTCGCACTCCTTGGAGAAGTTCGCACTTGTGCAGCAGGTCATGATCTTGAGCAGCAGATCATCATTCTGTAGCAGCAGATTGATCTCGAGGAGAAACATATTTTGTATCTTCACATCTAGGAGAGGTGCTATTATTCATTGTATCAAATTCAGCCTTGTGTTCGGCCTGAGTTGTAAGCAGATTTCTGCTCTTACTCCTAAAATATATAAGCGACATATTTGCTGGGTTTTTCCTCTCAAGTTGGAGGGTTTTCCCAAGGTATCTTGTGATGTTCATTGTCTTATGTGTTGCATTTTCTGATTGCTTTCTTTTCTGATCCTAAAAACTAACATGGTATTAGAGCGGGTCTGAGAGAAGAAGTAATCAGATTTGACTAAGACCACAGATTTTAGGAGAATCGATTTTGGCAAATTTTGGTGGTATGATCTCAATCCTTGCAAAGGATGATTTTGTGCATTGGAGGACGCCTTTCTTCATCATTGCCTGAGTCGACCTTGCTGGTGTTTAGAAGACATGTTGGAGGCTCATATAAGGTTGGACGCACTTGCTACAGGTGGGATTTCATTGAGAACAGTTAGATAAATTATTAATAAATATTTATATGTATCACACAGCAGTATAAGGGCTAGGCGCAGCATCTGGAGATTAGACACAGCCATACCAAGAAGTTTCGAATATTCTTATGACTGCTGCAGCATATAATTCCAGGTTTCTTTCATGGCATGTTGAGTCTTATGCATTATTGTTAGTATGAAGTATAGGCGCAGTCATTAGAGCACTTCATGAACATTGATGCATTTAATTTCAGTCTTATGATAAGCATTGTAATCAGACTTTGAAGGCATTGGTCATGGGCTGAGTTACTGTATGCCTTAGAGTGTGGGAGCTGCTTGAGTCGTAAGTGTTGATAGTGTACATTGCTTTTAAAATCTGAGTCTAATCATTTGTAGAAGCAGTGTTAAGTCAAGTTATCATGATACCTTATGTTTTCCAAGTTTGGTGTCATGCTGTATATGGAGGTGCTGTGGGAGACTTCTTTGCATGAGTTGAAGTGTTGTTTCTGAGTTTACTTCTGTGAAGAATCATGTGAAGAAGATCTGAAAAATTATTGAGAGATAATGAGCAGATCCCAGGAAAGATAAGTCCTAAGAATCATGTGAAGAAGATCTGAAAAATACTCCTTAAAAAATCTTAGGATAGGATCTGAAACATTGTTGGCTGAGTATCGACTTAAGGAAATTGAACCATATACTTTACAGGTCGTACACCTCTTGTACCTGGCCGTACATTGTATGCAGCCTAGCACAAGCTGTACAACATTAATGAGGGGCATATGGGATTACAAAAGAGTTGCAGCCTTTTAATGGGTAAATATTTCTGATTTCAGCCCTTTTCCAGCTGCTCAGTCCAAAAGACAGCCATACTGTTCTGGGAAGTATTTGCAGATTTGTGTTGGTTATTAGTATACTGTACCAGCTCTGTCTTGTGTTGTACAGATCTGTAATCAGTCACCTCACTTCCATTATCAGTCATTGGTACAAGGTGGCTTCATTTAGAGGTTTATTTCAGTTGATTCTTGCAATCCGTACCACTTCTGGGCTGCTAGTTAAGTCTAATTCTGTAGTACTTGATTGCTGTTCATTATTGCTGGGTATGGCAAATGAATACCGGTGCTGGTAGAAAGTGCAGTTTGCTACATTTTTAGTACTGCCATGTCCATTTATAGTATGCTGCAATTTCTGGACAGTAGTATCAGCACTAAATTAGGCTGTTCCAAGTCACATTACGGTTAATTCTGCCTGGCTGCTTTGGCTACTTGCCAACTATCATATCTGTGAGTTTATACTTGTGGATTCTGTTCATTTTGAGAAGAGTTAATTATTTCTGTTTATTGCCATGTGGTTAGTTTCAGTATATGACTTAAAATTACCAGCTTGAGGCTCTGCCGCGCATAGTATTTCTAAAAAAAGATTTCTCATGTAATCCAGCTGAGGATTTAAGATGATTTGCTATGTTATTCCAGCTCCAAAAATCCTATATTTATATTGTAATCTTCTATGTGGTTTACCACCAGATAGTAATTGGAATTGATATTGTAAGAAGATCCTAGATGGTTTACCACTAGATTCATTTTAAATTGCATATCACTATTCACCAATTTGACATTGATGCAAGATCTGCTTGTTATCTGCCAATTTGCCATTGACTGGTCATATAGTAATTTACTCATTTGGCATTGATCAGATCTAGTTGTTATCTGCCAATTTGGCATTGATTAGGTCTGCTTGTTATCTGCTGGTGGTATTGATCACATCTGCATATCTATCTTTGTTCGTGAATTGGTTAGCTTGTCACCAATAAGTTTGTAATTAAATGCTTATTGCCACATCCCAGATTCCATATGCTCTCACCTTGCCCACATCGGAATCTTGGTGATTAGAAAAAACTTGGGTTTGTGATGATTTTTAATTTGGTGAAATCTGACTAACATTCCTACCAAGGACATTACAAAACACTCCTACTATCACCCCTTCAATTACAAATGCTCCTCTACTACTGATAATGGATGCAATCCAATTGAAAATAGCTAGGTCTATGAGAATAAGATAAAGATATGGCATCATGTTTGTTTAGAATCCTAGACTTGATAAGAAGGTAGGAGCTAATAGCCATTATCTTTTTTCAGAATACAGATAAAAATGAACAAAGAATTACAGCATTTTATTTGCTTTCCAACTAATATTAGCATAATACTAAGTTACCAGTCCGCCTCTTGGGGCCCCTGGGTCCCAGTCCAATCCGACCTGGATCCGGGGTTCGGTCCCCTGTGGGTTCAGATAGGGTCCGGCCCACTAACTGTGGGCCCGACCCTGCAAAACCCAAGTGGACCTATGGCGAATTTTTGCCCCTCACCCGCCCAAGTGGCATATTTCAAAAAAAAAAATTACTTTTTTTTTAAACTTAAAAATATTAATTAAAGCCCCCAACCCTAAAATGATGTTTGCCATGAAGGTTTGTGGGCTTTGAAGGTCTTAATTTGGGTCTTATTTTGAATGAAAACTGATGTATGCCCCCCAGACCTTACGCGGGGTGCTGCCCCTGGACCCTATTCGGGGCGTTGCCCCCTCAGACCCCCACAAGGAGTGTTGTCCCTCAACCCTGCTGGGGGAGTTGCCCTCAGACCCCTACAAGGGGTGTTGCCCCCAAACCCCCTCGCTCCCCCCCACCACACAAGGGCGCTGCCCCTAGACCCCACGAGGGGTGTTGCTCCCCAATCCCATTTGGGGCATTGCTCCCAAACTCCCATTGAATTCATTTGATTTGTCATGTACTCTCAACGTCCAAGTTTCCAAGTTTGCCTACAAGTCTTCATCTATAATATCGTCATCCAATTGGACAATCTTCCCTAATGCTTACCTACAAGGAGAAATGCAACAATGTACTTTATATTAATATATAATATATATCAAGACATTCGAGTTTGACTAATTGCCATTCTATTTTTATTTTTTTTATGGTGGTTTTGTTTATTATACAATATATGATGCTATGTGTGGTATTTTGAACTTAATACTGTCATAAATATGTATCTTTTATTTTTATATGTTTTTGTATGGATGAACCCAAAACAAACCCAACCCCATTTTTTTTTATTTAATCTGCGAACCGAACCCTCGAACCCAAACCCGAACCGGTAACTTAGGCATAATAAGGTCTAAAACTTAAACAGTATTAGGCAGTCAATGATGAGATGCGACCTATACCATGAAATTTCATGAGGTATTATATACTAACAAAGTGCATATCCATGCTAAACCCAACTTGCAAAGTCTCAATAAAAATATCATAATTACAACAAAGTTCATTGGAGTGGAGGCATATCTCAACCACCAAATAAAAACACTAAACATCAACCAAAAGAAAAAGAAATTAACCATAATTAAGCTAGGTTGGCATAGCCAACACAATGCCTCTACTGCATCCCATCCTCATCTCCACATCTGGCTGAAATCTTGTCTCCAACACCAACCATGATCCTTCCTCATAAGCTCATCTCAAGTGATCAATGAAAAGATACTGTTTAAAATTTGCAGTAATGTCATTAGCTCACAAACCCTGCTCGAAACATAATAAATGTTACTATATAGTTGATCAACTGAGAGATCTTGTCCATCCTTAGTTCCATAGAGATCTACTTCCTGGAAAAACTTGTAGAGGGTGTCAAAATCCTCCTGCTTTCCCACAGTTGCAATACAATTTTTCTGCTCAATCAGGCTGTTAAATTTGATCTTGTTGGGTACCAACTTCTTCAGTTCAAAGATATCTTAGATTCAATCTATCAATGTACCTCTAATTGACCACTAGGACAATGTTATCAACTCTAGTCCAGTTAAAAATGTTGGGATTTCCTTTGGAAGTACCATGGGCAAAGGCAGCTGCAAAAAAGGGAAAAATCTAATTTTTAATGAAAGATACATTAGCAGCTAGGCATTTCAGTTCTTCTGATGCAATCATGGAAAAATGGTCCAATGAAGGATTATCCAACCATGCAACCAAATAAAACAACATGGACTTTATTGATTCACAATCAAGAATGAATTACAACCTACCACACTGAGCTCACGACACGCTAAGCCACAACCATTTGATTACAAATGAGCACATTATTTGCAAACTATAAAGTTCGAATGATATTGCAATACAATGCCAATGCCAAGCTAACTACTGACCTATCTTCTTGAAACTTGACTGCCTTAAAATGATCATGATAAATGTGTATATAGCAGCTCCTAGCCTTGGGAATTATTCTTGTCAGCCACAAGCTAATACGAAACATGATGCCAAGTGAAACATGTAGTCAACCAAATGTGTAGATGGTATCTTTTGGAATAAATGCAGTGATGATGGATAAATGAATCTTGATGCAATTCATACAATAAGTTCTCCTAGGTATAATAAGTCTACGAACATGTTTCTTTGTTGCTGCACACTTCGGAAAAATGCCACAAGCCTCAAACAATGAAACCGGATGTTATTCTGGTATGCCAAGGAATGAGTCAGAAACTGGATTATGTCTTTGCGGAGATCAAAATCTTCTAGAAATTGGATGTGGCATTGTAGGCTTAGCGTAGAACATCTATTCCCACCCGCAAGGTGAAATATGCAACTGCACTGAAATGCAAAAGGATCTGTAGTGACTGGGCTCCAATGTTATTAAAAACCTGCAAACAAAGTAAAAGAAAATATTTTTGGGTGATGCAAGATTGCTCTTGCATCTTGGGATGCTCTTACATCTTCTTCTTTAATGTCTTTCTTCTAATGAGCAAGGCAGCCCTAGGGCTTTCAGTATTCCAGGCTCTGTTAACTTTGTTCAGCACCACAACATTATAGAGAAGTGTGCCTAGGTCTGATCAAGATGAAACAAAATGTTTACTACAAGGAATTCTTCAATCATGATTACCAGTCTGAGAGTAATAACCTAGATTTTAAAATTACTTAATAAAGGCACCTCTAGAAGGGGATGAGAGGTGCCCCACAAACCAATCTATCTATGACTTCCCCGTCATAGCATGGCTTCTTAGCAAAGTGGGTGGGAGAGTGTAGGAAGCCTTCTTTAATTTTTATGAGCCATGTAATGAGAAAAGAGAAAATGTGTTCTACCCAAAACCAAAAAAATAACACAGCAAGGTACCTCACACTAAAATGCCAAGGGCAAGAAAGTAAAAAAACACCAACCTGAAACCAAAAGGAGACTAGAAAATGTCCCACATACACCACACATGTTGAGGAAAGACCCATAGGAAGGAAAGATAGGTTTGATTTTACAATTCCTGACTATGCAAATGGAGTCTCCTGTGACAGATAGAAGTGGCATAACATTGTTATCATGCACCCAAATGCAAAGCCAAACAAAAACAGAAGGAACAAAATTAGAGGAAATAGAAGAATGACAGTTGAGAGTAGTATGATACGAAAGCCCATGAAATTTCAAAACATTCTATAACTGCCACTTCCTAATGGAGCAACTGGGCTGAAATGTAAAAGGTTACTGGGATTATCAGGGGTGTGGTGACAGTTTCAAATCATAGGTGGGCACCCCACTACAAAATTCGCAGGTATTAACACCCATCACATTGATTATATTCCATTCCTAGATAGAGGATGGTCCTGTGGGTTCCCTCTAACATGGACTTCGCTGCACTTATGCTACAATTTGCTTCTCATTAACAATAATATCGCAGCCTTCTTTAAGACTTTCTATTGGGCCATCAAAGACTTCCTTGGTTTCAACACCCTAGAAAGGGGGGAGGGGAAAGAGAGGAGAGCATGCTTGGCAAGTAAATTAGCTGCCAGCTTGTTTTCCCTCATAACAAAATTAACTTCAAAATATAAAAAGATGTGGTCATGTTACCTAGAATTGATAAGAAAAATTGCACCTGTTTTTTAATTCAAATCCAAGGAATCTGATGGATCAATGTGATCTCTTACAATTATCGGTTCATGATATTCATAAATGGATCAAGGTTTACCTTTCACATGCATCTTCCTCACATGAATTTCCTGAGGAAGAAAGCCAATCCACATCAATCAAGTTTGATTTGGTTAAGCAATTTCCTATTCCTTGTTGATCACTCTGAAAAAGCCTTTCACTAGTAGGAGGTTGATTCTCACTACAATCACAAAGTGGTTTCCTGCGACTTGCTAATGGCATAAATCTGAAAAATAATAACGAAATTTGTCAGCATAGATACTAAACAAGTCATAGTTTCATTCAGTTACAAAAAGATAACTGATATGATAGAACATAAATGCAACAACATGGATATAAATAGTGAGGTTCAAAATGTCAACAAATATTGCACCTTAAAAATGCATCTTTGCAGTCATTCAATACCCCAAGTATATGCATGTTTGATCTTCATCCCTATCTGGGTTAATGAATTTTGAGGGTAGTAAATTTATAATATAATTTAAAGCTCACACCCTAGCTATGGTACATAATCAGTTTCTAAACCATATGGTGATCCACTTGACATAAACATTTTATTATTCTGTAGGACCAAAAGGGTAAGGAGGAAAATGATCAAGAAACAAAAAATTCATTGCAAATTTGTTAACATTCTTCTTCTATGTTTTGGGTCCATGGTTTTTGTAAATGTATCAAAGGCGATTAAATCCATTTGAAATATTGGTGTCTTCATTAGGAAGAAGCGTTCAAAAGGAGAAACCATACATCAGAAAGAGAGTGCACCAACATTGAACAGTGTTTTCAAGTTTTACTATCTGCAAATATTCCCCCATATAATTGTTTGCACATTTCCCGGGGAATGTTTTGTCTTGTGAAAATAAGTTTTCCAAACTTTGTAATTTTGAAATGACACTTAAAGCTGAAGTACAAACTGCAAATTACAATCCCAGGACTGCAAAAGAACAAGTAACTTCATAAGCAGAAATTTTAACTAAGGAAAAATCCCTTTTAATAATAAACAAAATTTCAAACTGAGAAAAACTTCAAAAATCAAATACTATGTCAACATGGACTCTTCATTGTCAAGTCACTTCAGAATCCTAGCTAATTTCCTCCACTATGATTTTGTACCTAAAATCAAAACATCCCATCTTCTATAATTTCACTTTCCTATATTCAGTTTTCACAGGAAAATACAAAATCATACTATATTGGAGGAGGAAATTTTCCAAATTTAGGTTTGCATAGTGATGGTAATAGTCATAACCAATAAGAATAATAATCATTTTCTGAATTGCGATTCATAGGTTAAATGACAACAATAATATTGGCGGTAGTATTGGACAGAACAATATTAGCAAGAAAAAGGAAAATTAATCTCCTCCCCCAAAAGGGTATGCCAAATTAAACTTTGATGGGGCTGCAAAAAAGGCAATCCTGGATTAGCTGGCAGAGGTTTCATGATCTGAAAGTCAAGTAGTGTTTGATTTATGGCAGCTCTCTCTTCTTTGGAATCTGCCCTAATAACAAAGAAAAATGGGAAGCTCTAATAGATGGTTGAGGAGCGGCAAACAGCATCTTTCAAAAGCTGTCTAAGCTCATAGTGGAAGGTGACTCACTAATAGTAATCAGTGCTTTATGGAAGGACATGAGTTCAAGTTGGAAATTGAATTGGTATGTAGACTGTAATGTCTCCTTTTTAATCAATTTGTGTTTATGGAACAAAGTTCCAATTCCTATCTCCAGCAAGTTAAGCTCAAGACTAAGTATAGTTCATCGTCATTTCCTAGATGCCTACCAATCTGTTAGAATCGGCAAAGGTTTCAAAAATTCTAAGTGTGGGGTGTTTCTAGTCGTATCTCTAAATGTACAGAGGTTGTCAAACATTTAGAGTTATCATACTGGCATGCCTTTTTGTCTAAGTCCAACTTCTTCTTGGTTGCCACCTAACTTTCAAACATTACCATAATGGCATACCTTTCTGCACAACTCTGCTTCTCTATTCATGTTGAAGTTTCGGATTTTTTCATCATGACATACCTTGCCAACAAACCCCACTCTTTCCTTTCCCCTTATTTAAGTTTCGTACTTCTACCTACGAAAATGCCTTCCCCCAACTCCCTAACTCACAACCTATGGCATCCATCATGCAGTATCCCCAAACCCCAAACTCCAATATTCCCACCTACTTACACTATTCAGCTCACCTACCCACCAATATGACACATAAGTGCCATTAATGCCAAATTTGAGCATGCAACTTCTCTAGAAGGGTTTTTCTACCTAAAAACATCATTTAAACTTCTTGCCAAAGCTGGATTTTGGACTTAAAATGGTTGAAGCTTAGACTCAAAATTTGTTCAATGACTTTTCAAAAGCATACACCTCAAATCCTCTTACAATCCAAGATAGCCCATTACCTTCATCCTAATTCCAATTATCTTTTATTTCAACCAGCTAGGAGTACTTTGCCGATGTCAATGCCCCAAGCGATTTTCACTACCTTCAGGAACTAATCACATGGGAACATTGTCATGGCCCAATGTTGGGGCCAAGGCTTCTTAGTCGATAAAGAGTTGTCTTGTAAGCATGACAAGAGGTAAAAGGGGTGCAGAATCACATGTATATGTGGCTTGAAGGATGATAATGGCCATGTTTCATCAATCAGATGGTTGAGGTTTCCTTGCCGCTTCAAAGGTTTTTGTGAGCTCTTTTCCACTTTGCACACAAAATCAAAGAACACCATTAATATTGATGAAAAATCTCTTCCCCAGGCCATACAAATACGCTAAAGGAGATATATTTCAGGATTTTCATTACTCTGGTATTATTGTCCATTCTCAAAGCCGAAACCCTCCCTAGCCGACATTGTTCTAAGTGCTAGTGTTCAAATAGTCAAATCAAAGAATGAAAACACTCAAATTTGCAAAGACAGAAGGACAAAAACCATCTGGTTACCCAAGCACAAGAACAGAAACCCTTTTACCTGGCAGGACAATCACCCAAAGATCACATATCTTTGGTTGTATCGAGTTGCACAACATTCCAATTGTCGTGGGAGCAAGCACCATATTCGTCAATTTGTTATAGGTTTTGTTGCAATGTTGTAATGTATTTGAGAACAGTAATATAGGAAATGCCCTATTATTTATCTTGCATCTTTGTGAGTCCAATTTATAATATGGGTGTTAATGTAATGTGGGATGTGAAGAAACCCAAGTTATTAATGCAGATTGAATAGATTTTTGGGTCTCAACCAAACCTAGGTAAAATACATAAATCCGAAAATCTATTTGCTGGGTTTGTTAGAGCTAGTTAAAATAATTAAACCTGTGTTGTTGTGTAAACATCAACAAGATCTAAAGCTTTTACCAGATATCATTAAAATATATAAATATGAAGTTGTATTCCAATTGCAGTTTTATTTGTAAATATAAGGTTAATGTGTGAATATAAAGGAAATTTGGATTTTTTGTAAGATTGGATTACAGTACTGCTGATAGCATATAAGCCCTCGCAAATCTCGTTGCCCCATAAATATAGTTTAGCCATGCTTTTTGCAATTATGCAAGGCATCATTTGTTAGTAGGCGGCAGGCCACTAAGCATGCATATCTATGATTAAAGTTCATGGTAGCATACAGAAAGTTGGAAGTATTGATTGCACTTTGCATGACACTTTAATACCACTGTGTATGGAGATGACAAAGGAATGTGCTATTATAAAGAATAGTGTTTGATGTTTTCTCTATCATTGGTATCGGTAGTGGCAGTAGGGCTCTAGCATCAGTAATTTGGTCTTTGGTTTAGGGTTAGGTTCCTAGTTTGGTATGGAGAGTTAAGGTAATTTGATCTCTGCAATGTTTTTCTTCCTACCAAGACCCAGCAGCCCTAGGTTTTATTAAAGGTGTTTTGGGAGACCAAACTCTAATGGAAGGTCATCAATTCATAGCAGCTCTTCGTGGGGATTTTATCTCTAATCTTGCTTATTATCTCCTGGATGCTGAAATTTCAAATTAACCTATGGCTCTTTAAAATCTTCCTTCCAAACCAGTTTTCTGGCATGATGGTTCAGCATATTGGTATGGAGGTTGGTTAGAAGATGCAAGCCATATCAACAGAAGGTGTTGGGTCAGATTCGACTCCGTCTTTGTGGCTGGATCTGTTGAGCATGCTTAAGGAGTTGCAAAGCAAGATAAGGGTTCTATGAGCTTATTACAAGGGTGTTGGAAAAGTATTAGCTGGTCTACATGCCCATCATGTAGGGTATCTTAAAATTGGCAATGATTTCACTATACTGTTTTTTTGTGGCCCTACCATTCACAAATCCAGGTGCAAGCAAGAGATAAATTATGCAGTTTATTTCACATCTCTAGCTAGAAATTGCAGAGGAAGATCAGTGATTGAGAATTTGCCATGGGTTGAGCAGGTGATTGGCATTGACCATGCTTTGCCAAGTGGCAGGGAACGCTGGGGGGTGGTGTAAGTGACATGTCTTTATGTTGTTAATTTATTGTTTGGAATCAGTGTTATGGGTATTCCTTTTTCTGCAGTTTGAGTTCCAATGGCAATTTTAACACTCTCATCTATGGATATGCAGTCTAGTGCACTAGCATTGTCATGTATTTTGGTAACTGGTAGCTTCTATTCAAAGAAGAATTTTGATAGTTGCAATGCATTGTATCCAAGAGTTTTATGTAAACATTTTTATTTCAAGGGGGGCCCAACTATTTTATCTTAAAAAGTAATCATTTGCTCAAGAATTGAATGTAATTAGTAATCCTTTTTTTCCCTACATCAAAAATATGTTTAGAATTCATTCTCACAACTTGCAATTGGTGGCCAAGAATTTGAGGGATAAATATTGCTACACACAAGTGAAGATTTGATCTCTGATAGAGAACTTAACTTGTTTGTTGATCTTTCAGTTCCTGAATATGACTAGACATCTAGTGTAATGGGGTTAAAACAAAAGCATTTGAGTATATAATACCATTTCTCAAAAAATGGAAATACTTAATACACTTTCCTCAAGCAATAGTCTCACAGTCTCACTTTTGAGAAACATAGAAAAGATTTACAACTAGTTACCTTGAATAAGAATTTCCATCTTTTATCCTTTGATAATCTGAAAGGGAATCTTCTGTGCAAGTTCCATCTAATTCTTGGAGAGACCTTTCAGTTGATGGCATTTTGGCCTTCAAAGGGTTATCTGTAGCAGTCGAATTTGTGGACATAGAGGCAACATTTTGCCAAAGAATATTGCCATCTGATAAACACCTCTTAAAATCTGACCTGTACAAATCAAAGGGTTTTTTGGTCAATCAAATTTTGTGCCCACAAAGAAAAAGATGATGAGCACAATAGAGAAATACAAACAATATACCAAGATGAAAAATAGCAAGTTATCTCTGGCAGCTAAATATTCTATTTTACAATTTTACGAACTCTAATGGCACAGACATGACATCATATTGATATTATCTTTTCTGAGAAAAGTATTCCAATAAACATACTCATTTTCTCCTAGACATTAGAAAGCCCTTAATGATGTTTACCATGAATAATTTGTTCAGGCTGCTCGTTTACCCTTACCATTCATCCAGACATTGCACAGGATTATATTCTATAATTTATAGAACGTGGGATGCAACAAAATAATGATCATTTAGCAGGTTGTTCGACTTACAAAATGGATACTCTTGTGCCCCTTGGTGATTGTGATAACCTACTGCATGATGATGATGCCAAAGAGCAGCTTGATAATTTGGCAAGTCTTGATAGTTGTGACGACATTCAAGCTTCTCCTAATGCCCCTTATGCTTCCTCAAAGATATCCATTGATTATTTGGCTTCTATGACTCCTAATGTAAATTCAAAGGCTTCATCTTCTTTATTTCCGAGTCACTATCCTAAGGATGAGGATTCTTGCATTCCAACATTAGTAGATTCATCTATAGGTGTTCATATTCAAACATCTTGTGTGGAGACATCATTATGGGATGGAAAGTATAGTCGGATGACATATATGGAGATCACATCTCCATATCTTGTTGCTTCATGTGATTCTTTGTAGTAGGTACACCATAGTCTTCTAGATTTGTGAAATATGCTGGGCAATTTTTTCCATTTTTTTTGACACATTAATTTCACCCATTAGCGTTAGAGAAATCATAACCAACTGAAGGGAACCCTTTCCTCTGATCAACCCAGATCCCAGTGCAGGCAAGGTGAGAGCATACTCGAAAGGGGGTCGTTAGCACAAGCTGAAACTGTTGGAAAGTAGAATGAAAGAAGATAACAATCAACTCAACCACTTATTCAGCGGGAGGATTGAAAATGAAAGTACATTGCTGAAAGTAAATATGCAACTTGACCACTTATTCAGCGGGAGTATGTTGACGGCTCAGCCGATCAGCAAATTGATGTTGCAATGCATTACAGTAAATAAATAGGCGGCATGCTAGCCTCTTCCACTTATTCAGCAGGTGATACAAGGAAATGTAACTAAAACTAAAGACTGAGACGAGGCCAGTCTCTTCCACAATCGTGGGAATTGCAAGAGCTAGGTGAGAAGAGAAGAAATGCTAACAGTACTACTGTTCAACTTACAATGCGATAGAAAGTCTGCCAAGAACACATGGATTAGAAGCTATGCTCCACGGGGACGCGTCCCTTATGGTTTTTACCTGTTTCTCGTACCGGGTACGAAACAGGGACGCGGGTACTGCTAGGAAACGTACCCTAGCAGTACCCTTTTGCCCTCCAAGTACCTGGTACTTTTAGGGGACAGTTTCCCAAAAAAAGGGGACTTGGGTACTTTTAGGGTACTTTTAGGGGACTTGGGTACTGCTAGAAGTACCCGGTACTGCCTGGCCGTACCCCGACCGTACCGGGTACTTCTAGCAGTACCCTACGGCCCAGCCAAAAAAAAAAAGCTTTTTTTTTAAAAAGTAAGAGTTTTTTTATAAAAATAAAGCTATGGGTGGGCCCACAAGGGACGCCCCATCACACTTGACCTAATGTAAGTGACATTTAAACTCCAAAATGAGAAAAAAGTTAACTCATTTTTACTTTTCCATTGTGAAGTGAAGGAAAGCAAAAGAGGAGCAGCTGAGTGAAGGAGAAAACAACAGGTTGGAGAGGAGCTTAGGGCATCATTTCAGCATATTAGAGGTATGTTTTTCATCTTTTTTTTGTATTTGCTATTTCTTTTTAATTTTTGCAAGATTTTTTTAAGTTTTACCAACACATAAGAAGGGCATTGTGGGTTCATTTTTATTTTTTTTTCAACTTGCAGCTCTTTGAATTTAAAAAACAATCATGAGTAGCAGCAGTGATAGTGAAAGTGATGATCATGATATTGAAATTCAAATGCAAGAAAGAACTCAAACTCAAAGAACAAGAAATAGACCTAGAAATAGTGCAACTGCAAACATTGGGGGGTGTTCAGAGAGTGGGAGTGGAGTAGGGTCAGCAAGCTCAAACCAATTTGAATGTCCATCTGAAACCCTCAAAAAATGGGCAAAAGGCCCATTTAACCCCAAAAAGCCTCTACTACAATTTGCAACAAGAGTTGATAAAGATAAGAAAAAAAATTCGGGGGGTAGTAGATTATGGGAGTGTCATTTGTGCCACAAACAATACAAGGGCAGCTATACGAGAGTTTATTGCCATCTTTTGTGGATTGGTGGTCAAGGGGTGAAAGGGTGTAGAAAAATAACCCAACAAGAAAAAATTGAGGCAACTAGATTGCATATGGAGGGGGAGGCATTAAAGAAAGGGGTTTCAATTGAGAGTTTGCAGCCTTGTATGGGAATGCCTACACCATCAGTGGATGTTGCTTCAGCTTCTCGATCTCATGTGGGGGAGGATTCTACTAGAGGAAAGAAAAGAAGTATGCATGTTGCTGATATGTTTAATGTTACAGTAAAAGATGGGGCTGATTCCTCTATTGCCAAGTTTTTTTATGGTAATGCCATACCATTTCATGTCTCACGTTCACCATATTTTAAAAAAATGTGCAAAGATATAATAGCTGCTGGTCCCTCATATGTTCCACCTGGAGAAACTAAGCTACGCACCACTCTACTTGATAAAGAGTACTGATTCCTCTATTGCCAAGTTTTTTTATGCTAATGCCATACCATTTCATGTCTCACGTTCACCATATTTTAAAAAAATGTGCAAAGATATAATAGCTGCTGGTCCCTCATATGTTCCACCTGGAGAAACTAAGCTACGCACCACTCTACTTGATAAAGAGTACTCCAAGGTGAGTATTTTGATGGAGGATATGAGACAAACATGGTTGACAGATGGCTGCTCCATAGTCATGGATGGGTGGACCGATATCAAACATCGGCCACTCATCAATCTTATTGTCACTAGTACAGCAGGCTCTTATTTTCTTAGAGCTATAGATTGTTCGGGCAAAAGGAAGGATGCAACCTTCCAATTTCAGATTTTGAGAGATGCTATAGAGGAGGTTGGAGCCTCTAATGTTGTGCAGGTATTGATCACAGATTCACATTTTGATTTTCTTTCTTTCTTATTTTTGATTTGGAATGTGAGACATCATCTATAAATTAAAAAATTTATTAAATTATTAAATTGATATCTATACTAATCTCATATCAACTTGATGATATGCCATTGCCAGGTAGTGACCGATTCAGCCCGTGTGTGTAAATTAGCTGGATTGATGGTGGAGAGTGCTTATAAGCACATTTTCTGGACCCCTTGTTGTGTGCATGCGTTGAACAATACCTTGAAGGACATTGGGAAGATAGATTGGGTGAAGGCAGTGGTTGCAGAGGCTAGAGAGGTGCAAATGTTCATTTGCAACCATCAGACTTCACTTGCTTTGTTCAGAACATTTTCGAGGAAGGAATTCCTCAAGCCCGTGGAGACTAGATATGCCAGCTACTTCATTTTATTGGAGAGGATGGTTGAGATCCAAGAGGCTCTACAAATAATGGTGGTCAATGTAGAGTGGGGTAGATGGCATGAGTCAAGCACACCAGAGGGAAAAAGGGTGAAACAAAAAATCCTTGATGATGACTGGTGGTCCACAATGAGGTAAGAAAATTGGCATTGCTGATTTTATTATTTATTTGAATTATTTCATAATTTTATTATTGCTGATTTTCATTTTATTATTTAATATTTATAGGCTAGTTGATTTTAATTTTTGTAACTTGTTTGCACTTGCAGATATGTATGCTCCTTCATCCAGCCTATTGTGCAAGTGATTAGATATGCTGATACTGACTCTCCTAGCCTTGGAGAGATTTATGAGACCTTTGATAGTATGCTTGGACAGGTCAAGCAAGCAATTTATGGCAAGGACCCTACTTTGGCATTTTATGAGGAGCATCTTAGGCCCATTGTGACGCGACGGTGGGACATTATGAACACCCCGCTACATATGACAGCCTATGCTCTCAATCCAAAATGGTATGCACCGAGACCTGGGAGAGTGGCTCCATCTCATGATGAAGAGGTGAAAGAAGGCTTCATGAAAGCCCTTACAAAAATGTATACTTCAGAGGAATCTACTATACTTCGCACACAGTGGCTTGCATTTGCCAATCTTCGTGGTCCAACCTTCGGCAAACCAGAGGCGAGGATGGATAGAGCTACATTGGCTCAAACCGACCCTATTGGATGGTGGACGTGGCATGGGAAGGATGCACCGGAGTTGAGATTACTTGCCGTTCGTCTTCTTTCACAGGTTGCCAGTTCCTCTGCTGCTGAGAGGAATTGGTCCACATATAGCTTCATCCAATCAGTCAAGAGGAACTGCCTTACCTCTAGACGATCGGAGAAGTTGGTGGCAGTACACAGTGCTTTGCGGCTACAGGATCGCCAGTCTAGTGAGTATCGTCAGACTCCAGCCTTACGATGGGATGTTAATCCCGAAGATGCTATGCAGATTGAGGATGAGGATGCACAAGAGGGATTGGTTGGGGTTCCATTGGCTGAGGCAGATCCTTCTATTGACATGGACACTGACACTGACTTAGACTCAAGCTCCGATGGCGATGCTGATTTAGACCTACCTTTTGCTGATTAGGGACACTGGACAGCGATATATTTTCTTAGTTTTATGTTTATCATGTCATTTCATAGTTGAGACTTGGAGCCTTTGGGCATTTTGGTTATAATTATCAGACTCTTATATGATATGTATGCACATTGATAATGAAAAGCATTTGAATTCTGTTAATTTGTTTGTCGATTCTCATGTGAAATCTCAATTCAAGTCTAATGATATATAATAAGCTTATACAATGTCTAGAATGAATGCTTTATCAATGTTATGCTATGAACATTTGAAATTTCTCTATATTTTTAAAAATTTCCCTATTTTTTTATCAGCCGTCCCCTGCCGTCCCCTAAAAAATGACCCAAAAGTACCCCCGTACCAGAAACTCGTCCCGGCGTACCGGGTACTTGCCGTCCCCGAAACCCCGTGGAGCATAGATTAGAAGTCATTCATTGCTGCAATAATGAAAAAGGACTCTCCTATACTCAACTTGACTTCTTAGATTCAATCCCACTCATAAGACGAATTCCTACAATCAGATATGACTGAACAATGACTAAAATTGCACAGACCAACAACCTATAACTTCACTAAAATGCTCATATCTTGCTCAAAACTCAATCAATCGACATGAAGTAAAATGCATAAGCTTCTAACATGGATGGCGACCAAGATTGAACACTAAAACCATCCCAAACAACTCTCATTAATTTTGCACGAAAATCAAGACAAACCCAAAATGGTACAACCCTCAAGGAGCCGATTTTGCTCTATAAAATCAGAAACTGTGTATTAAAATCTGAGAATTGGTGGAAAGGGTCGCCCCAACCTGCCAATCACATTTATCAAATGCCCATAACCAGAATAAAATAACTCAATAACTTCTAAGCAAAAACGTTATTCAGCTACAATTAAACCAGCAACTACAAAACTGAGTAAAATACTAGAAACTCAATTGCAAAAAGCAAGATAACTCCACTACAACCAATTCTCAACTAGTTACTATCTTCCAAGCAAGAAGTTAAGCCAGGCTAGGAGGTATGCATCCCTCAAAGCAATTTCGACACCATTCCGATTACATAACAATACTGAAGACATAAGATAATCCATGAAGAGAAGTAGCTTCCTTTTATAACCTATGAAGAGCATCTCTAGAAACATCTAGAAGGTATGCCAAAACCAAGGAGTCAACACAATTCAAATTTCCAAGTTGACTCATCCCTCTCACCAAGTTGGCGTCCCACTTTAATGAAATATTTCATTTTTAAAACAAATACTACCTTCCTCAAGTTGGTGTCCCTTTTTCTCCCTAGTCAACTTTATCAATTTGTAAATATTTCAGTTAGCCCCCCTGATGAGGCGTCCACCCATGAAGACCACCTTTTAAAAACAACTTAAAAGTCATCAAGCTAGGCCAAGGGACTTAATATTAAAAAATAACATTATTTTAATTAAAATAACTTATCTCTCCAGAAAAAACACCCAAGGGCCAAATCAAACACTGCCAACTGAACTGCTCGAAGAGGAAAGCCAAAAGTATTGATGCCAACAGGACCACTGCCAGAAATAGAATTTACTAAAAATAGTAAATTCAAGAAGTTGCTCAGAACAACGTGCCAGCTATACCGTTGCGAAACTCTTAGAAAACCCAAAAAGAATCCACAAACAGAACTCCGGAATTCCAAGGACAACCTTCTGAAAAAGCTGAAACAACCTCCACAAAGATAGGAAACCCTAATTTCCACTTTTGAGTAGCCTACGAGTCTCCAGAATAGGCTAATGGTCATCTCCAAGATTACTTCTAAGAGGGGGACATTACAATTTGGTACATTGGATGAGTACTTGATAGATATTACAAGTTTGTTCTATGAGTCCCATCTTGTAGACTTGGAGGACACACTTGAGGATGTTCATCTCCTCTTTGATGATAGTTCCATCATAGTTGTTGTCACCCTATCTTCATCTATGGATCTTGTTCTTAATTCATCTCCACATGGTCCTAGTTTGTCACCTTCTTCATTTGTTGGGCTTGTACCTAATTTGATCGTGGCATACTGACATGGTGACAATTGAGTAGAGTTCAGAGACACCATCATACATCATGATCTTTCTTCCTTCATGGGAAAACACCATGCATCTATACTTGGTTTTGTTTCTTTGCAAGGGGAGGAACATTGTTCAACATTTTTGGGCTTTCATCATCATCCTTTGTCAAGCATCCACCATCACTTCAAGAGATTACACTTTGTGGGAGGAACATAATCTCTCTTTTTCTCTCCTATAATGGGAACATTGATTGTACATTGGCGATAGAACTAATCCTTGGGGATTGTGTTGATTCCTTTCACTTGTACATGTTTGTCTGCATCTTTTCTCTCTTTTAGAGAGGGATTTTTATTTTGCAAGTGTTTTCCTTTACTTTGTTTGTTAGAGATTTGTTTGTAGATAGATTCCTAGCATGGCCTTGTAGCTAGGACCTATCCTTGCATCTTCACATGTTTTATCATTCTCTCTAAGTTGCACTTACAAGGGGTGTTGGTGTGAACAAGGTAAATTACCTAACTAGTTTTATATTAGGTCCTATTCACGCTTGCATACATAAGCTTACTCAAGTCATTTACTTTGTGTCTCATACCATAGGATTAAGACACTTGTCATGATCTTAGGCTATCCTAGGGTTTCATCCTTGTCTTTATAACAAGGTTTCTTCATTGAATATTGTACCAGTTTCATTATGCATCTAATGAATTCTCTAGCTCCAAAGCATTTCCATTGCTTCTTTCTTGTGTGTAAGGTTGTTTTAGTTGCAAGTGATCCTTGGGTTCCTATGGGGTTGATCAACAACTCTCACAAATATATTGATCACATGGTTTGAGGGTTGAATGAATAACCATCAACCACTCAACCAATCAAAGTGCACAAGAATAGACATATTCAAAACTAGAAAATATGACATTCTACATTAATTTCTTAGGAAAATCAGTATATCAAGTTCTTGGAAGAATTACAAAAACACCACTCCATCTTCTTGCTTATCTTTCAATAAAAGGAAGCAAAATTGATCAATTTTATCGCTTGGTTAGAACATTTCATTGCAAATTTTGCCTTAATTTGGAGTCCCTTGATGATGTATTTGATTCCATCCTTGACCCACTTGTATGTGTTATCCATCCTCATGAAAATACCATCTTTATATATATATATATATATATATGGACTCTCAAACACAATATAAAAAGCATTAAGTGAAATCACGTCTGCATCCACTTCATCAATAAACTAACTTATACCAAACTTAAATTTGCACCGTTTAGTAACTTGAATTTCCACACCCTTTTTCACCCAACCCAACAAGTATGGATGAAGATGCTCAATTGTTTTTAAACCCTTTCTAACAAGATCAGCTGAAATTAAATTGCATTGAGAATCAATCTCTACATGTACACTTACTCGTCTTCTTGAGTTGTAGTTTGTAAGTAAAGAGTTTGTTCATCTCTTCAAATTCTTTTTTTGAATTGATGTTTTTTGTGGTTATGCAACCAAGCCTTTCATCAATCTCTACCTCTTTTTGAATGGCAACCATAGGCTACTTGGAGTCCTTTTTGGTTTTATTTTTTGAGTGCAATTCCAAATGCAACTTCCAACACATAGCATCAATATTACCAACAGTATTGCAATTACTGTAACAATTCTTTGATTTGCAATGATGTATGTAGTCAATGTACAATGTCTATTATTATGTTTTGATAATATTCGTTATCCAACTATCTGTTAATTGTTTGTATAAATCGGTTGTCGGCTTCAGGTAGTTATAAGCGATGGTTGGATGACGGTTGTGTTCCTCTTGGCAATCATTGGGTCTTTTAATAGATTGTGTATCATCAAGTGGTATGATCTAGTCAGATCAAATTTGATCCTTAGCTGACCATCTTTGGTCTACTATAATAATTTCATGTGTGAATATTGATACATTTTACTCTTGCATCTAGTATGCACTGTCATCTCTATTATTAATTCATGTATTTATTTTATTAGATAGGCCAGTAAACATTTGGCGCCATTGCCTTACAAGAAATTGGGTCCAATATAAGAGATTCATGCCCTTAGATCCCAATAAAGGTGGGGAGAGATCACAAGGTGGTAAAGACCAAGAGATCAAGCAATCTTTAAGGATCATAGAGCAAAGGGAACAAAGAAGAAGATTACAAGAAACACTTGAGGAAAATACAATCATATGATTTCCAAGTTGGAGCCCTTCCTGAGAACATAATCAAGTTGAAAAGTCTGGACAACCTTCTCTAGACGAGAGAAGTTAGGAGACGAAGACACATTCCTTCACAAAATTGCATGAGAGTAGCCTTCAAGGCATTGAAAGGTTGTCAATCGAAGGAGAAGAAGCCGAGCCAAGGGTGTATAAAAGAAAATCTAAAGGCGAGACAAGTGCACAAAAGGCTGAAGCCGAGCGAAGAGTTGAGGATTACTATGTGTTCAAGAGTGTGAGAGGCACCAAAACGTCTGAATCAAAACCCCCTAGCAAGAAAATTCAAGGTACCAGGTTTGCATCAAAATAAAATCATGGTAAGCACTGTAAGACCTGTAAACAATCTGGACATCAAATGGGCAAGATGATAAAGCAATTTGGCTACAATATTTTCCAGCCACCTTGCGAGGTGTAGCGATTGACTAGTATAAAAAAATTGACCAAGCCTCTCGAAATAGATGGGAGAGATTAAATAAAGTCTTCAAAGAAGAGTTTAAATTGCTTCATGATGATAATGACATAGTAGCAGAAATTCACAATACAAAACAAGGTAAGCACAAAAAAATACAAGCTTATATTTGTAGACTTAAAGAATTGCTTGTAGAGTTAGAAACAGAACCAACTGAGGGTCTCAAGAAAAGATGGGTTGTCGAAGGTCTACTTCTGTCATTATGAAGAAAAATGAAGGTAGTACCACCCTCTTCCTATTCAAAAGCCTACAATCAAGAAATGGACATAGAAAGTGAAGATATAATATCCTCGCATAGTAAAATAAAAACAAAGGAAGAGAGAATTTCAGATGACATTAGTGACAATGAATCAGGAACAATACAAGCGTTGCGAAGGGACATCTCTAAATGATGAAATAATTGAAAGCGAAGAAAGAAACCAACAAAGAAACTAATGAACTATGATGTACTAAGTGCAAAATTGAGGGGCACACAAAAGATAACTATCCTAGAAAGATGTTTTGTGAGATTTTCCAAGTTATGGGTCATTCAATAAAGGAGCGCCCATACAATTTAAAGACTAGGAGTACACAAGCACTCTTTTTTCAGGGAGAGGAGTCCACTCCATCAAAGCTATAGAATGCAACTCCAAGTAGTTATTGAAATCAAAGAGGAGGTTGAAGCCAAACAATATGACCCCAAAGGAAGCCCTATCATACAATGCCAACAATGTAGCAAATGGGGGCACTTTGTGAGGGACTGCCAGAACAAGCAAGACAAAGTGCAATTATTGTGCAAATGGTGTGGACCTGGAGACCGCGAAGACATTGGATGTCCAAAGCAAAAGACTAGTGTCGACATGATTGATGTAAGGCACAATGAAGTATTGGTTGTTACTCACACCCAAGCAAAGAAGGCTATGTACCAAACCCACATACAAAAAAAAAGAAAGGCTTCATGAAGCAAGGGTCGAGGTGGAGAATGTTATGGCTAACGAACGATGCCACTCAAACGCAATTGCAAGTACGATAACACATCCATTACCATTCACTTCAAGTATTACAAGACAAGTACTTCAAACTACCAAACCAGTTAAAGTAGTGGATTTATTACAAAGTATTCCTGAATTTTCGAAATGCTATTGTATCAAGGGAGAATGAGATGGTGCATGCTATGACCCAATTAGAAACTAGTGAGAATGAAGAACCAATAACTGAACCTCAATTGTCGGGTGAACAAGTGATTGATCCAATGTTATTGACAATTAACATGGCAAAGAAACCAATGGTGGTGAATATGGAGATCCTTGGAAGGAATCTCACCAATACAATTGTTGATGGTGTTGATTTCTTGGAAGGATTCTCACCAATACAATAATGGCCCAATCAACTCAATGAGTCAATGCCTTGAATTCTTTACCTACCACAACCAATGGGATGACCAACTACTCCCACTAAAGACTTGTTGCAATATTAAATGGAATGTGGTAGTACCAAAATTTGGCACATGCCTACATTTTCTCTTGCTACAATTCCCTATTCTATATAGTACCTTCCAACAAAGGTTGCAAACCAAGACTGTTATGAAGAGCCCAAAAAAAAAGGAATTACAACTGCCCACACTGCCTAATCCCCATATTTGTGGCTCAATGGAAGAAGTAGAGTCCCCTATATCTTCATCTAGCCCTGTAGAACTAATACCTACTATTGCATCTATCGTCATGTTTTTCTCTACTTTCTTCTAATCATTAGATGCAAGTGAAGATTTAAACTCATTCTCAACCTCCTAAGTTGCTTGTGTATATGACTCTACATCTCAACTACCAATCCATGCAAGGTGATATTTGAGGTGATTTATGCCTCCTCTCATATACATCCCATAATAGTTGATGCTTACCATTCCATACACTATACTTGGTGTCCCAGGTTTCCAAGCAAGGTCCCTAGGCTTGCCACTACTTCTACTTGTGAATGTCATTTTCTTTTTGAAAAAAAGGAAATTAACCCTAGCAAAATGGAAAAAAGAAAAAAAAAAATCAAACAAAATTCTAGCAGCCTAACAGTTTTCAAAAAAAAAAAAAAACTAGTTACTAGACCCTAACAATAAATAAAAGTAAAACCAAACAAAAAAACTCTAATGGCCTAGCACAAAACATTTAGAATGATGCCACAAAAATAAAACAAAAAAACCTAGAAATGTGTTGCAATTGCATACCTTTGAAATGTTGCTAAATAATAGCCCAGTTAGAGCTGAAATGAGCACTCAAACGCCTGCAAACTCTTCTGCTACTTCTGCCAAGCCAAAAATGATGAAAAAAAAAATCCAATTTTCTGAGATAAATAGTCTTCCCCATGCACAGTTGAGTTTGCAATCATAAATCTTGAGGTTATGTCAAATTATTGACTAGTTTCTGCTGAGTTGCAGATGAGTTTTTCAAAGAAACTTAGAGCTGAGTTATTGCACAAGTCATTAGCCATTTTGACACAGGGGTTCCATGAGTTTCCTACAAGTTTGGCATCTAGGGTTTCAACTTTAATGGAGTGGTTTCAGACTTTGCCTCACTTTTTTCGGCCTTCGTTTCTTTCCATATTATCTCTCAAACACTTTCTTCTTTTCCATTGTCATTGATGTTAAGAATCTTGGCTATAACTTGCACCAAAGAATTTGCAAATGACTACTCTTGGGCCATTGGTGATTGTTTTTGTCATATTTTCTTGTTGAGCGATCCACGTTAGGTTCTTCTTTACTTTCTTCATGTAGCCTTCCAAGTCTATCACTCAAGAATTCAAATATCCTTCCATTCTCACTTCCCTATTCCACTTATGTTTACCCACTTCTAGATTACAAATAGCAACTCTTTATCTTTCGAATATCTAGTTATAGTCATACAACTCCCAAATTCAATTCCTAAAGATTAGCAACCTGCTCTAATACCAAAATCATCCATAATTTTTTCAAACATTGTAGAAGCTATGAAAATCGTTGAGGTAAGTATTGTCCTACTTGCCCAATTATAAACGATACTTAATGAGGCAAGAATGTTGTGCTAGAAACAAAGAAATGGCATAAATTCAAACAACACACACAACTCAAAGAATTATTATCTTGGAAAACCTCTCCAAAACCAACTGGTAATGGCAAACGCCTAACTACTTGATATTATTATCAACACAAGTACAATGAGGGGATACAACCAGTTGCTCACTGTCAAGCTTACATGGTCTCCTACAGCTGAATTCCCCTTATATCAACACCTACAACAATCTAGAAATCCTCTAAACCCTTCAACTAGCTATCATGCCCTCCCAAAAATGTTTGGTACCTTTCACATGCATTATAAGACTCCAATTTGGAATTGGAAGCACCAAACATCAGCTGGTTCATTTCAAATTGTGTTCCATGTGTCGTGCTGAAACCTCAAGTTTTCTTCAAGCGGTAGTTTCATAACTGCCTCTAGTCATAAAGTTGTGGTTTCATCCTATGGAAAAAACCAAATGTTTTCAAGAGAATTCAAACTTCTGGATTTCACCCAACTGATGCAGATTTTGACTCTCTGAATCCATATGAATCAACCTCTCGAGTTTCAAAGCAAAGACTCAACCATGCACATTGCATTGGCAATCATAAATGACACACTACATGGGTCATTAAAAACAATGGCTGCCAAGCAAGTGGAAATGTAAGTTTTGCAAAAAAAATGTCACTCTTTTGGTGTCTTACATTCAAGAACAAAAAGACAACCAAAACATCCTTCACAACTATCGTAGATGTCAATATGAGCACCTCAATTTCTTGAGACAAAACTTATTTAATGTTTAAAATATAGCAAAAGTAGGAAAATAAATCTTGACTAAAAAAAAATGAGACAATTGGCTGATGTAGTTCAACTAAATAGTAGTTAACTTGTAGCATGTTTCCTAGTCAAACCAATGGGCTTTCCCCCTATGGAAAAACCCTTCAACCATGAGGCTTGAAATATCAATCAAAAAGTTTAGTATGAAACTAGATTCTAGTTGGATTTGCACGCAGCAGAAGGAGAAGAGGAAATAAAATAAGCAAATTGTACCATTCCAAGAAATACCAGTAAACTCGTCCTCATACCTCTTAGAAAATATGCAAATTTGTCTTTCCCATGCTTAATATAGCTTTTGAAAAAAATTGTGATGGAAAACTTTGGTCTCACTAATATGCAGCATTCCATGAAGATGGATCCTCAAGGGCCTAGATGATGTCCCTAATGTCTCAAGGACTTGGGGACTTGGATGGGACATCTCCCTTTACTAGGACTGGATAGCCTACTCCATTTGGTGGATGATTTTTTTTTTCGAAAGGTGAATTGTAAAGAAAAATAATCCTAAAAACGCCCTAAAAAGCTAAAGGGAGAGGATTGTCATTGGAATTCAGCACACTATATTTACTTTTTAAAATCTTGACTACTTTTAGAATGTTAAATTTATTTCAAATGCTGCCCCACCCATTATTTTCGACCATGTTGGATGGAAAACCAATATTCTTTAATTCTCCCAAGTTTTTCCCAATTAAATCCCAAGTAATTGAATTACAACTATACTTTTGGTTCGCCGAGTCAACCCAATCTTGAGTAATGCTACTATGGTTCTAGCAACATCACAAACTTGTCTGAGATATGAATGCAAGCCCACACATAGAGCTATTACTGCTAGGTCAAGTGATATAGGTTCCTCCCTATCATAGTTTATGACTCCATGCGATTTTTGTTTTTGATGCCATGTATATCATAATCCACAAGTTTTGTACACTTGCACACTTGAGAGTATTTATACATTTTAAAATGTTGTTTCCTTCCGATCAAATCTGCTTTTATACCCATTTGATCAATGTATAGTTGTGTATGTGACTAAAGTAGCTTCTAATCAGTGTTCCCCAAGGGCAAGTTCCCCCTAATTTTTAATATCCTTTAAAGATTCAATTATACCTAAGAAAACCACATTAAACCCCTTGTCCTTATTGAGGTGCTTCCATCTAAATTAAATATTAAAAAACACTTGTGGCTTTGGCTAGTTGTCAATCTAATTTTAAAAACAAAGCAATTACAAACTAAGTTACTAGTTTGCCTGTAGACGACCCCAAGTCCTGATCCAGTCCGACCCAGGTTTGGGGTCCAAGTCTAGTCCCTTGTGGGTTCGTCCAAGGTCCCACCCACAACCCGTGGATCCAGCCTAGACAAACCCAAGCAAACTTGAGCAAGATTTTGGCCCCTCGTGCATCCACCTGGAAAATTTAGCCTTTTTAATTTTTTTTTTAACATTTTTTTACTCTAAAAAGTGCCATTAGCACATACTCCATTCACTCAATAAAGCGCAATAGACTACAATCAAAAAAGGAAAAAGAGTTTGGTGTATATGCATTCAAACTTGCGGCTCCTTACACACACACAAAGTAGCTACAAAGAAGGGGACACAAGGAAGTGGGATATCGAGCCAAAGCGTATTGACTTGGATGCTTCCACTACCCACTTTGCTGCACTTGATGTTGATGATGACTCTAACCAAACTAGTAAGCATGACAGTGCAAGTGGCACTATTTGTGGTTCTTCTAATTTACCACTGCATACATCATCTAATATGGATGGTGATGATGATATTTTTGACGACCCGTATGATATTTGATCAATGATGGCTGACTGTTGACACTTGACATTATTATTTTTTAACTGTAATCTATATCTTGACATTCAAGTTTGATTAATATTTGACTATTACTATGGTGGTGTATTTTGAACTTAATTACTGCTGCAAATATGTATATATTTCTGATTTTATATGTTTTTGTACTGACAAACCCAAAATGAACCCAAACCCCCCAAAAAAATTGATCAAACCTGCAAACTGAACCCTTGAACCCGAACCCTAAATGGTAACTTAGATTACAAACACTAAAATCATAAAATCTTTTAAAAATAAAACAAAACCAAAAACCACTCTTCCTTGTTCCCCCTACCTTGCCCACATTTTCTACTCCTTCCTTTCATCTCTCCATTTCATTGCATTACATCTCTCACTCCACAACCCTCTTTCCATTCTCAAAAGCTCTCAATTTTTATTTTCTCATACTTTTTTTCTGCACACATTCATTCCTTATGCTATCACATGGCTCTTTGCACATTGAAAAACCTTTGTTTTCTCCCACTCAATTGATGATCAAACAACTCGCTTCAATGTTTTCTTTTATCAAAACCTCGTTAGTGCTTTTCTTTTTAAATGTTCAAAAGTAGTGTATTAATGAAAAGAAATTACATATTCTTCAGTTTCTTTAACAACCTGTCACTTTATACATATCAAGATCCCACTATTTGCATGGTTCTCTTCTAACCTAGTTAGTATTTCAAACAAAAAATGATGTCCTTTGTACATACATTAGAACTTCATCATCAAAAGGATTGACTTGTCACCAACCGAATTGAGAGTGTGATGTAACTTGTACCCATACAAAATTTCCATATAAGTGTCACTTTCCAATCTGCTGTAAGTCGTTTGTGTTCTACAAGAATCATTATGGAAACTGTCTCCCATGTCCTTGGATGCCATGCTTGTAGGTTTTAATCAGCATCATTGCATAGCTAATTAAAGGTACTTTTGAATGCATCAAGCAAAGCATAAATCAGAGCTTGGATGCGAGAGATGGTCAAAAGGAATGAAAAACTGGTGGAGATGACTCAAGTGAGTTGCTTCTTCCAAATTTACCAAAATAACTAAGTACCAAAAGATGGTAGAGACAACTCAAGTGAGTCACTTCTGCCAAATTTGTCAAAAGGACTAAGTATCAAAAAATGGCTGAGACAACTCCAGCGAGTCGCTTCTACCAAATTTGCCAAAATGACCACATACCAAAAGGTGGCAGAGACCTCAAAAATATGTGCTTTTGCTTGGTAGGGCAGTTCCAAATGAGTGCTTTTGACAAAATTAGCTAAGTATGAGTAGCAAAGGTCCCAAAGTGTGCACTTTGCAAGTCAGTCAATTTTCAGGTGGCAAGAGTTCCTCAAGAATCTGCTTGGCCTTGGCTTGCCACCTCCAGAAGTGTTTCTTCTCAAAGTGACTAAGTTAAAAATGCCAAGCATATCTCAGGCATGCGCTTTTTCAATCATAACCCATTTTCACATGGCAAGCACCTCTTGGGTGTACATTTTCCAAATTAGATGCAAATTTTCAGTCATAAAAGACAATAGACAGTTTGCAAGCATGCCTCAGCCATTTCATCAGTTTTTTTTATTTTTTCATTTCATACTCATGGCACCTAGGGTTTGAAAACTCAATTCTCAGCTACTTTCCACTTGGATGCCTAGGGTTATGCCAGTTGTTTTTGTACAGTTGCATCCAAGGG
Organism: Sequoiadendron giganteum; assembly: GCA_007115665.2. NCBI lineage: Eukaryota > Viridiplantae > Streptophyta > Pinopsida > Cupressales > Cupressaceae > Sequoiadendron > Sequoiadendron giganteum. The sequence goes on along the minus strand of CM021103.1, from coordinate 274,092,707 downwards.
TTTACAAAGGCACCATAGGAAGAAGTAATGCTTCCAGCATGGCAAGTGTTGCAAAATTTTAAAGGGTTTAATCAATTTGTCAAGTTTTGTTTGTTTCCAGTATAGTTGCATCACTCAATACAGCAAATAGCAATATTTTCCATCAACAGTCTTCATCTGCAGCAGTAGCTCTATGATTCAGTAATACACAACAGCTATCAATTAGATTTTCTAGAAGAATTTAAGGCAGATTTCCAAGAAAATTTCAGTTGTTTGTACAGGGTTTAAAGACTGTTTCCCTGATTAACATATTTTTTAATACATTTCTGATCAAAACAGGGTTGTTTCTTGCCCGTTTGCCCTAAGGTTTCATAACACCAGGCATATAAATTTGGAATAAGGTAAAGGGAGTTTGGAAAACAGAAATTTGAACGTTACCATTTCTGTCTTTCTTTGTTTAAAACACTTCAAGGTCGATAGTCATTTGACAATAGGGACCATGTTAAGCACTAATCAAGCAACAACAAAGAGGATCCACCATGATGCAGAACAATGGATTGCATCAGAATCACTAAGAGGAGATCTCAGATTAGCTGTTTTAGCTAATCCTATATTTAGAGAGGTCCTATTTTGGGAGGATATTGGAGAGCCTATGTTTAGGTTGCTTTAGTGTGCTTTCATCTAAAGCATTGTTCAGATAAATTTTAAGCTTAAATTGCTTTCTTTCCAGGTTTCTCAGTTATTTTTATTGGCTATCTTTGAAGACATTGATTTTTGGGATAATTTAATAATTATCCTAAAATCTCCAAAAGAGTTTTCTAAACTTATAAATAAGTGCTTTAAGCACAATATTTCTTAATGATAGTGGAAGTTATGTTTATGTTCTAGAAATTATCATTGAAGTGTTCAATTCAAGTTTTACATATTTGTGATTAGAGTATTTGGATTTTGTTGATTGGACTAAAAGTGAAGAATAGCGTCGAGCTTTGTATTGGCAATGTATTCATCTTAGTCATAGCTTTGTATGCATCCAAGTTATTCAATTTCTGAAATCTTGCATTGTTCATGTGTGTCAAAAGTAAATCATCTTTCATATTTTCATGCATGTGGATTTACTAGTTTCTGATTTTAACCAATGGGAAAGTATTTGTTGTGTCTAGTTTAGTTGTTGTTTCAATTGATTTCGACTCTTCAAATATTAAATCTTTCTTGTGAGAAGAGTTGTTCTCAATCTTAAGCCTGTACCTGAGGCCAAAAAGATAGGGTAAAACTCATTTTCTTTCACTTTGCAAAACCCCCAAAAATAACTTTGCATAGTGTTAGTATTTGAAGATTTTGTCAATAGTCTAGTGTCTAGGGTTAGTGTAAATTTCAAGGAGTTTCCCCTCGTAATTTGAAGAGAGGATTTACCTCACATACTAATCCGGTTTGAGTTGTCTTGCAAAAGACAAACCAAAGGACCAAAAGGCTAACAGACTGTAATTGTATCTCTGACATCAATTAGAGCAAGGATGAAGGATGAATGGTGCACTGAATGGAGATTATGATAAATCATTGATGGGACTACAATTGAGTTATGATTTTGACAGCATTTCATCTGCACCCTAAATCTCACATGAATTTACCGTATCTACATGGAATGTATAAATTATAAGCATTTACTTTTATGTTGAGAAAACAGATCAACCAAAATACACAATGCCTTTGAGTTTGAATTGTATCCCCGTGGCTGATCTGTCTGTCACCAGCTGTTGTGAATTCAGAAAATGAAGTGATTTCTATGACTTGTGGAATGCCATGCACATGATTTGTGAAAACATAGTCCAAATGTAGAAAATATCTTGAGGAAATAGATGGAAAAGTGTGAAGGGGGATACGTACTGAAAAGCGATAAGAATTCAAAATAAAGAAAATTTTAACATCAATACTCTACTAAATGCAACTTTGGTAAAAGTTGAATATATAAATCAACATAAATATAAGAGACTTAAAATAAAATTTTATTATCATCCTCACTATCAAGTATCAAGAAAGTAGTCGATTCCAATGTCAGAATTTTAATCAAACAGAAGAAATATGTGGGTTCCAAGTCACCAGCATTTATATTGATGAAATTAGAATTTTAATTTGCGGCAATTCTCAATTCGTCTTCAACTTAATTTGAGACAGACTCCCAATTTTAAGTCCCATTACTGTTTTACCTTATTAAAATACTATTGTTATGCTACACATACTTCGAGGTCAGAACATTTTCAGAGGGCATGTTATGGAACTAAATTGATAGTTATTCATAGCACTAGTTACCAAGGGTCACTGAAAAGAGGCACCACCCCTTATCTCGTAGGGGCATGGCATAGCATACACAACCACTGATTCACACACATATCTTATCACCCAATCTTTCATATTCATCTGTATTCTATTCTATTATATATTCAATATGTAAATATTATATATTCAATATGTAAATATTACATATTTTCTGTGTACCTCAGCTAAAACAAAGTATTCTATTTTAGTGTAAGATTTATTTAAATCCATTGTATAAAGTTATAAACTGAATAAACTTCTACATCTGTTTAAGACTTTAAAAGATGATTAAAATGTTATCATCTATCCTTCCTGAGAATATATTAATATATGAATTCCCAAAAGTATGAAGTAAACCAGACTGAATAGTATTTTTTTGGCAGTCCAACGATGTCTTAAGAAACAAAGAGATATAATAGAACAGGTTTGGCATAACAGTATAACCAAAGCCTATAGCCTTAAGCCACACTCTAAAATAAGATCTGAATAATGTAGGTGGGAAATTTCATTCCATTCTGAAAAAATAAGCTTACCTTGTATTATCATTTACAAAAATATCAATGCGACGTCCAATGTTACAATGTTGATCAGAACCCAACTCCCAAAGAGCAGGCTTCCCTTGTTGTGGCTGAAAGTAGCCCAAAAACCTGCTTGCTTAAAGAGAAGTTGCATTGCAGCAATACAAAGAAAAAGTATGTTGGAATTGTAGACACATGAAATAAAAAGTTGAAAAGAATTAATTACATCTTCTCCACTGAAAATATTCCTGTTAAGAAAACATATGATAGAAAAAAAGGTATGTACTCACACATTTATAGCATCCTGCTTTTCTGCATCCATATAAGCATTGCTATAGTAACGTTGAAGTGATCTGAAGAATTCTTGAGAATTTGTGGCTGCTCTCCACCGCCCTCTTCTCTCAGAAAATACCTACAAAGTATTTAACACAATGAATGTTTACTTTTTATAATCAAGTCCAAGTGACATGAGTTGATATTTTGGAATAAGTGTGTATTCGAAAAAGGAAACATAATGAAAATATAAAAAATCCTAATAGCTTGAATCAGTCACCATGAGATTTGGTAAATGGGTATGACAAGTAGGATAGGGACATCATTCTGGAATAGAGTATGAATGTATAGGAATTACATTTAAATATAGTCATCAAGAGACATCGGTATGGATGGCAGATACAGGTACGGGGATGGTGTTGTCATCCCCGAACCATCACTAGGAAGTTGAGGTTCAGAGATGGCAACACAATCCCCATACCCATATCTACCAGCCATGCTCACATCTCTTGGTGATGAAATTTAGATGTAATATATTTGTGCCGTAATTCCTATATTTGTACCCTATTTCAGAATGATGTCCCTATCCTGTCTGCCATATACACACACCCACACCCACCCCTCAACCACTCCTCCACCCACCCCACACACACTATATACAATGGAAAAAGTTCTAACATTGCTTGATACTGCAATGGTGCAAATTGCCTATATACAATGACAAAACTGAAAGCACAAACAACTAATGGAAGTCTTGCAAAAGTGTTTTTGGCGAAAAGAATTCATGAAAGTATCATTTCAATTGACACTTTTTTTAATCACATGGTTAAGAACTAGGCTTTGAAAATAAAGAAGTTGGGTGTCTTAAGTCTTAACAAAGCCAAATGAAGGTGAAATTGACCAAAATACTAGTCACCTTTAATACTTTTGCAAATATTTAACAATGTTGAGATAATCTGCTTGGTACATTCTAAAGCCTGCTCATGGCTGGTCACATTCAGCAGAAGATGTTGGTTTGACTCGTTTAACCACCTCATGCTAGGAAAACGAAGGATATTAAAGGACATACAGTAGAGACAAATATTACAAAGGCCACTGAACCTAAGAAAGAAGAAGAAGAAATCAAATGGCTGTGGTAGAGTTATTTCAAGTCTAGACAAATGTTCAAGTATCTAAAGTTATAAACAAAGCCAAATTCCATTGTGTCCTTAGGCAAGAGCTTCAAGATGATGTCAACAACAAAAATTCAAATGAAGACAATGTCAACATTAAAGAAAGAGGTAGGACAACAAATATTAGCACAACAATTGGTCATCCAGTCGACAAAAGTGCCTTGGGCCATTCCCATGTTCACAAACCCATCACTAAAGCTAGTAGAAAAAATCACCATTCAACACACCACTTGATTGCTATACCAAAAGCTAGTTGCAATGCTTTAAATCCTGTTATAATTCCACACTCTTCAAAACCTATATATGCTTAAAGGATGAAGATTGCCAAGTCTCCCATTAATGACCGGGAACATTTTCGCTTTCAATTATTTGCTGTCACAAACCAAACAACCATCCAATAGTAGGAGAAATTTGATCCTTATATCTCCTTGGCGAAAAAAAGTTCTTGCTAGCTCATTGGATGCAATTTTCCTAGTTGGACAGATCATGCAACTCTGGACCAAGCCACTTGAAATATTGAATAAGCAAATGCAATGCACAAATCGTTTGAACAAAGAAAGTAATTGAGACAGCAAAGAAAGTATAGTCAAATGGAGATGGCAAACGAAGTGAGATGCCCAAACAGGTAATGTTGGTTGTTCTATGTTCACTTCCATTCCATTAGCCATTGTTGGTTGTTCCCTATCGACCTTCATCCCAACCAATTCAAGTTACCATCAAATTGTTGGCATAGTTCCCTTGATTGTTTGACCTTGGAGTGGTGGAAAGCCTCTTGCTAATGCTTGCTCCAAGAAGAGGGGAATTGCCAATTTCCAATCCATCCACCATACCAATCTCCCTCATTGCCAAATTGGGATTGTCATTAGTTGGGTAGATCAGTAGCTTCACTGAGGAAGAAATGCTGTGTGATTTGCAGTCTTTTGGAGTTGGTGCTGTTGAAACTTGAAACTGGCGTTCATCCACCAAATCTTCTTTTTCAATATTTTTTCAACAAAAGAATTTATCAACTAGCAGTGCCTTAGCATTGATAATTTTTCCTTTTACTTATGCAAATAAGTGATGATGAAATGCTGATTCTCCTTTGTTCCTTGTAAATTTTGCATCAGCAAGAGGGCATTTTTCTACCTGAGATCCTGCTTTTTACTCCATGCTTCTCCAATCTTCAAAATCACATCAAGAGTATCATTTATATTAGACCAAAATGAAGAAAATTGAACAAGTCAAGAAATTAGGCAAAATCAGGTCTATAAACATCTCCTTCTCGATTGACATCCTAATCATGCCCAAGAGAAAACAAGAGTTTTAGAGAAACAAACAAGCATATTAATAGAGATTTATATAACTCTTTGTCTCTATAGATCATCCAAAACAATGCATTATACTTTCATTTGAAGGGTAAGAAAGCTCCATTTCTAAACTATAGAAAGCTTCTTATGAGGCTACATCACACCTTAACCATTTTGGATGGGATAATACCCATAGAATGCAAGAAAGGAGAGTGCTAAATGATTAGGTCCCACGACCAGCTCTAATGTCTTGTTGAGATGAAGTACACATAATGGAAATGAATATATATATGCACAAGACACAAGATCTATGGATACCAAATTGTCCAAAGAATTAACAATTATCAAGAGTATATAGAGTATATGTTATAATACACAAGTACATTGAGTGAAAGTGCTCACAATATATAGACCTTCAAATAAAGCATGCACATGTAGAAGTGGAAGATTCCATAAGTTATAACCATTCACAGGTATAGATGGAAGATTCCTGGAGAGTGGTGACAAATCTAAATAGGGACAGAAGCACACACAGTTATAAGGGAACCCACATAATTTCTATATGTTAGATAAATATTATCAATTTATCACCACTACATATGAAACCTTTCATTTTTTATTTTTTCATGTTACATGGATAAATATTATCATCAGCATATATGAACCCTTCCATTCTTTTCCTTTGAAGGAATTTATAATGATTTGAATTTTATACTTCACCCAAGGGCCAATGTATAGTTCCTTAAAGTTATTTGGGCCAAGCATATATCTCAAGTATTATTGCAAAAGAATCAAACTCTCACTTTTCCCTAAGCCTATATTCCACAAAGTTCCCTTTTAAAGGCAACAGAGAAATTCAGCAACATGAGAAGAAGAAACCAAGAACCCCCAAAATCCCAGAAACAATATTTCAATGGGAAAGGCATGGGATCAAGAACAGAGGGAAGAGGAAAAGGGACTGAAGAATAGGGATGCATTCTCATGAAATATAATCCTAGATATGCATCCTTCTAAACTCTCAATTCCCTTTTATGTTGAAACATCTGATTATTTATACACATGACCTTCACTAGAACAGGAATTTTTATCTGCTAAAATAACAATAACCCAGCAAGCAAAAAGCAAGGAACATATCACGATATTTAGAGACTCAAAAGATATGGATTAATTTGCTCTTCTAAAAATTAAAAATGAAAGAAAGAAGAAAGGAACATGTCATTATGGATGTGCAAGTTCAGAAAGATTCAACGCAAAAAACACATTAAGTAACTTATAAGCAATCATGAGCTGATAACCTCTCCACCAATGAATTAAGATATCTCCAGATGGTGGTGGATTAGCATTTCAAAAGTTAAAACATAAAGATCACAATTCAGCGAATCATAAGCAGTTACAAGAACAAGCTCAAAACTTTCAATTGATGCTACTTGCATTCAAGTGCTTTAAGAAAAAAAAGCAACTGACCTTGTTATGAGCAGCAGAACCACCATACTGCAAAGCAAGTGTATCACCCATAGTCTCATACAATCCCATCAGAGCTTCAGATAATCGTGAATCTGACTCAACTTCAGGCATATTTATCAAACCCAAAGCGTGAAGCTGACGACCTAGTGCAACCAAGCCATATGCATATTGAGCAACGTTTGTACGGTCCAGACAATCAATACAGTTTGTTCGTAGAACTCCTCTTTGATACAAAGGCTTTTTTTCCAAGTCTTTCTCATTGGGATCATCACAAACCATTGGTGTACACTTTTCCACAGCGTTGTCATTTCTGCAAAATAAAATATAATAATAAAAAAAAAGCAGTGGCATCTCACTACTAAATCAAAGACAAAATTCAGAGTTAAAAATTCCTGCTAAACTAAGTTCAATTTTTGTACGTGACCAAAGAATAAAAAAATAAAACAGAAAGGCCTAAATTTCTAATAAATGTTCTTGGAAAATATGGTCATCTAACGTGGTAAATGGATTTATTTATTACAAACTAAACATAAGTAGAAGACTAAACGCTATACAGCAATGCTTACAGCTATATTTAGAGCTAAGTACAACTGTAAAATCTTAAGCATATAATTAATTCTGCATGAAATTTACTGGTATGATTACTCAGTCAAATGGACAATATACTTAAAAGAAACCTATAAGGTGCCTAAAATCATACCTAAAATTCTACATTTCAACATAGTGATAATCATACATTGTTTGTCATTATCTATTTTAAAGGAGAATGTCATTATCTATTTTAAACGACAAATTGATAACCACTAACAGTTTCTTGACTCCCATCTCCGATATTAGAAGAAGCTTTATACACCCAATATTATTGTTCATCTATGTCATGAAAACAGTATCATGCAAATATTCAGCATATAAACCTTGAACATGTAAATGCCAAATGTCTGATATGGACACTCTTATAATCAGTTCTATCTAATCCAATTTCCTTTAATCTGAGTTTGTAATGGAATGTCTTCATATAAGTTCTACCAAATTGCTTGGAAATGACACATTAACCCAGAGCTAACAAAAAGTTAACCAGTGAAGACAATAAGTGATTTGATTGATGTTAACTCCAAGAGGTATAAAGATTGAGAGTGGATGTGTATACTGCAATCATAAGATTGTTATTACCACAGATCACATACACATACACGCATTCATGTTGAATTCATACTTACTCCAAATTGTTCTTTGACTGCTGCTTGTCAATTTTCATGTCAGAAGTTATCCAACTATAAAAGAATCCAGTGCGATCCAATGCATCAACTGCCAATTTTGATAATAGTTGTAAAACATTTGCTGATTTACTGCAACAACAAAAGACCACAGTTATCAACTATCTGAGATGTTTTATGCTATAGAAGTAAATATTCCCTCTACAAATAACCCATGGAAATTAGTGAAACTCAATCAAATATAGGAAATCATACAAATCCATAGCTCAAGCTACAGTTAGGTACAGACCTTCTAAAAAATTTATGTAAATCCCAGTGTATGAACTTCAATTGACTATCCTCAGGAAGATCTCTGTTAATTTGCTTAACTGCATTGGCAAACTCTGCACATAGAATACTTTCTCGAGGCTTTTTTTCATGCCCCTGCTTTGAAAGATAAAATACATTAGTAGAAATAAACATAGAAACAAAGATAAAGACAAAAGGATATATTCTGCAATTGATAGATCTTTTAAATCTTATTCTAGGGAAGGGTGGGAGGAAGGGGGGAAATCCTAGAATCATAAATCCGTAAGGACTACTATGTCTTCTTTAAGGACAACTATGAGTAGAATCATATTTCTGCTTTAACACATTTGCAGCAACAGCTGAACTACTTCCATTTCTGGGAAAAAGCTTTTAACTTTCTGTTATGAAAAACCCTACCTTGATAAGATTCAAAACAATGATAGGATTTCCATATCTCTTTACAAGATTCTCAAAATGAAGTTTTGTAGCCTGATATGTTGGATCCTTTTTTTGCACTGAACAAAACAATAAGTTGTTAGAAAGCATACACCTTGTAAATATAAAGAACTGTAATCATCACATTGGAGGTGTAGTCATAAATACATACTGTAGAATTTGATAACATACATATAATATCAGGCTTTAAATTTAAGCGCGAAGTTTCCTGAGACCAGTATAGGGGTATTGAGCCTCGATGTTGGACAACAGAGCAAATTTGCCGTGGGCTTTCTTCAGACACATCTTCAAAAACAATCTGCTCTGTTTCAACATCATTTGCTACTCTACCTTTGTCATTAACTCCTCGTTTCAAATACCTGTTCAACAATTAAGAAAAAATGCTAAGAAATATCCAAAGTTGCTTTGTATTTTTCCATTAAATAGCTTCATCCAGTCAGAAAATTGTATATAACCTCACTCAGATGCATTTTACCTTGTTCCAGCATAATGCCTTGAACGCCTGGCAATGAGAGTCAAACTAAACTGCTTCCCAGAAATCAAAAGTTTAGCCTGAAAGAAGCAAGACAAGACCCCATTTGAATGAACATCAATTATAAAATATAAGCATAGGCTTCAAATGAAGTTAAGCTTACTTGCCTACTAAGTTATGAATATCAAAATAAGGAAATTATGGAATCCAAGAGAAATATGGCCAATAGCATTCACAACCATACATAGTCAAATAGATGATACATGCTGCATAGAAAAAGTAACAGGAAAAGAGGCATAATAGATTTCAAATCATGAGCATGTGATGTTTGTTTGAGGAGTTTTGATAATGTTATATTCTTCTACCCTGATATTACACAAAAACCATTTATTATCATTTATTGACATTATTCACACATGTCTTAGATCTGATTGTCTGATCCACATGCCATTCAGCTATTCTTGTCTTGATCCTCTGCTTGTTTCTTGACAAATATCCACCCTTATATCCTAAAGCACCCAATCACAGGCCAAAATCATATCATATCATTGAACACAAACTTTCCTTGAAACTATATTCAAGCACATCTGAAGAAGAAAGAAAATATAGTTGTCAGGAAATGGGAAAGGTCTACCGTCTGTCAACAAGGTTCTCGGTTGACCTAGGGTTAAATGAACTTGTCCACATTTGTGTTTCTCTAAAGCCCATCATATTTATGTGTTTTTCATAACCAGTGTAATCTACTTCACCATGATTTAAATAAAGTCATTAAGAATTTTTTTGGGAGGAAACTAAGAATTGTGTGTGTGTGCATTCTTTAAATCTGCTTCAACCGAGGCGACAATCATATGCATGCTAATTTTAAGTAGAGGGAAATAAGATAGGTAGAAGAAATCGCCAGATAAGACCAGTTTTCCATTTAAGTATCAAAGCATAAATTCACTAGACAAAAGCTAAAATATAGGTCAAAGGTCCTAGAGGGTATTTTGTATTAGTTGTGGTTAAGTCAACTCTCAATAAGAACTCTCATTGCTACAAATTTGTTTTCTGAGAGATCAACGTGACTAAATTTTGCATAATCTTTCGAAGGGCCCAATATTCAATATTGGTTTATCTATGTCTGTAACATTGGATGCAATTCTGAAACAGCATAGATGGCTGCACAATGAGGAATCCTGCTATAAAAAGAGACTAGATGCAACCAGTAGATTTCAGGCACATACATTATTAGCAATATGTAAGCCTGTGGGATGCATAAAAGGTAACAAGGGAAATCTGTATCCCAGGTTACATGGGTATATAATCAGATATCAATGTGGTTATTCGGACACAGAATATTATTTAAAGTTTTTCATTTTCATATTTTGGGTATGATGGCATGCAAGCATACAATTGTGGGGTGTGTAAACTGTGATACAAATATAATACAGTCATACAATCAGGTACAAATGAGCCATTTTCCAGAAGTTGGGCATCCATACAACCAACATCGATTCACATCAGTCAATTATTTTAGCACTTACGATACTTGAGACACAAACATATTCACAAATCCTATCTTTATCTTTAGTGATGATGACCTTGAATGGGTAGACCAAGTGGATAGAGAGGCAAATGCAGTAGCCATGGCAAAGGAGGAGGATAGAGCACAAGCAGACACCTTGGATGATGGTGTGGGTGTCATTGAGACACAGGCAGATATCATGGCTGCATCATCATCCAGGATCTATCTTAGACTCCCACGCAGGAGGGACGAGTGATGCAGGCTCCTCTGAGCCATAGACTTCTAGCTTTTGTTTTGATATTTGATTGGAACTTTTGATGCCATTGGCTTCATATTCCATGAGTATTGTATACATTTGACAATATTTATATATCTAAGTGTGTTATTTCCTTCAGCTAAAATTTGTATTTATACTTATGTGATTGATGTATACTTGTATATGTGATCAAAGTAGCTTTTATTTGATGAGGTTATTGAGTCTTTAAGGTTTATTTATTTAAAGGTGCATGAAACAAGTTCTAAATCTTAAAAAAATCTGAAATTCTTGGGTTTTTCAATTTGTCGAGTCTATGCCAAGTTCAAGTCCAGGTCAAAAATCAGCTTGCCAAGTTCGAGGCAAGTCCAAGGCTTGTAACATTGGTCAATACCTTTTTTGTGTGTTAGTAGTTTTTTTGACACATGGACTTTTAGACCATTCCAATGAGTTCGCAAGAAGCCGAAAAAATGGGCAAGAAGTTTGAATTTTGGTGGTTGAAGCAAATCCATACCTCATACCACCTATCAAGGTATCAAGGATCGGGGGTGAGGGATGACTGATCCCTCTCAAGGTATACAGGGATTTAGAATATCGAGGATTGAAGATGCAACATACCAAGAAATAGGTAACAAATGGGAGGGAAGTCTGATTGGGAAAAGGATTTTGGTATGTTAGGAAAGAGAGGTTAGGCATACCTCAAAAGAGGTACCGAGGTGAAAGGAAGCCTGAAACTCCATAAAAATGCACTAGGAGTTGCTAGAGCTTGGGGTGTCAAAGGTGGTTGGGAAGAAGTATCGAGGTGAAAGGATGGGCGAAAGTTCCACTCTGAAGAAGTGAATGAAGGGATCGATGGAGGTTGGGAGTCAAACATGACATGAATCAAGTATATATGGGTCAAGGGAAGGTCGCAACTCCAGCTCTGAAAGACTTAGTGAAAAATGTTGGAGTGGGGGTCGAGAGTTAGGAGTCGAAGAAAGGTATGGTTTGAATCTCCGATCCAAAAGACTTGGGCAAATTTTGATCAGCAAGGGCCTAGGAGACCAAGGCCGAGGATGACGAATGAATGGTACTCAAGGAAAGGGAACTCCAACAAGCTGGTATTTATGAGCAAAAGGCATGGCGAGACAAGGAAATTCGAAAGTCTGATGTTGCAAAGGATATAAGGCAAATGATCAAGACTTCGGAGTTTGGGGGAGCAAAAGAAATGATACACATGTTAAGGGATGCCTGAAACTCTAGCATCGAAGGGCATAGAAACTTTTGGAATGCAAAGGATTGGATTTTTGGGGCTCGAATGGATGGCATGCAAGTAAGGTGGAGGCCGATAGTCCGACAACCATACTTAAAAAAATTACATGGTTAAGGACTGGATTGCCAAGATTGAGTGAAAAGATATGTCGACAAGATGAAGTCCAATGAATCGATAAAGACAAGGGGGAAGGCAAAGATGGATGGGATGGCATACCAGGATGGAAAACCCTAAATGTCTGAAACTCTAGCAACTTATAGAACTTAAGGAAAAGACCCAAATACACCCCACACTTGGAATTTTTTGGAACTTTTGCAGACTTGGGCACACACTGAGCAGCCAAGGATGACACATGACAGACTAGGCAAATTTTTGACAAAGGGAAACCCACTTATATTATCTCAAATCAGTTATAAAAGGTCAGTTTACACTTTACACAAAGTCATTGCAATACAAGGGAAAAACATAGCTTAATCTATAAATTTTAGGCCTGCACAACTAGGTTCTAGCAAGTTCAATGCTACAATTTCTTCTACTAAAATCAAGGGCCACCATAGTTACTAAGTATACATTATTTCATCTCCTTCACTATAAACATACAATGTACATTTGTAGCCTAGTGTTTAAGATCTTTATGAATATATAATATTTGAAAAACATCAAAGCATTTATATTTGAATACACATACATACACACACATAAATGAATAAATATATATATGTTTGTGTGTGTGTGTGTGTGCGTAGTGTAGAAAATTGTATCCCTTTACAATTTCACACTATGTTTGGGTCCCTTAATTTATTGGACTTAATTAAGCTTCTAATTTTCCAAATTATGCATTCCAAAGCTTTATTTTTTCCATTTTCTGAAAGGAGAGCCAACATTAAATAAATACAACCAATAACTAAATCACCATAGAGTATGTGTGTCCTGGACTTATAAGCCAAGACCCATTCACCCATGGGCGAATGGGTCCCCTCTAAGTGCTAAGACCCATTTTAAAATATGTTTTTGGTAGCATTTTAATGATTCAAATTCAACTTGCAATTGTTGGCTTTTGGAATTTAATTTTCAAAAAATTAGATAAACACCTATAAATACAGTCTTTTTATCTGTAATGTCCCCAATTTAGCCCTACGCTCTTCTTGAGGTTTTAGCCTATTTCCGAAAACTCGTAGGCTAAGCAGATTGGAAAATTAGAGTTTCCTATTTTATAGGAGGTTTCAGATGCATTTTTGAAGGCTTGCATGCAGGAGTTTGGAACTGTGTTTCTGGGAATTTTCTGGGTTTTCAGAGAGCTTCAAAATGGTGTAACATGCATCTCCATTTGATAACCTTTCCAGGCACTTACTATTTATAGTAAGTCATGTTGGCTTCCCGATTTGTGCTCAGAAGGGGTTTGGAAACACTTACTATTTATAGTAAGTCTTGTTTACTGCTCAATTGGTGTTCAATTGATGTTTTGCAAACTTACTATTTATAGCAGTTGCTATTTTTGGTAAGTCAATTTATAGCAGTATCATTCTAGCAATAGTTTAGCCTTTTGCAGTTCAGTGTGGCTGTTCAGTTTGGCCTTCTGTCGAGTTTGCAATGAACTTACTATTTTTGGCATTGGCTATTTTTAGTAAGTCTATTTTGGCAGTGTCTTCATCAGCAGTATGGTGCAGTTCATTATCCAGATTTTGGTAATGTCTCAGTTTCCAGTTTGGTGATAATTGTCTCCTTGGACTAACTTTTATACTTAGTTAAAATTGTGTTTTGAAGTTGTACCCCACACCTAGCTTAATGACTTTAAGTTGTTTTTAAGTTGGGCCCATAAAGTGATACATTTAATATTTTATTAAATGTTTATTCCTCTAAATGGGACGACTTGGGAGAAATATGAAGAGTTTTAAATATTTCAAAAAGATATGTTTTTTGAAATGGATGCCTCTTGGAGAAGTTGAAGAGTTTCTTGTTTGGAGGTTACAGTTGATTCATCTCCTCTTTGGAAGCTTATTTATTGATGCTTTGCTCATTCATTCGTATCTTTGAAAATTGGAAAGTAGTGTTATGTTGCTAGTTTGAAACTAGAACCTGGCTAAGGGGAAGCTTAGTGAATTCACTCCATCCTTCGGGCCTGCAACTATGGCTTCCTAGGTGGATCATCATGGTTGTATTTCACTTTGAAATACAGATGGAGCTTCAGTTGTTGGAATCGAACAGGTTGCTGATGTAAAACCTGTTTTTACAAGTTGCTGATTTGGCCTGGCTGAAGCTGTTTCCTGTTCATAGCTTCTAGTCAAATTTTTGTCTCATTCTAGGTGATCGTCCATGCTGTCCTACTGTGAAGGGCGCCCCTTTCTGGAAAGTTTCGTGATTTTTGGTTGAGTGTGGAATTTTTGAGAGAAGGTCGACCCTCTTGGAAGGCCGTACCATCTCACTTGGCTGCATTGGGAAACATGCCTCTTGTTGCTACTGTATTTGGCTCGTCTTCTCCTTGAAGTTTGGGCACACATCTCCTAGCTGTTGTTGGGCTGTGGTTTGGGAGCTTTCCGAGATGTTTTGGGAAAGATACGTCCAATTTGGTGAATTCTATCCCTGCTGATCTGATTTTCTGTATTTACTATTTCTGATCAGATTAGTTCGAATTGGTTATAATGCTGTTCTAAGTTCTTTCTATATCAATTTGGCATTGTAAATGTTAGAGGAAGTGCTACTCTAACCATTGGACATTTTGGGAATTCTTGGTTGTCATATTGCAGCTGTTTATTAATCATTTGTAAGCTGTTTAGTAGTACTAACAGCAATTTGTTTGTTGCTGCAATTTATTTGTTTGTAATTCCCCCCACGTAATAAAGTGGTTGTGTGGATTGTATACCCCCCACAGTTTAAGTGGAAGTGAGGTTAATTGGTTGGCTTGCCACCTATAAATGTTTGTAATAATCACACCCACGAAATAAGTGGAGTATTCCCACCGCTTGTGGATGCCTGCATTTGCAGAAGAAGTTTACTTTCAGTTAATCTAGCACTCCACCATATGTTAGCACCTTGCCTTGCAAAAGGATCTTGCGTGCACATTCTTGGTGTCGAGTTTAGCTCTTCATTTCCAATTGTAATTCAAGTTATTAGATCCTAGGGATCCTCTGACCATATTCCCACCCCTCCTCCTTAAATGGTTTTAGGGTGCATTCTTGGTTAGAGTTATTTCAGTTGTGTTTGGTTTTAGAGCTAATTCTTAACGGGTGCATGATTTGAATTGTTGTGACTGAGAATTAAAGGCAAAAAATTAAGGGGTATATTTCATTATCATTTGAAATCTAAGACACATGATCAAGATATCCTATAAGCAAATATTCTTGTCAAAAGCATTCAAGAGAAAATTTATATGTTATTTGTTACAAGTTACAACAATCAAGATCCTAGCATCATGTCCAAGTTTATGTGTATTCATGTCATCTTGTGAAGGCTATTATGCATTGTTGATCCTAAAGCATCCAAGCATTTCAAGTATCCAAATCAATCAAGCAAAGCAAGATCAAGTTCCATAGCAGAGATGTGTTTGACTTCAGTCCTCTAAGGGAAGGCATTGAAGGGTGGTGAGTTGTAGCAAGCATTGTTCATTCATCATTTCCTTCCTTTTTCATTATCTTTCTATCAAGGTTTAATTACCAAACTTGGGGTTTGACCAAGGCAAACCCCTATACAAACAAAACAATTTTTCCTCTTTGTGTATGTGCAAATTACAGGTTGAAAAAGGATTGAAGAGATCTTGAAGAGCAATTTTGCATTGTTGTATTTGTTGTCATCATTGTTGTCAAGCCACAGAAGCTAAGTTGCTGAATTTATTTCCGACTTTCCAACAGTGGGACTTGTGTCAAACGAAAGCTCAGATCTTGTACTAGAGGACCCCAGAAGTTGGTTAAAACCCCTTTTCAAAGACCCATTCGCCCATGGGCGAATGAGTCCTTGTAGGCATCTCAAAACCAAATTTTCTGAGCAAGTTTGGTGTCCTCTGCCTTCCCAGATCCCACTTTTAGACTATTGTTTTTGTTTGTCAAACGATTAATTTAATCATTCCAAAATATTTCTAATCAATTTCGATCCCCCAATAGATGTAGATCTAGGTCTGATTGGCTCACCTTCAAGGCTGCAAGTCAATTATTTCACCTTGTGATCTACATCTCAATGATAGTTAGGAAAAGGCACCATTGAATCCTAGGTTCTTTGCATTAAGGGCCTTGGATCACCTTTTTCTATATTTCAATATATATATACTCTTCGATAAAAAAATAAAAATTTCCATGTACATTAATATATATATGTCCTCCTAGACTACCAATCCCTAAAATGCATCTTACCATCTTCATCTGGAAAATGTCATTGAACATATGAATTTACCAATCACATACAATTACTCATGTATATATGTATACATATACATATATATGTATGTTACTGGTCATTCTGAGTCCAAGTTCACAGTCTAGTCCTAGTGGGTGTGAGCAGAGGTTTTTTTTCCTTTTCTTTTTCTTGACACTCTGATTTTTTTGGTCATCACATTTCACAAAAAGAATTTAAAATTCCCCTGCATCACCATTAGCAGTAATGTTGTTTCATGGAAATAATATTCATTGGAAGCTAACGAGTATGTACATAAAATGGGCAGTGTTTTGGTGGTGGTGTTATTATTGTTAGTGCTGCTGCTATTTGAAGTATATATGCTACTTTTTTACTTTTTTACATTCTTAGGTTTTGGGGGTTTAGTATTTGTATGGGTCAAACAAAAACAAAGATAAACCCATCTAGTGAATTATTGATTGGAGGTGGAACCAACTCCACCAACATGTATGAAGAGAATGGTCCCCAATTAGAATCTTAGAGATATCATACATGATAGGTTACTGATTTATAAGAAACAAAGGGGAGGGTGTTTTCTTTGCCTCCATGCATTCGCAGAAGAGCCACTCTACAGCCAGGTAAAATAAAAAAATGCATGTTTAATTTTAATTCCTTGTTTGCTTTAAGTTTACTAGAATCCTTACAAAGTTATAAATGTTGTCCTTGCAGATTTGTGGTGAGGCGATTTTGGTGCAACAGCACCTAATCTTCTAAATCCTGCCATCTGCATTTTGTCTCATCCCTGTGGCACTTCTAATTGTGAGCACAAGGCCATTCACACATAGAAGTGCAACAAGTTGTCTAAAAAGCACTTGAATGACCTTGTCTTTGTACAATATAAACTTCAATTGCATGCAAAGAAAGTAGATAGGCAGGAGGCACATCATATGCTTGACCTCAACAATACCAATCCATATTTAGATTGGGTTGCAGAGGATTGGGATATGTTGTTTACTGCTAATGTATAGCTGATTTGGAGAGGAAGACAGCAGAATGGGTAACAGAAGTGCCAGCACTTGAGGAGGTAAAAGGAGAGGTTGGAAAGCCATTAGTGGGGTTCATTGCATTCACAACAAGATCCTATGCCTGAGGCTCTATTGAGGACGATACAGCTATAACATCCCGTTTGAGGACACCCACACAGCAATAGCAAAGCTTTTTGAGCTTTAGTCATAGAAGAAATCTATAGATTATAGACATTGAAATTATAATTTCTAATTTTTATTTATATTAAAACTTGATATGTCTAGAATGTTACAAGTTTTTCCTGAGTTTTTGTCAAGTCCGAGTTTTTGAAAATTTTGAATCAGCCAAGTTATGCCAAGTCCAAGTTTTTCAACTATGGTTTGATCCATAAGTCAAGGCCCTTAGCCCATCGCTGTCATTCTTCTCCATATTGGGTCATATATCTATTGCTAAAATCAATGGCGATTTAGAGTTCCTCTTGTCCTTCACAATGTGGACTCAAAAGTAAGGATAAATGGTTCCATCGTTGTAGCTGAGTGTTTTGACTCTTCCTACTTTGTAACCAAGCATTCTTGCGATAAAACACAAATATGTATTGTAAGTCTTTTCACATTTAACTATTACGTATATTTTTCTGTACAATAATTTAAGAGATCAAGAAATATGTGAGAAGTCAACAAAAGAGTTTCTGCTTCAACTCCTCAAAATATTGTTGAGGCTCTTCCTATAAGAACACAACTTTGTATGAGAACCCAAGAACTTAAAATTTCAAAAGGCCTAGGAAACTATGATGTTCCAAGTTGTTTGTTGGTGGACAGTGGCAAATAACCTATATCATTTTGAGATGACCATAAACTCTCGTTTCATGAGTGATATAGCCAAGATATGGAATTTCTTGATAGTTTGGCATGCACCAATGCATGTGAAATATTTGAAAATATTGTTGAATTCTTGCAGGAGTTCTTCCCATGTTTTACTGAACATAAGTATATTATCCAAATAAACAACAACAAAGTAAATCATGAATGGACACAATGCATCAATCATTAGCCACATGGAAGTCGTTGGTTTTTTTTGTTTGTTGTTTTGTGGGGAGTGGGGGTGAAACAACTAGAATACATAAATATTGGAGTCTCTACCTTTACATAGCAGATTACAACATTATGAGGAAGCATAAGTCTTAACCAAGAGGTGTCTTTTGGCTAAGCTGCTATGAGTAGGGGGATCCACTTCGTCAAATTCACCCAAATGTCGAACCTGGCCCAATTGCAGCTCTAGGGGATTTGAACCTTCATGGATGGTATAATCAAGGAACATACCATCACCCTCACCAATTGAGCTACAACCCTTCAGTATTGAAGAGGACAGTATTGAAGAGGACAAAAGGCATACAAACTATCTTCATTAAAATCTGTAGCTTTTAAAACATCATGTGCATAAATTAGGATTTGGTGATGCCCCAACTTAAAATTGAGTTTGGTGCCAAATTTGGTGCTGTTAAGATTGTCAAATAGATAATCAAATCAAAGGATTGAATACCTGTTTTGATAGCAATCTTATTGGAAAACATGACAGAAAAAGCATACTGGCCATATGCAAAGCCTCCATTATACAAGGAATACGGGATTGCAACAAGGCAATGGGGGACTGCAATTATACCCTCTCTGAAATCAACTCTTGATTTGGCACTTTATATCATCATTCTTCAAAATAAAAATCTGAAACAAAGATTACTATTGGGAAGCGATGCTCACAGAATAAAATCAATAGAGTGCTTGAAAAGGCACTATGAAGGTACTCAAGTGTTAAAACATCATCCTGTTCATCAAGGCAGGCAGTCAAGCTGCTTTTGGTATAAATTCTGCAGAAGAAACTTAATGTTTGTGGGGGTGATTTTGCAATCCTTTTGTAGCTAAGTTCCATGAAACTCAGAGAAAGGTTCAATTTCTGAAATGGAAACCACTTTGAAAATGTAACACCAAAAACCCCCAAAAATGAGGAAATGACAAAGAAAACAATGGCATGCATGAAAATGCTAATATTTATGAAATTCCATATAGAAACACAATTATTACTGTCAATAATTTGCCTTTAGAGATGAGCCTATACATGTCATGCAAAAAAGAACCACATGTTTTGCATCATTAACTTAGCACCCAATCCTCAAAATTGCCAAAATCAGCAATTAACCACAAGAAGACGTAACTCCAATAGCTCATTTGGAAGGCATAAGAGGAGGATGTTGACCATTGTTGTGATCAAGTGCAACCAAGAAGATGTCCAAGCCAGGAATTTCAACATCTATTAACCCAGTTGTTTCTTTTCCATATTGTGTACTCTTCTTTCTCGTGCGACACAAGACAAAAATTATAATGCACAAAAGCTAGATCGTTCACCTGCCTAAGTACAGTCTCAGTTTTACATTATTGCAGAAACATCGTTGCATTTTGATGTGTATAAATTTTTAAAATGTAGAATCTTTTCCATAAAGAATATTTATGGAAGAATGGGCCATAAGCCTCTTCAGCTAAATTTCAATAACTCATTCATGGCTTTATATTTATATACACAAAAAAGTAGAAACAATGAAAAGCACTTTACATGATATATTACCACACTTAGCAAACTACCTGCTTAAAAAATCCATATGCCAATGCCACTGTCCAAAGTGTGTTGTTGAGGGAGTTGTGGATGCGCTGAGTCAAAAATTCATTCCATACAAACATTGTTTCAAAAAGTACTTTCTCTGTCTTGTCATTGGAGAGGTTCTTTTGCAGACTCCTGGTGACATGGTATGTGTAGCTGAAAAAGAAGTCCTTTGTAATATCCACAGTAGACAGCAGCTTCTTGTATCTATTACACCACATGAAGAGAATGCCAAAAGAATATAGATCATATAATCTCAACATGTTAAGAAAACTAACAGAAAATATAAAGAGGCAGAAATTAATTCAGTCGACAGAAAATCTCCCATTACACTGTAGTTCAAAAAATAATTTTAGAATATCTATTTACTCTAACAAGTACACATTTGCACTCAACTTACAAAATAGTTATTTATTTCTTGAAATTCATGTATTCACTATAAGATATGAAAAGGAAGTCCCGTAAAGAACTTTTAACCAAAATCTAACAACCTTCAAGAAATCATGCTAAAAAGATAACCTTAAGAGTAAGACAGATATACAAAACAACAAAAAGTTAAAAAACCCCTTTATATGCGTCCCAAACATGTCTGCTGGAGAATTTACAGAACTGTATTTTATACAAGACTAAACAATGCAATAAGAAGAAATTGTATTTCAGATCAGTGCAGCAGAATCCCTCACCCAGATGAAGAGATGCTGACAACCAGGAAGCAGAGCACTAAAAATTGTTCAAGCCTAGCTCCTTGTGGTGGAGGCTTGCATCCTAAGAAGATGAATGTTACATGGGGATGAGTCCCATGGACTTTTCCAGCCATTCCTGCCCCTGAGATGTTTTGAGGATGCAGGGAATGGGTAGAAACATCATCGGAGCCATCCCCGATCATCAAAAAACTTAGGGACGTCCCAGAAATACCAAAAAAAAAATGCAGGGTATGGATTGTCATGCCCAGGATGATCAAGGGACATCTGGAAGTCCCTCAACTGTCTTGGGGATGGCCCAAAAGCTAAAAGTTAGAACTACTAAAGAAAAAGGAAGAAACGAAAAAACAGATTGGGGCCCTACAAGGTCTTCCCACACCCCTTCCCACACCCCTAAGCCTAGAACAAAGACATATACACTTAAAAGCATTAAATTTCATCATTTTATCATTTTGCATTTTGTGACACGACAACAAAAAAAGAGAAGAGACAAGAAGATAACCATAGTGAGATAAAAACAAGAGAGCATCAAAACTACATCATTTGAGGTAAGTTTAGAATGAATTGCTCATTTTCACAAACCTTTTTGAATTTTTTTTGTTTCCTTCAAAGTTTCAAACACTTAGGAAATTTGTTTTTAATGGTTGCAATTGTTTTTGCAAAAAGAGGCAATACAAGCAGCAATGAATTTTATGGTAGTGGTGAGGTGAGATTCAACAAACAAGTCAATATGAGTGATGGGGATTCTTTTAAATGTGAGAGTGTTGTAGGTAAACAGAGAAGTAACCCATTTGAATGTCCTTCCACTATCCTAAAATCTTATGCAAAAGGCCCGTTAAATCGCCAAAAAATGCTTTTTGCAATTTACAACTCATATAGACAAAGACAAGAACAATTTTTTTGAAGGGGAGTAGACATTGATTGCATCATGTGTGCAACAATGATTACAAGGGCAGATACACAACGGTTTACAATCATTTTTTATGCATGCCTAGACATGGGATAAGAGTTTGTGAAAAGATAAGCCCAGTTAAGAAAGCCAAGGTATTAAGGTTGTATGTGGAGTGTGAGGCAAGAAATAAGGGTGTGCCAATAGAGTCTATGCAAATTGTATACCTATAATGGAATTTGAGAGCCAGTAGAGAGATGGTTCCACCAAAGGAAAGAGAAATGATACTAATGTTGCAAGGATGTTGAATGTGCAATCATAGGAAAAGCCATATTTTGCTGTTGTCAATTTTTTTTGCCCATGCTACCCCCATTCATGTTGCACATTCTCCTTATTTCAAAGTATTATTGAAGAACACAAATGCCCGTTGGTTCCTCATATGACCCCTTGGAGAACATAGA
Organism: Sequoiadendron giganteum; assembly: GCA_007115665.2. Lineage (NCBI taxonomy): Eukaryota > Viridiplantae > Streptophyta > Pinopsida > Cupressales > Cupressaceae > Sequoiadendron > Sequoiadendron giganteum. The sequence continues at coordinate 274,070,223 of CM021103.1, read as the reverse complement.
TTACAAACCACCCTCCTTATGTATTCTAAGGTAAGTTTGTTGATGAAGGACATGAGGCAGACTTGGCTAAGGATGGGCTGCTCAATTATCATGGATGGGTGGATTGATATTAGATATTGGCCCCTCATCAATATCACAGTTACATCTATAGTTGGCTGTTATTTTCTTAGATCCATTGATTCTTGAAAGAAACAAAAAGATGCAAACTTCCAATTTCACATTTTGAGGGAGGCCACAAGGAATTTGAGACCTCAAATGTTCTACAAGTTGTCACTGACTCAAGCACATGTTAGTAGACTAGCTAGCATAATGGTAAAGTGTGCTTACAAACCCATTTTTTGGACCCCATGTTGAGTTCACGCGATGTACAATGCATTGAAAGACACTAGGAAGAGAGATTGGGTGAAAGCAATGGTGGCAGAAACTAGAGACATAAAACTGTTCATTTGCAACCGTCACACCTCACTTGCTCTCTTAAAGTCTTTTTCGAAGAATTAAGTCCTCAAATTTGTGGAAACTAGATATGCGAATTACTTCATCTTGTTAAAGAGGACACTTGAGGTTAAGGAGCCTCTACAATTAATGATGGTTAATGTTGAATGGGGTGCGTGAGTAGAGGAAAACACAGTTGAAGAGAAGAGAGAAGTAGAAGATCTTTAATGATGATCAATGGTCCACTTTGAGGTAAATTTAAATCAGAATTTCCTTATTCATTTTTAAATAATTTGTTTGCAAATACATTTGCTCTTTCATCCCACCCACTATGAGAGTGACTAGGTATGCTAATATAAATTCTCCTAGTCTTTTGTGAAATTTATGAGATATTTGGCAGCATGCTTAGCTAGATGAAGCAAACAATTTAGAGTAAGGACCCTAATTTTAGACTATATGTAAAGCCTATTAGACTTGTCGCGATGTAGTGATGCAACACTATGAACATCCAACTTCATATGGCAACCTATGCTCTAAATTTGAAATGGAATGCACAAATCGTTAGAGATTGTCCCCTAAATACGAAGAGGTGCAAGAAGGGTTTATAAAGGCTCTTTGAAATATGTACGACACCAAGGATGCATCTAGATTTTAGAGTAGTGGACCACTTTTATTAAGCTTCACCATCCAACATTCAACAAGCCCAAAGCCAAGACAAATACGGCTACATTAGCTTAAAATGACCCTATCAAAGGGTGGACATGGAATTACAAGAATGCCGTAGAGATGATAGTGATAGTGTTTGCATAACTTTGTGCACAATCAATGCACATGTGCTTTCCTACAAGTGCCCCGTGATGGACCGTGAGAACCACAAACTTTTGCATGTGTGAAATGATCTTGCAGCATTTACTGTAGATATCAAGGCTACCTTCAGCTTCAACGAAGACTCCAAAAGGTTAAAAGTAGCAACTGTTGACATGCACTATCCACCTCTAGAACTTTGCATAGTAATTATCATCTTTATCATACAAATATGACCTCCCAAATAGAATAATGTAGACTCCTAGTGTCGCAATGTTACAAATGACTATATCTTGAAGTACATTATTGTCTTACATGAATATCCTTACTACAACCATCCCAAAGAGTATGGCTTTGAGTGCACTTTAGTGGAAAACCCCAAGAGCTTGATTGTAACTTGCAAGATGATGTTATTTTGGATTTTTCTATCAATGATGACACAATTGTTGTATATTGACCAGTCACTTGGCATGGAAGAGACTCATGATCCTCCAAAGTGTCGATAACCACAATGCTAGTGTTGTGAGATATTGCCTCTAGATCAATATACTCAACTTGTGTAGGATTTGATGTGGCTTCTACAACCAAAGATTAATGCACGATATTTATCATCAATATGAGAGCTAGTGCAATGATGATGGCACCATTTATCACCTTGTTTCTTCTTATTTCCCTTGTCCTAATTTGGCATGGATGATAATGTGGCTTTGGAATTCTGCACAATGACTAAATTATGCAGCAGCTTCTACGCAAAGGAATTTTGATTCTATGCAAAGTGCTTTAGAGTCAATTTCTACAGAGTTTTGCTCGTGTAAAGAAGAATTTGCTTGAGCTTGGCTTTGGATTCAATCTTGGATGCATTGCAGAACACTTGCCCTAAGGTTTCTAAAGAAAATTAGTCTATTTTGGTGCAAATATCAAATGATAAATTATTGATGTATTTGAGCACTTTGTGTTGTTCTAGGGTGCTCTCATGTAGACATGCAAGGCAGTCATGGAACTCATTGGTGTATTCTTTCACCGATTGCTTGTTGCACTATCGCAATTTCTAGAACTTCATGTGCTCTTTCTCATTAGGTTTTAGGGGTAGTATTCTTATTGCAAAGCATTGACAAAGGAATCCCAAGCCCACATAGGATTGAGGTTCCTCTCATATTGTGCATTAAGTGTTTGCCACCAATGGGATGCAACAAGGGACATCTTCGCTGCTACATAGGAAATCTTCTTTCCACCACTAGTCATTGACAAAGTACACCTCATATTGTCAAATCCATTTATCCAACACTACACCATTTTTACCTTCAACTATTGGAATATCAAAATTGGCTCACACTTTGAAAAGGCTTTGATGTTGTGTGAGACCATATTGATTTGCAATGCATTGTGACACTAACATCAATCCAAGTTGAACCATGAGTTTGTGGAACTACCCAAAGAGCTCTTGGTGCTATGTCTCAAGAGCATCTTGAATCATATCTTGAACATATAGACGCATCCCAAATATGTGTTTCTAACTATTAGCCACCTTGCTCTTGCTTCAACATTTGTTCAAATGCTGAGAAGTCGAATCAAAGTGGGCAACCTTCCTTTTGTTGTTGTGGACATGTATGTACAAGCATGTGCAAAACAATTATTTTGATCCCAATGATTTGAATACCAAGTGGTCTAGGGGACAATTCTATCTCATTGAAAGACAAAATTATAGAATATGCAAAGGAAAATGAAAATATACCTAGCCAATACACATTCATATGCATTGAAGACTTTAGCAAATGTTTCCTAATTCTATTCAATGAATGAAATGAATAGGGTACAATGGATGTATACAAACAGTGAGGCAAAGAATGAAAATTCTCGTGATGAGAAAGGGGTGTACACATCAAACTGGGTTGCCTAGACTTCTTTACCTCTTGAATTGTTCAATCTCAAATGTGGAGACTTGAATGTCTATGTGTACAATATAGTTACAAGAATTATTCAAAATCTATAATTATCAGTGTTTTACCTTCCAACTTTCAATGTTTGGATTCTACTTCTTTCCGTGACCATGGTCTACAAGTGAAACTGTGTGCAAGTGTCACATGAGTAGGGTTGTAGACTACACAATTGATCATTGTGCACAATGTGAACTATGCTAGATGTCACATGGAGGGCTTTCAATGTTTGCACAACAACATGATGTGTTGCAAGAGCTTGCACAAGATGACACAAGTGCTTGCAAAAAGTACTAGTGATGCCTATGCAAGGTTCGAGGGAGGTAGCGTGGCTACACATGGATCAATCTAAGTTGCACAAGGAATATATTATCCATCACTTGAAATAAGTCTCTTTAATATTTCAGAATATTGTGCTAATTAACAAGAAGAATATCTAAATCTTCTATCATCCAAAACTTCATTCTAAAGTTGTTTGCTTGTTCCTAAGAAAAAATTAGAAACAAAAAAAACTCAACCTATCTTTGTATGCATTAGTTATTTGAATATTGTCGAATGGATTGACTACTCATGAATATAACTTTTACATAATAGTTGTCAAAATTTTCATTTATGTTACTTTCACTTGAAAAAAATGTTTTGTGTAGACTAATCAAACTTTAATCCAATCCTTGTGACTTATTATGTAACAAATACCTCTTCTACACAACTTTCAAGAGTCTCAATCATGGTTTCAAAAATCACAAAGTACTCACAACTCACAAGGAAAAAGGGAAAACAAGTCACTTGCCCCTAGACTTGATTGTAACTTAGGCCAAGCTAGTGCCAAGTTTGCATGTGAGCACTCATTGAATTTGCCTATGAATACTTGTATAAACTCCATAAGTACTTACCACAACCTCAACACGCATTGTAGATGCATCAAGACCCCACATTTAACCTTACAAACGCACTTTAAACACTGTAAAAAATTATGGACATTAACATCTTATATGTTTCAAGTAGTCTTTTATTAGGGTAATAAGTGTACTTTCAAGTCAAATTTCCACTCTGAGATAAACAGGAATGTTGTTTTTTGAAGGTTGTGGGCCAAGTTAGAACAAAAAACAGGCACTGCATTGTCCTTTTCAGTAGGGTATTAATATAGTATAGGTCCGTGTGGTTTCTTGCAGGGATTTACGAAATGAATACAGGATTTGTTGTCCATTGTTTGATGGCTGAACATTTACTGTTTACGGTTATTTTCATGTTCAATTTGTTTACCTCTTTGGCAGCATTACCTCTTTAAACAGGTTGCTTTCAATCTATCACTCCAAAGCAATGACAATGAGTTGTTCTTTCTATATACTTTCATGAGCAAATGGATTAGCAAGTTATGAAGAAGGGTTCGATTATGGTCTGTATGTTGATAACAAGAAGACTTAGTAGAAATGATCAAATATTGAACTTCTCTATTTAAACATTGAAATCTTTTGATTAAATGGCATGCTAATTTGCATTAAAACATTAACTGATTTCAGAATGTATGGCTAAAATCATTGAACAAGGAATCAAAATTTTCGAAAACAAGTTTGGATCATCTTTAGTTATATTTCCTATGTAAAAATTGGACCTGCTGAGTTCCCTATGTCTCATTTTAATGAATGCATATTTTTTAAATAGTCAAGATTTTACCACGTCATCAAGTCTGAGTCAAAATTGGCTCTACCGAGTTTTGTTGAGTCAAAACTTTTGAAATCTTGGTCTCAATGATTGCCTTCATTGATGTCTTCTACTATTGGCAAGGTGGGGCCCATACAAAAAAACTCATATAGAGTCATTTTTTGAGTCAAAACACTGCCATTTCCTGTCTAGTGAGTCATGGCCAAATCCTAGTCTCCCATGTTTGTGAATGTCATGTTTTGAGCTCTAATCAGTGTCTTTGCATAGCCAACTGAAAAATCTTCCCAATGCATTGGAGAAGACAAAAATCGGCACTTGAATGTGAGAGAAAGGTTAAAAAAGTGTGTAGGGAATTAAAATGGACTTTTAATGCATTGGAGTGTGCCAAGTCACTGAATGTCCCAAAATCAAAGTTGAAGTCAAAAAATTGGACATCTAGACCCATGAAGTGTGCCGATACACTAAGGAACCTGTTGTGACCTATTTCACACACCGCCCTATTGCAAATGGGGACCCCCTTCTTTTTGCTTTTTGGGTTTTTGCCATGTCAGCGCAACTGCTTATCACCATTTTATTTACAATGAGGAATTAGAGTTTTTTGGAAATCATCTGAGCCAAGTAGAGAATTCAAGCCAATATCAGTGCCTGGATGTCATGGAAGTGCTCAAAAGGACCGGTAGACGAGGAACGTCATTGCTTTGAGTCATTTCTGACACTTCCTATTTTTTAAGGATTCTGCTTTTTGCTTTTTCGCTTTTTTATTTTTGGCATTTTTAGGCCATTCTAGAGTTCCTATTTTTTAGGGATGCTTTTTGCTTTTTTCTATTTTTGGAAAGTTTCTATTTTGGGAAAAGTTTCCATTTCAAGATCCTACTGACTGTGAAGCCAATGTACCTCTAGAATGAGCAAATCAGTAGAAAAATCAAGGCAAATGGTGAAAGATTGATGAAAAATGGCTAAGGCTGGGAAATTCGCCAATGAGAAGGAATGGCAGGCCAACCTTGAAGTCCGCCCTTGCCTTTGGCAAGCCAAAGGCAAGTACTGGCAGGTCAAGAGTGAAGTCCGCCCATGGAAAGGAAGCCTCCAAGATCGCCATGGCTTGATGAAGTGCAAAGTCTGCCCTGTCTTGGCAAGCTCCAAGTCCGCCATAGGCAAGACAAGCTCCAAGTCCGCCCTTGGCAGAGAAGACACAAAGTCCCCCCATGAGAGAGGTGGATGGAAAGACAAGCCTCCAAGTCCGCCCATGTTAGAGAGATGTCCAAGTCCGCCCTTTGACAAGGCAAGGCTAAAGTGCACCAATGTCAAGGAGAGGCTGAAGTCCGCCCAACTTTGGGAGAGGAAATTTTTCTAAGGCATGGATAAAAAATATATGCCTAGAGAGAGAGGGGATCAAGCTAGCATAAAATTCACTCCTCGGCATGACGGAATAAAATTCTAAGGCGCGGAAGGAAGAATGTTTGGCAAGGCAAGCACCAAGTCCGCCCAACTCAACATGAAATAAATTTCTAAGGCATTGGCATAAATACAAAATGGCAGAGAGATCTTCAAGTTCGCCCAACCCAAAAGGAGAGAGAATTTGAAGTTTTTGACTAAGTCAGATGTCTGGCCAAGTACAAAGTCCGCCACAGGAAGAGAAATGTCTAAGCATTGGCAAAGTTCACCCAAAGAAATAGCTAAGGCAACATGAAGTCCGCCTAGACACCAAGGAGAGCAATGGCAGGCAGAAGGCAAAGTCCGCCTTCCAACAGGGAACAAGGAAGCATGTCCAAGCATTGGTGAAGTCCGCCATGAAGGTGTCTAGCCACATGGTCAAGTGCGCCTAGAGGAAAATGCATCTCGTCTAGCTAGCTTCAAAGTCCACCCTTGGCATGAAAATCTTGAAGTTCGCCCCCCTTCCCAGCATGGTAAAAGTTTCTAAGGCATGGAAAAGGCGTGACTGGCAGGAAGACTCCAAAGTCCGCCCTCAAGAAAGATGGAAGATATCTAAGGCATGAAGTGCCTGGAGGAGAGATGTGAGATGGCAAAGAAGCTACCAAGTCCGCCCACCCAAGAGGAAAATTGGCAAATCTACTGAGAAGTCCGCCCAACTTTGGAGGCAAGGAAAATTTCTAAGGCATTGGCAAAATGCGCCAAGCATGAGAATGTCTAAGCACTCACCAAGTTCGCCTAGTATGAAGATGGTAGGCCGAAGACAAGTCCGCCCAAATGGAAGTGCACATGGTCTAGCCAAAGATGAACTCTGCCAAAGCATGTCTAGCCAACCTTGAAGTCTGCCATGCACTTATCCAAGCCAGCTTCAAAGTCCGCCTTGTCCAAGACACAACCAAGTCCGCCAAGGAGAAAGAAAAATAATTGGCTTGCCAATGAGGAAGTCCGCTCAAGCATAATAGAAAATTGGCATGACATGTGCCAAAGTCCGCCAAGGTTAGAAACAAACATGGTAAAATTTGCCAAGAGGAAGCAAAAAAATGGCTAAGTGTGGAATTTTCCTACAATAAAAGGATCAAATTTTGACTAAGTGTTGGAAAGAAAACAGGAAAATGAAGAGGAATAAAGAGGAAATGAATAAAATTCTTGCCCAAGGATGGAGTCTGCCCTACTTAGCACAAGCCAGACTCAAAATTGAAGACAAATCCACAGGAAAAGTTCATTTGAGCACAAAGATGGCCAAAATCTTGGCTAAGTGTTGGATGGTCCACATGAAGGCGTTATAGAATGAAATTGAATAGCCAAAGTATGGGAAATACTTCACAAAGAAAGTTCCAATTTCCTCCATTTTGGCGAAAGCACAAGAGAGTTCTTCTCCATATTCAAGGCATTTGAAGGAATTTCGAAGCAATCAGGAAAGAAAAGTTCAGTAACTGTTCCAAGGGGAGACTTCCAAACTTCAAATGCAAGTGAGAAGAAGAAATCAAAATCTCAAAGGAAATCCAAGATCAAAGCTAGGAAGAAACAAGCACAAAGGATAGAGTCGTTAGCAAAGAAAGATATTCTAAGGCAAGTGCATGGAAAAAGAACAAGGAGACCAAGGAGGACATCCAACACGCTGAGGTGGTGCCTCGTCATCTTCCAACCAATCAAATTGTTCCAAGTCAACATGTCTAGGTTCAATGAACCTGACTTATCCATCGAGTTGGTTTATATTTAGCAAGAAGGACAAGTGTCCTAAAATGTAATTTTCTCATTGGTCGAGAGGTAGTTAATTATGACAAGCCCTAATTAGGGTTTTATTTTGTAATCTCGGTCGTTGATTCGAAATCAATCTTAGCCATTGAATTGTAATCGGGGAGCCTATAAATTGAGCTCGCCCCTCATTTGTAAGGGGTGAAGTGAGTAATATGAAATTGTTGCGTTAGACCATTTCCGTTAATAAAAGCTCTTATGCATGATTTGCTTTGAATCACTTTTATTTTCAAGTGGTGTGCAAGGTTACATATCTTCTTCAACACTTAGACTAGAATTAGAGTAGAATTTTATTTGAGTGTTTGTTAAATGAATGATAGATCTGATAGTGGTGATTGGTGAAATCTAGCTCATACTTTCTTTGGATAGATGATTTGTATCCAATGCGTAAAGTTAGCCTAAGCTCTTAAATTGTGGATGCTTAACTTCAGTCTTATTCTGGACATGAAAATCATAATCACACCCCTAGAAGATTGCACCCACTTTGCGTAGTTGTCCCAAGGAGGTGAAACAAAGTGTGGTTCCTTGTTTCATCCAGTCATTGTCGTCTCTTGAGTTCTTAGGCATAATTTAGAACTTCTAAACCCTTATCTTTTTTTACATTTTTTTGGAAATCCTAAAATTGAGAAAACCCAAAAAGAAAGAGCCTTCAATGTCAAAACCGTCTAAGTCCTTAGCTTGCAAATAAACTAACATAAGTCCCCTTGTGATTACCAGTAAATCACAATGCCCACTAATCTTATCCACACGTCAAGACCTAACAAAAGAAACCTTGGAATCGCCATATGATCTTCTCGCAATCTTAGCATACGCGGTGATTTTTCAAGAGAGGATAGAGTGTCTTTGGGCATTTTATTCTGTGTTCGGTGGGTATTAAAAACACACACCAACAGAACCCAAATCAACAATAACACAAAAAATGGCTTCCAATACCTTGGAATATCAATAACTTCTTACAGCAGGGATAGGTTTGTCGAAAACTCAATGACGGGCACCCAATGTTCAGAAGTGCACCAACATTAAGGACAAGCAAAAAGTGTCAAATCAGCCAAAATGGACATAACCTCCTAAAGCGAGTGCCCATACTCTTAAATAATTAGAGTTTGAAAATTATCAAAATTGATCACTAATACCCTTGACGTGCACTTCTTGACCTAACCTGCCATAAGTATGAGAAACATTAAAGATGGCTAGTTTATGCCTGAAGCGCATCCATACCTTGCCTAAAATTCAAAACTCGAGCAAATAGCTCAAGCACACATCATTACAAGGGTAGGACCTAAAAGTTCCAAACCACAATAAGGGACACTTAAAGCAAAAGTCCATGCTAAAGGGAAAGAGAGCCAAAATCTCAGCAGATTTGAATATGGTAGTCCCTGCACAAGAGCATGCCCATAAGTAGCCCTGTCCAAAATGTTGAAAAACTCGAAAATGTGACAATTATACCCCTGGCACGTGCCTGCATAAAGAGGCATAAAAGTTGTAGAAAACAAAATTTGTATTCAAGTTCAGTGGAGCACATTATGCCAAAGGAATGATGATACTCATCCAAGACAAAAAGTGGCATCAAGGTTTCAAGAATACACCTGAATGCCCAAAGGTTTTAATAGCAGCTTAATATAGGATATTGCAGATTTTCAAAGGTTTTCATCATTTGGCAGCCATTGCAGACTTTTTCAGCAGATTTTTAAGCATTAGAACAAGTTAACAGATATTCAGTTTTCCCTTGTCAACATTTTCAATAATTTTTGCAGGTTCACAGTAGCTTTTCAGCACTTTACAAGGCACTCAAGAGCTGCCATAGCAATATCTAGTGGTTGCCTTCATTCTTTAGACAGCTAAAGTTTGTGACAAGCTTATACACTCATTGTCCAAGTATCTAAGGTTTGATGATCTGATTTTTACCAAAGAAGATTGTGTGAAGGTGGCCATATTCTAAAACATCAATTTGCAAATTTTCCTCAGATGGTTAGAGTTTGAAATCAATTTTCCATTCCTAAGTTACCAAGTTCGCCCCTTGGAAGCCTGGGTTCGATACGGGTTCGATTCGGGTACGGAATTTGGGTCCGATTCGTCCAAATTCACTGTGGGTTCAGAAAATTGCCTGTGGGTTCGGCCAGGGTTCGGAACCCTAACTATGGGTCCGACCAGGGTTCGAATTTTTTGAACCCAGTGCAAACTCGGGCAGAATTTCGTGCCCAGTCAGACTTTCAAACGCCTTTTTGCATTTTTTTATTATTTTTTTATACAAGGACAGCAGCAGTTGACCAAGCTATTGACACAAATGTTGAAAATATGAACAGTGATGCAATTAAATCTGCAAACAACAGCAATAATAATAATACTAGAACAATAATAGGATCAGTAACTAGACCCCTAATGCCTAAATTTTGGATAGAGCAAAAGATCTAGATGGTCATAGGGATAGAAGAATGTAGGACAGAGCTATTTGGACTACCTAAATGAGTATAGATCTCTTAGGAATAATCTCATGAAACAATGTCTCTTACAAATTTTTGCCAATTGAAGCTAAGAAACAGACCCAAGAAAGAGAGAGGAACCCACAACTAGGACTTACAATGAAGGTTAGGCAAGTTGTGCATACCTACTTTTGACAGCTCAAACAAATGCACAACACGTTCTTAGATCCAAAATTTGGATACATAATTCTCCTCAAATCCCATGTTTGAAGAGGAAGCGATAAAATATGCCAAATGAATCTATATCATGACATTTGAGTATAAAGTGGTGGTGTATTTTTGCTATGTTATTTGACTATTAATATGGTGGTGTATTCTGAACTTAATTACTGCTGCAAATATGTATATATTTCTGATTTTTATATGTTTTTGTATTACCGAACCCAAAACGAACCCAACCCCAAAAAATTTTTTACCAAACCGGCGAACCGGGTTCTCGAACCCGAACCCGAACCCAAAACCGAACCGGTAACTTAGTTCCATTCTTTGTAATGGTGTGCAAGGTTTTTTTTATCAAAGTTTTGTCAAGTGCTTGTGCTAAGGATGGATTTCTAGGGTCATTATTGACGAGGGCTAGGGTTTCCAAACACTAAGTATTGCAAGTTTTCAGTGGTGACCAGGGTTTGTAAGTGCACTTTCAATAGGGAATCAGATTCAAGTTACCAAGGTTGTTTGGTGCTTTGTCCAAGGTGGTTAGAGCTTCAAGCTTCTTTCAAGCGACTTCATTTTCAGAACAAGGAAGTCATTCTCACTGCATCAAAGTCACTAGGAGGAGCAACATTTCAGGCTGGCTGTTTTTAGCCATTGCTATTATTGGAGGATAGATATTGTTAGATGACCTTCTAAGAGATTTATCTTGAGACATTATATATTTAGATGAAATCTATTTGAATATTTCCTTGTTTTAGATGATCTATCTCGAATAGTTTTGTAGTTAAGGCTCAATTGGTTTGCAAACAAATTACTTTCTGCACAGAACTTCAGTTAGTTGTTTTTGTATTTATATTGAATGAACTGCATAACTTGAGCATACAAAGCATTGTGGACACTTATAAATAAGTGATTTATGCACTGAGAGAAGTGAATAATAATTTTATGCCTACTTTCTGCTGAAATTGTTGTTTGATCCCACCTATGTGATTTTGTAAGTTGAATGTTGTTTCTAGTTATTGTAGGGGCTTTGTATTGTAGTAGTTACTGATTTGAGTTTTGTAGCTTTGTATGCCAATCTCCTTATTCAACTGATAATATGATGTGTTTGTGTGAAATCCAATCCAAGTTCTATGTGTACTTGTTCTTGAGCATTTCCTAGTTGTTTAGGTTGTTTTAAGATAAAAGACATAAAAATCCCTCATCTTGTGTACAAGTGCTAATAAGCCTTGTGCTCATACCCAAGAAACAAAATGATAGGTTGTTTCAATTGTTTAGAGTTCCAGGGTTTAGGTTTTGTTCAAAGGGAGCGTCCACTTCCCATTTAACGAAAATTAAATCTTACATGTTTATTTTGTGTTGTCCAAAAAGGGGCCAATTAAAACACTAAGACATTACTTTGTCCTTCTTTAACATAAATAAATTTTCAATGTTCCACAAGGAAGCATCCCCCAAACCAAAATGGGGTTGTTTCCAAGACAAGGACATCCCCAAGATGGAAAAATCCAAAGGGGTGCTCCTTTGTCACCCCCCCACTACCACCAATAGGGAGGAGAGATCCTTGGGATGCTTCCTTCACAAAGAGGATGTTTCTAAGGCATCACCCCTATTGGGGACTATTGGGTGATGCCTAGATGTCTCCAAACTGCCATTAAAATTGAAAAAAAAAAAAGTCGTCAAAATGGCCATTAAATTCGAAAAAAATTATACCTGCAAAAAAATGCGACTTGAATAAGTTTAACAATCACTAGGGCACAAAACAAAAGGAAGGGCATGTTTTTTCCTATTCAATCACATTTTTTTATGTTCAATTATGTGAAGATGCAATGTTTGTGCATGGGCAAAGTCGTAAGCCAAACACAAGAGTTAATTGTCTACAACTGTGTAAATTTCCTGTCAAAAATATTGTACAAGACAATTTTCATGCACTCTAATGTCTATGGAATGCACTCCAAGCTCTCTAGATTGAATCCACACCTTATATGTTTGGAAGTTTGTGTAACTTTACTAAATGCCTCAATTGCAGAAATTATAACTATAATAATACCATATATATTAAATATTACAGATATTATAAATATTTTACTAATCAATTTTTTAATATATTATTATATTTATTATTAATAATATAAATAAATAAAAATTATTTATTATGTATTCCAAATTATATTAACATATTTATTATTATATATTTATGTGCCACCATCCCCAAATTTAAGTCCTTGGCCCCCCACATCACCATATCCTTTTGTTCTGAAACTCTAGTGCACTTTGTAAAATTCTCACTTTTTTCTTTGCCATTTTCTCATTGCTCAAGCACTTCATTTTTGGCTTTTTCTCATTCTTCACCTTTCCCTTTATTCCTTTGGCTGCTTCTTCCAAATCTCCGTATAGGCTTCAAGTAGCAATGAGCATCTATATTGAGTGCTTCAATGCTGGTAGGAAAATGTCTACCAATTAGCTGCATATATTTTGTGAGAACTCACTAATTCCATACCATTAATCATTAAATTTAAAATCTGTAGTATAAATATTTTCTTGGCTTAGTGTATACTTTTTGTTACACAAGTTTCTACAATAGAATTGTTGGAATAGAATAAGTATTTGCTTTGGCAAGTTAGTCCAATGCACCCACCAACCCCATCCTCACTTCCCCCCCACCAAAATATTCTGCCGACTGCATAAATTATCTTCAAAATATTATGTAGGTTCTAATCACACCTTTTAAAATTAAAAAAGGGGATTGAATTCTGTAACTGATAAGACTTCATGTGCTTCACATCCCAAAATGTACATGCATCCCTGTGCCTTTATGCCAGCCAGTTTGGTATTTTGGTACTAGCTCTTGTGAAAAGGCTGCAGATAGAACATCTAGCATGTTGCATCCATCTTCTACTTCTAGCCTTTTTTCCATAGTTTGCTTACTACTACTCCCAACTTGAATGTTGGGTTGTCATAGGAATAACTCCATGTTTTATTCAGATAAACACAGACATCCACTTGCCCTCACACATACATAGATATGCATATATAAATACCTCTATGTGTACGCATGTGTTTTGTGTGTGTGCAGAGTTTAATTTCATTCATCTGATCTTAGATGTTACAGTTGGCATGGCATGTGCATATGTAGCAGCTTTCAAATTCATATGGTCAATTGAAGCATTAAATATAAGGAAGACTCTACATAACTTGTCTTGCCAGTGCCCTGGAAAAAAGTTCGCAACTTGAGTTGTCATTAATAATGTTAAACAGTAATATATAGCGTGTGCTTGATCATAACTAATTGCATAATGACTATTATTAATTACCTGTAGAACAGAAGTAGGCCTTTCTTCAAGGTATACATATAAAAGAAACTATTAGTTATACTAAAGTAACTAAACCAATCACTGGGATCCAAATCACTGCAAACATGATTTTGACCTGCATTTGCATTAAGACAAACCTACACATAGAATAAAAATAATTTCCTCACAGTTGTTGGCTTTGTTTATGTTTGGTCCACTTGTGTCGACCATTTAGTCTAGCTACAGTAAGAATGCACTTCCAATGAGCAATTTTTTTGTAATTAAAAATTATATTAAATCTTGGGAAATGCCAAAGAATATAATAAAGGACAAGAAGACATCTATGTTGGCAGAAATTCAAAGAAAATTACAATTTAATGCAGCCTCAACAAAATTGACACACTAAATTCATGTGCTCCTTTAGAAATCCAAATTTTCAGCAACTAAATTACCTATTTATAGCAACTTAAAAGGTCATTACATCTCTTGAATTAAACATAGAACCACAATCCTTCAACTTCAGAGGCATTGTTTAACAAGGACCATATGCTTTGTTCAATTATACATCCAAGCACACAGAATTTGAACTTGCACTTAAAAATGCAACAAATTCTCATTTAATATCATAATAGAAGAATAATATACCTTTGTTCATCTTTACAATATGCCAAGTTTGTTCGTACAGTAGGATGTGGAACCAAAATTATTTGGCTCTCAGTGATTCCATATATGGCATGCCCACATATATCTCCAATTTGTCTTCGTTTTTTTATAAGTATCATATAGTACGGCTCCAGAAACTTGATAAACCCTACATACACAAAATAAATTATATAAACAAAAAAAAACTGTTTAGACATTTTTGTTTATTGCTCTCTAACTTTATGGCGTTGTTTCATTTGCAATACACATAAGCTTGTAATTAATTCTTATGTCTCTCTTAAAGACTAAACCACTTCCACTATAACAATATATCCATATACAATAACAAAGATAGTGAAACCCAAATTATAGGAAACTTATAAAACCAACCATGTAGATAGATTAAAACGTATAAGATGAATGCTAGTATAAGACAAACCATAGGAAATTGGTAGACAAGGGAAGATGGTTTACATAACATAGTTGTCTTCAAATACTTTTCATAAGGAAATTGAATCTAGTAAAATGACCACTTTAGTATGCTACCTCTAGATTTATGAAAAGCTTACAACAAAGTCATTTGACATAATAATGATGGTTGTAAAAAAATGATTGAATTTTAAAAAGGTTTTGCAAATGGGTAGCAAGTTAAGTTGGCTTGACCTTGGGGGAACTCCAGGGTTAACAGCACTTGAGTCAGAGTACTACTAGGACGACTGACCTCCAAGGAAGTCCAAAAGCTTCACCCTTGTGAGCATCACCTAGATGCAATGAGTACTAAGTGGATCATTCATGCTAATGAGAGATGGGTTCTTATGAACCAATACTCATGAAATATAGGTCAATGAATATTGACTCAAAACAACACAATTAAATCCTAATAAGCCATCACATAAACACATCGCAAAAAAAGAGCTCTATAATGAATTCATAAGGCACAACACTTGTTGAAGGTTTTGCAAACAAAGTGGCAAGCTAAGTTGGCTTGATGTTGGTGAAACTCCATGGTTAAGCTCCACTTGAGTCAAAGTAGTATTGGGATGGGTGACCTCCCAAAAAAATCTCATGCTTCACACCTATGAGTATCACCTAGATCCAATGAGTGCACTAATTAGACTATTCATGCTCCTAAGAGATGGGTTCTTGTGAACCAATACTCATAAAATTTAGGTCAGTTCAAAAATAATTGATGAATCATGCAAATGCAAATTATTCTAACAAACTAGTTTATTCCTCCAACTTGGTATTGATAGGAGGTGAAGATAGAAAGAAAGTTGCATACCTAGGTCCTGAAGGATACTACAAGTAGTTTATCAAAATAACGTGCAAGTTTCATACTCACTTGACATGTTCACAAAAAGAATGTTCCTTTTGTATGGACCATAAAAGCATCAAAAGGTCTTTGAAAAGCTCAGGGTTCAACCTATGTTCCCCGGGGACACATCACCATTTTTTTAAACATCCTTGTACTAGGGACGTTTCGAGCACTCGAAGACACCTAAAAAATGTCCCCCGACCGTCCTTGATTGTAATGTCCTCATTCAGGCTAGTTTGGTTTTGACTCACTTACTATTTTTAGTAAGTACTATATTTAGTAACTGGTCCTAGCAGCAATACAATGCAAGGTTTCATGTTTGGGCAGTGTGTGGTAATTGTCAGGTGAACTCTAATGTTTTGTGCCAGCTTGGTGATTTGGATTATTTACTATTTTTAGCAGATGCGATAAATAGTAAGTCTATTTTCGGTAACTGGTCTTGGCCAAGGCTACTTCATCAGTGTCTATTTCTAGTTTGGGCATTGGCATGACTAAGTTTCGATTTAATTATTATTTGTATTTCACACTTAAGTTATTTTAATAAAGTTTATTTAACTTAAGTGAAGGGGTCATGTAAAAAGTACCTTGGAGCCTAATGTAATGACTTAACTTTGTTTTAGAAGGCAACAAAAACAAAATAGTTTCCTTATGAGCATAGACGCCCAAGGGAGGTATTTTGAATAAAATAAAATAAAATAAAAAGGACCCCTTGGCCTAGTTGCACGATGTTGTTTTAAAAGAGGGGCCATGTATTTCAAGTGGATGCCTAGAAAAAAGGTTTATTTATCATTTTTAAAGGCTAATGTTATGCCTCATAAGGTGGGATGCCTAGTTTGGGCTTAATGTCAATTTTAAATTAAAAATCAAAAGTGGAATTTTGGATGCAAAAAGTTGGACGCCCCTCTTGGGGTAATTTCATGTCATTTCATAAAGTGAAATGAGAGGAAAATATATTCAAAATCAAATGCAAGTTGCCCTAATTCTTCCCTCACTTTATAAATATGAGTTTGAGCTCTCATTTGCATATGGCTATTTTGGCAACTTAAGGAGACTCTGCTAAAATTTCTCCAAGATTCGAAAACCATTGGTTGAGGACAAAAACCCTCTTCTCATGTTGTTGGTTTCGGTGGCGAGAAACCCACCTTAGCTAGTTGGTGTTTTGGCTTCTAAGTTTCAATGTGTTATCTTGCTGTTGGAGCATTTTGGTGTGGATAGAATGAAGATTTTTGTAGTTTTCTGATGTGGGTTTGGAGCTATGGTTTTGGTGTGTGGGTTTATTGATTTTGGTGAGAGTTTGCTGCTATTTACTACCTTTTCTGAGGTCTGATACGAATTTCCAGAGGTATGAAACTTCATTTTCTAAGCAACTGGAAAGGGCAAACCTAAGTATAATTTTCTGGTGCTTTGGAAATTACATCTGGGTATTGTTTCTTTGGATTCCCCTTGGCTCGGAATCCATTTCAAGCTGCTATTTGAAATTTATTAGAGAGCTGGTGATTTATTGGAGCTAATCACCTACCTTGGGATTAATGCCACTTTCTAGGTATTGGGGCAGCAAGCCAGTAATTCTGATCTTTGCATTTGTATGGTGAAAATTGCTGTTGATGTTGCATTTTCAGGTCTGAAATATGATTGTTAAACTTCATATTTCAGTTGTTGAGTTGCAATGCTTAATTGTTGATGTTTTGTAACCTTATTTCCTTAGCATTTTCATGAATATTTCAATGTATGCACTCAATGAAATAAATGGAAATCAAACATAAAACCCTTCTGCAACTTTTGTCTTATTCTGAAAATGACACACAAAAAGAAAAAAAAAAAAATATCAGTGGCATTCATTACACCAATCAAAAAAAGTTTGGCCCTAACGTCCTAGAAACATGGAGACTTATTTTGGACGAATGGCTGTCTCTAAGATAGTTGGGGATGTCAATGATGTCCCCTAACCATCCTATAGACAGCCAGCCATCCCCTTACAATTACACTCGACATTTTTATAGAAAAAGGCCAAAAATATATTAAAAAATATTTTATTGTTCATTTGCGAGCTCCTACTCTCAGCACTAAATGAGATATTTTGGTTTGCAAGACAAGCTCCTTTATGGTTTATGACAGTCACATGTTGTTAGAGTTGACTTTGCAAGATTTGAGAGCAGTTTTCAGCCCTTTCAATAGGTAAAATAGCAGGGTTATCAAGATAAAATGAATCAACACAATACCTAGGATTTCAAGCTCCATTTTTACCTCACAAGGTGGTGTTTCAATCCTAAGATAGTGATTTACTATGATTAAAAACAACAGTTTTAAGTTGTTTTTGCAGTCACAAAATTGCAGGTTTGCTGCATATAATGGCAAAGGTTTCAGTCTTATTGAGGCAGCCTCCTTTCCAATCTCAATATAAAGTCAAGAACGTGTTATCACTTGCATCAACCACTACAATTCTGAGACAAGGGAGACAAGCTCATTGATTGCACAAGTTCTTTGCAAGTTCAGGGGTGGTAGCATATTTTCCATGTTTTTTTCATTTTGTAGTTGGAACTTGCAATTTTGGGCATTTTGTTGTAAATTTTATGTATTAAGAATCTATAATGTTCATGATGATTTCCTTATCAATGTTATTAGATGAATATTTGAAATTTCCCAACTCTAATTATTTAAATTTTAAACAGCCTAATACTTCTTTTAATAAACTTTTGGAATATAAATTATGCATGCATCCAAATTAGATATGTGCATAAGATACACAATCATAAACATGTCCGTTTAAATATAGATTCTAAATAAATCAGACTTCTAAAGATACTTACAATGATCTTCAACCTAAATAATACTAATCTCTATTCTGAAAAAAAAATGCATGTATTGATGACTAAGGTGGAGCACTCTCAGGATGAACTGTTACCACCACTAAACCAGCCCCGTGCTGGTTAGGAAAATGTGCAAGCCAAGGCTCTAAAACAATCCAGACTAATTCTACTATCTTATTGTCCAATGCCAAGATTGCATTCATGTTAACTCAAGCTAATCCTATATTACAATAATCCATTTGTAAGGTTGTAAACCATGTCAAACTAGGAAATAAATAGCATCAAACCATGTAGTGGTAACCATTCATTCCAAGAAAATGATGCAGCCATGCCAATCTAGTCAAATCAATACCATTGAACCTAGTTATCATGCCAATCCAAGCAAATCACTAATGTTGAACCTAGATGATCTGTCAATCAAGGAAGATCGATAATGTTGAATCAAAAGCAGCCATGTCAAACCAGGAAAATTGATACTCCATTACATTCAAGGGACGAGATTGGTAGGATGTTAAAGCAAACAGATATAAGGACAACTTGTTTACTCCAAGTAACCTTAAAAACAAGCTCAGTGGTCAAAACTACAAAAGACTTTTCAAAGTCAAAATAGTGGTGTTTATCCAATCCCCTATCTTACAGGCATTGTACCTAGACAAAACAAATAGATATATACAAACCATTATCAAGAATCATCACATAGAGTTGTGTCATAAACATGTTAAGCAATTGACATATGTTGAGCACTAACACACTACATAGCACTATATATGCATTGAGAATGTAATTCATTGCCAAAAATTAATCAATACACCAGATGGTCCCAAAGAAAACTAGTTGAAATAGAAAAGCACACTTAAATAACCTAAATACGAATGATACCCATAATAATCGCATAAACGAAAAGGATAAGAAGAGTCGGATTTGGCTTGGGAAATGGAGCCCTCTTCCTAGGGTGAATTTCGAGTACAAGTTAAACTTTAATGGTGCTTCTAAGGGAGATCTATATTTGGAAAAGGTGCATGATTAGAGATATGCAAGGGTCCTTGGTGTTGGGGAGTTCTTTATTTTACCCATGGGTCCCATTAATGAAGAAGAAACCATGGCCCAACTTGAGGGGCTTAGATGGCTAAAAAGCTAAAACTTAAAAAATTTGATGGTGAATGGATATTCCATGGTTGTTATCCAAAGGCTAGTAAAACGTTCTTTAGAGAAACAAAGCCTTGGAATTGAAGGCATCCTTCCAAAAAGCTGGATTTAATCATTGTTAGATGGAAGCAAATGTTGTAGTAGACTAGAAACGATTAGTTTCCTTTCACAACAGAGTTCGGTGTGGATTCATCTTCCTAGTTAAGGGTCTAGGAGCTCCTTGCTAAGGATTGTTGTTTATTCAAGTTTTGGCAATCAAAAGTTTTTAAAAATGATGAAAATTAAAAACTTATTATTGTGAGGTTGTAAGCATTCTTCTTGGTTGGAGTATGGCACATATTGGTTATCAGACTAATGATGGTTTTATACGTTAGATAATTTTTTTGATTCATTCACAAAGTCTATCAGCATTGAGAAGGATTTTTGCTGTAGGCAAGCAATGGCATAGTTGGCCTTAGTAGTTGACTAAGGTATGAATGGCCACCTATGCAAAATATTCAACAAGTGGTAGATTTGTTGGATATGTATTCTATACTTTGCATGTTTTACACTCCTTATGACTATGCAGCCAGACACAATTAGTGAGGTCTAGGGCAGCACCCCAATTGATAAGTATAGGAGCCCAATGGCCCTCCATGTGGGGTTTGGGGGCAAGGATCCCCAAAACTAATTGGGCCCTTATACATTGTTTTTTCAGCCCATTGTATTGTAACACCATTTAGCAGTCTCCAATACTTGATGTGTCTATAAATACTCGCACATAGACTAGGGTTAAGCACAAGTGTGAAAAGTCTTATTGTATTGTGAACAATTGAGTTAATAAAGTGACTATTGTTTTTGTTGGGGTTTTCCCTAAAAGGGTTTCGCAAGGTGAATAGTTTTATTGAGTATAATTATTTTCTTCCTACAGCATTCTAAGATTTTGTTAGCATTGCTTCCCCTACATAGATTTATCAATATTATTTCTCTTCACTTAGTGTGTCCATCATTAATCATGCTCATCCATTTTTTTCATTAATGGTTTTATGTTTCCAATGATGAATTGTGTTAACTTGTCATGCCAAAGTTATTACTAAAAAGCTCATCATGCTGCAAAAAACTCTATTTTTATCAAGAAGAAAATCGCTCATGATGGTTGGCTATAGTTCTCAGTTTTAGGGAGAATAACCCATAGCCACAAGACTCATTGAGTACTTGGTAGCCTAGTTGAGTCCAAGGCTGAGCCAAAGCATCCAAGACTTATAGAATCAATTGCAAAACTAGGCGAGTCTTTGTTAGACTTGTCATCAAACTCACTAGACTCGCAAGTCAAACTTAGCTATGTAAAAATACCTTCAAAATCAAACGTGTGTATACACTAAAAAGAAAAAAGTCACATAGTTAGGGCCTACTTACTACTCTATGGCTTTCACACTTGCATTTTTTGAATGTTTCGAAATTTGGACTCTCAAAGCTTGGTTAATAGCAAAAAAAATATGAAAAGGTTGCATGCATCATGGAGGTCCATGTGGCCTTAAACCTTAATTTCAGCTTGGTGGCTCTACCCTTTGACCCACCCTCTATCACAATAGGAACACAACAAGGGTGCTGCCCTTCAACCCCATTATGTGAGAGCTAGGAAAAATAGAGGAATGAAAATCTATGCCGTAAAAAGAACAATACCATTACCTAATATGTAGGGATAATTTATGGGCTTTTACACTTGACCTATATAATCCATTCTCTTGACTATACATCTCAACTGCTTCAACCTCTCAACAACCACCTAAAAACAAATCACTACCCATCATTTACAGCAATATAAAATTACAATTTATTTATACAAACACACATAAGTTTTAACACTCAAAACACAATGACTTTTAGATCGTGAGAACCATAAAAGCCAACAAACCCCCCTTGATTCACATGGGGAAAAACAAATGGTGTGGAGCATCCAATGGCTATTTTGTAACTTTGCAAACTTAATTGTTCAAATAGTACTATTCAACCTATGCCTTCTCAACTGCTTCAACCTCTCAACAACCACCTAAAAACAAATCACTACCCATCATTTACATCAATATAAAATTACAATTTATTTATACAAACACACATACGTTTTAACACTCAAAACACAATGACTTTTGGATCGTGAGGACCATAAAAGCCAACAAACCCCCCTTGATTCACATGGGGAAAAACAAATGGTGTGGAGCATCCAATGGCTATTTTGTGACTTTGCAAACTTAATTGTTCAATTAGTACTATTCAACCTATGCCTTCTCAACCTAACACAATAATCTTGAAGTACCATTGATTCAACATGCCTCTAATCATATATGCCATGCATGTGGAGTAAACATGTTTTGTTCAACCATAGTGACCTTGTGTCACTAATCAACCTAAACCTATAAATAGTAGGTAACATCCACCTAAGATCGCCTAACCTCTTTGCTCCCCATTCTTCTATAAGCAACACCTACTAATCCATACCAATTAACATGGACTAATCACCAAAACCTTCAACCTCCCCATTAGTCACAAGGAGAAAATGGTAGCATTTATTCTACCTTTGCTCCTCATCAAAGCTCAAAAAGAGGGAAAACCAAAACTGTAACACACTTGTGATATCTCGAACTAATTTTTTTGAAATTTTTACAAATATTTGATGAAATGAGAACCCTCACACTTTCTTATCACCATCATCTTGATGTGAGCAAGGTGAGAGCATATAGTGATCGGGACACTAACAACTAGCGACAAGCTCGATAGTTCTATAATGTATACAATATGGAATATTTAAAAAATTAACCATGTCTTGGTGGCATTGCCATCCAGACTTGCATTAAAAAGATAATCTGGTGATGAACCACACAAACGTTTACAATATGAATGAGAAAGCAATGAAATACTCTTCTATTTTCGATTCCAGGAATTATATCAAATAGTTGTCAAACAATCTGGAAAAGACATTTTGTCAAACAGAAAGCAAACTGCATAATATGCAAAATGCCCAAAATAGAAGCTGATATAACATGAAACTATTCTTATTTAGAGTGTATGACTTCTAGATAAATCATAAGTTTTTCCCAATACAAACTATAACTCATATAAATACTATTAGAATTACCAATAATATCCATATGTACTGAATAGTGAACAGTGAACCCCAAATCAGAAAATACTTGGCTGCAATCACAAAAGATTATTGCAAATAGATGCTACTACAACTACGAGTATTGGTTCAGCAGTTGTTATAGCTTCCAATTTGGTACGGTTAGTGCCTACCCCAAATGCAAACTGTAGCTGATTGGAAATCCCATTATCGATATTAGTATAGTCGAAATGGATAAGTATGCAGTAGCATATGATAAATATTTGAATTTCCTTCAAAAATGAACTAATCCCCCTAAAAACTAATAAGTATTCTTTTACAACTCTGTCAAAACTTATGTTTATAATCTATCTTGTAGCCATAAATAGTATCAAGTGAAGTCAGAATAGAACCAACAATATACATGATCCCAATATAAGGTTATGGCTGGTACCAAGTATTGGATGCCTGCTATTAATTATTAGCCAAAGCTGAGATCTACTATTTGCATGGCTTGTTGTTCATGCTCCTGCAATTTGGAAGGCTGATGGTGTGACTAACTTGGCATAATCCTAGATTTTTGTTGCAATGGAATTTAGACTCACAATTCCCTCCTACAAAATTGCAATCACCTTTTAGTTTCAATCTTAGAAAATGATGTTAAATGTCCACACAACCTTTACAAATCTTATGGCTAACTGTTGTCAGAAAACGTTCCCCAAAAGGGAGACAACAATCCTAAACTACAACAGACTTTACAAAGGAGAGACTCATATCTGCAGGCTCCACAAGCTGAGCTTAAACTTTTATTTGCAAGAAAGGGTATGACAGCACTATTTTATGGGGGTGATTGGCCTCTTTAGGGAGTTTAGCCCAAACATAGCAATTTCATACTATGTACGGAGTGCACAAGAATCTCTTTACAAAATAAATTCATTAGCTCTTCAAATATAATCATATCATTAACAAACATAGTGTACACTGTAGCCAACTAATATAATATAAACCAGCAGTTAAAATAATATTCTGATATCATCCACAATTGTAAATACTGATCTAGAATATATTCTGAAAGTCCCTAATAACTAATACACTAAACCTAGAAAACCACAAACCAACTAAATCTGGAAATACTTTGCTTTTCGGCACAAATTCAAAAATATCCAATATGCTCCTGAAACAATCTTCCAATACATATAGAATCCCTAGATGGAATTGCCTCTAATGGATATGAGAGTTTTCATCCCCAAATCCAATCCAAAAACCAAGAGGGTTTTCATCCTCTGATTTCATTACCAACAGGGTTTTCATCCTCTGGCCAAAAGATGAACACCAAATGCTAAATCGTCAAGAAAATATATTCTTTTAGTTATATATTCTTGTATATAAATATACGCATGCTTATAAATATATATTAGATATTCTCATACATCTCTTATATATCTCTCATATATATTCTGTCATATATTCTCATATTTTGCAAGATAAATATATCTCTTGCAAGCAGAATATACAACTATATATATAAGAGATGTATAATATATGTATATATACACATTACATACGAATGAAAGAGATATTTGCATAAATCTCTTGAAATAAGAAATATATTCTTTTAGTTGTATAAGAAATGAATCTTTCTCTTATATATTTATTATTCTTGCATATATATATATCTATATGTATGTTTACTCATATAGAAATTGAATCACTTGCATTTGTATTCATGTATGTATTTACTTCTTAATGGTTACTTTCATAAATATCGTTGCAAGGTTTCATATTGGCTTGTAGAGATTCCCATTCAATTATAATAAACTTAATAATGATATATCTCTATGCATATGCATACAGTTATTTAATTATGTTTAGATATATTTATATGTATTTATTTATCCTTTTGCTCTCATTCATGTTTACCTTATATTTGCATACTCAAATTTAGTCATACATTTTATTCATTGGTTATATTTTACTCGTTTAATGACTTTATTTTATTCTTGTTGATTTTTCATTCCTTAACTCTCATTTGTCCCTCACTCTCCCATCCTCTTGTCATCTCCTCCTCTGCCCCTCTTTTTTAAGACTGTCTGCAATCCAATTCTTCATTTTCCTCTTCTTGATGATAGATTGCTGAGTGTGATCCGAGACATTGATTGAAAAAGACACACAATTAAAACCAAAAGCTATCACACATCTACTTCATGGATTGTGGAAAACTCATGCCAACTATCACCTCTTTGCTAACTTTAGCCTTCTCATGAAGTCTCTAGAAATTAATTTTCTTTCTAAATTAATATTTTGACTTGGCCCCTTGTCCTAGCAACACTTTTGACGACATTTTAAAGTAACCAATATGCACCATTTTACTTATGACTTTTCTTTGTGCTCTTGCATGGGACATTTTAGGAACCAAATGTCTAGTTTCTTTGGTTTTCACTTCTCTTCATTGGTTAATATTTTGGCAACTCAGTAATTTTCACTGTCTCCTTAAATCTTTGCTCTTACACATTGCTCCCACTCTGCATCTAGCATGTAATTATCTGTCATCATAATTCAAGCTTGGTATGGTTCCCAAGCTCTCCTTGAATAAATTTTGTAATCCAGTGATAAACTACTGTTCTTTCAGTTCATCTCCAATGTGTTTTTCAAGCATCCATGCCAAATTCAGCGATTATAGCTTTTCATGGGCCCCCTTTCATTGATTCAAACATGGCAACTCATAATAAGTTTGTGCTCAGTGTCTTTTTGAACTCATTTCCAAATTTTTGTTTTATAGTATCTCACATTTTCTTCTTTTCTTAAGCCAGCTGATGCTAACAATGATTGGTATATCCCTACAAGGTACTTGAAAAATAATGGATTTTCATCTTATCATCCAAAATCGCACTAGTAATTCCCAACACATATGCAATGAGTAATGCAGTCTCAAAGATTGATCAGACATTTTAAATGACAGTTTCAAACTTCTCCGATTGAATAAAATAGTATTAAGTACTAATCCACATTGCCAAGCCACCAATAGTATGTACCTTAAAGTGGTTTAAGCTACCCCGTGCTTTTGGGATAGTGAACACAACAGAGAAAGGATACAATCTATCCTGGGAAAAAGGTATGGTTTTCATTATAATGCAGTTCCCTTACACATTCTTTTGGTACACAAGGGCACCTGGAAAACACAGTTGGAAGTTTGGAATGATTGACTATCCATTCAGACCAAGCATGTCCAACACACTTATGCTTCTTTGTGGTCATGAAGAACTATTGCAATGCAAATACTTGAATATAGCAAATGCAGGTAACAGTTATTCAGTGGTCTAGTCAAATTTCAAAATACAACTTTTTAAGTGTTGCCAATTTCCAGTCATGCACCATCATATTGAGGATCAGACAACTCTTGAGATGGAGGAAGCAGAGGTTCCAGTTGGAAATAGAGACATTTAAGCTCAAGCAGATTCTGTGGCAGTAGCAGTTTTGAGTAACATATTCAGTATATTTTCTTTGATCCTTTTAAAGATCATCATGATGTAAGCTCAAGCCTGAGGGCAGTGTTGGAGTACAAACGTAACTCCAAGTTTATTACATTATTTCTTCTGGGGTTGGATGCTTAGATACACAAACCACCTATGAGTGCTATTGATAGATGTTACTACAAGATTTTCCTTGAGAGAGTTTCAGAGCCCGTCCCAGCCTCACCTTGGACAAGATTTCTGCAGTCAAATATTCACAAAGTTCCTAATGTTTACAAATATAATACTCAAAAGTATAATGGTTCTCAAACTACAAACGTATAGCGAATCCATAAAATTATAGTTGGATCTCTACTGAAGTAATCTTCTGTTGTATAATGGAAAAAATGAGACTGCTAGAATTCAAAATACCAAGTGTTTAGCAGGATGATAGCTGAATAGTAATAGGATTGGAGTAAAATCCTATATTGAAGTCGTCACACAGAATGCAATAAATGAAGGCTGCTAGAATTCAAAATAGCAATAAGTTTGATTCAGTGAAAGAAAGTATTTTTAAGAAATCCACACTCCATCTGGGCTTCATCATGCAATTCATTCACTTCTTGCTTCATAAATGCACCGTAACTAAGAGGAAATGTTGCATTTATACAACATTGGGAGTTTTACGTGTATTTTAACCCTTATTATGTTAATGAGGTAAATCCTTGGTGAATTAGACTTACTATCCACATATAACTCTGCTAAATAATCAATTGTTATTTCAATTTGGAGCTAGGCAATTTCCTACATCCATGTTAAATAATTAATCATTATTTCTGGTTCATAACTATTTCAATGAATCCAAATACAGGATTATCATATTTTGTTGAAATAAAAATGTGATTTCTATAGATATGAACTTTGTTTCATACCAATGTTAACAACGGACAACATAGCATCCTTAAATCCTTCTCCTCACATTCTAATTTTTCCATACATTAAATCCATTCTAATTTTCTATTTTTGTGTTTCACCCGGTACATCAGAGCAAGAAGCATAAAAAATGTCCACTCCAAAATCTCTCAAAAATAACCGATAATCTCCTATGACAAAGATTGCCGAAAATTGTAATGAAGATACAATGCAACGTTTCACAAGTACCATATTCTAGAAACAGAAATTTAAATTTAATGAAATTTTTAAAAACAATACTTTGTTTAACCATATCCACCAGCATAATCTTTAAAGTCTGGTATTGTTGGTAAATCCTCTGTAAGGGGGGAAAACAAAGTAGATCATCAAGAATTCACTTTATGAAAGATAAGAAGAAAGAACATTAAGTGAAATAATGAACAGAGTTAGACATAGAAAATAACTATTCCCTTAAGAATCCCTGTAAAGAACTCACAAAGAAATTAAATTAAGAAAGATGATTACAAATGGATGTTGAATATTGTATTCCTTTAAATAATACCCTATTGAAACATTTTCCTAATTAAAACTTATCTTCACCTAAAATGATTATAAGATTTTGTTATACTTGTACTAATTGATTGCAAAATGTTACCTTAGGCATGGTGGCAACCTATTAACACATTAATAGCCAATACTGGTTGCAAAAGAACTTTGTTTAATGAAGTTTAATCAAAAGTTAAAGATGAATAAGAACATACTGGTTAAATTAAGATATAGGTATAACAAAAGGGAACATTAACCTTCAGAATATAGAAGTTAATAACTAGATTATAATCAAGTTACGTTTAAAAATGTATAGAGAGAGTAAGAGAGGTGCACGGCCACACTAACACCTTGTCCTTTAACATTCTCATTGCATACCTCAAGATAACACCCAAAGTATCTTCGACATACTAATAATAAAAAGAAAATAAGGAGCAATGAGAAAAGAATATTCAACAGTTTTTTTGTAAGAATCAAGAACCAGGAATGAACATCATTATGATTCAATTCAATAATGAAAATATTCCAAAATCAATGAAGAAAACACTAGCTTTTACAGCATATTATCAGGAAAAATTTAATTGCCGGAGATTTCAGAAAATGTAACTATATAGAAAGTATGATCAATAGCTAAGAGACGTATTATAGCTTGCAACAAAGTGACAAATGGGGAAAACAACTTTTTTTTAATTATTATCTTGTGACATCCATCGCTTCTAATGGGTATGGTACACAACATCCCTTAGTTTAGACTTAAAGAATACATTCTACAAGGGAAATTGTTTCATTAATACAAACATGCAAGATCTATTGTTGTACCCAGCAAGCACATACCAACAATTCCATAGCACTTGGTGACAAAATTAAGGCCGCCTGTTGACTTGTTGCCTTCATCTATCCTTTGTAATAGTTCTTGACACTCATTTTTTGTATAAATGGTAGGATCTTCACGTATTATTAATTCAGACGGGTCCAGCCTATCTATCTTCAGGACTCTCCAATGTGCTCTTCTTTTGTCCCTTCCTAGCATATAGAAGTTCTGTGAGAAATAGAACCACTAGATATGTTAGATATATAGCCAACCTTAGACTAGTCAAAGCTAGTGAGACAAGAGACAACTTTCTAGCCTTGGCTCAGAGATTCTCTTTTGGAACATTAAAAAGCAACCTATTTCACTTCATCAAATACAAAAATTGAAAATAAGGTTGTATTTAGTGCAGCATATGAAACAGTTTTCCTTCAATAGGTTCTCGAGTATCTTAATGTACAAGAGAATTATCCAAATCGCATGTTTTGCAACAATCAAAGAATCACATTCTGCCTAAACATAACATTTGGAAATTCATTAACTCTACATCTGGAAACTTTTTCATAACAAGGAACTCGAAATGATCTATTATGTGAGTCAAGATCAACTTGTTCACATCTTCATAAAAGCACTTTATATGGAAAAACTTAACAGAATCAAAACAATGTTAGCTGTTAAGAACAATGTGAATGCCATTAAGTGGTGTATTAGAATAAATTCATGTTCAACATTAAAATAAAGGTGTGACTGAATATCACAATCAGTTTATAATGTCATTGTTACTTATACTAGTATATAAATCTTAAATAAATCTCATTAAAAATAACCAAGAAATATCAGTTTTGAGCTATTTTATTTACTACATTAACATACATTCATGAACATTAACATACATTCATGAACAAATATTTATTTGCTACAAACATACATATGCAAATAAACTTTTGTTTTTAGAATTTTATTTAAGAATTGTTTATTTCATCTACATAGTTTAGTTTATTTTTATATGAAGAGCTATTTTATTTTTCTATATAACTTTTAATTTTACTTTTGGAAAAGCCATAATTCATTATTTCAGTAATTCTTTTGTCTTGTTTTTACTTTGAAAAGTGTAGTAAATATTGTATTCTTATATGTTATTTCTTAATAGTTTCATTTGTAGGTATTAATATATATTTTAAATTTCTGATGTCTTTATATTTAAAAATAAATAATAACTTTACTATTATATAAAAAGTTAATTAGTTTATAGTATATATTTATTTTTTATTATTGAAAAATTAAAATAAAAGTATATATTTGTTTTATATTTATAATTTTAATTCTATATTTAATTATGTCAGCTATAATTTATAATAGTTTTAATGATTTTTTAATTATATGTCACCTGTTTTGGTCTTTATGTACATAAACATGACATGAGACTTTATGCCCTGCTGCCATTGTCAAAAACCTCTCGACATAATTATTCCCTGGTTAAGTATTACAGTTTCTTTGGGTAGTTTGACCTCACAATAAACATAAACAGGGTGTGAATTTTACAAATATCATTGAATAACAAAAGCTTTTTTATTTTCTTTTCATCATGCAGAGTAGGTTTGTTTCTGTGTTTAATGTTCGACCAGTATACACAAAGGCAGACATCATGTTATCCAAAGAAATTACACAGAAGTAGAGGTTGAGAAAACAAAGAGCAACTTTTCGACTATATATAATTTTTTACACTCGGTGAATAATATAAGCCAGACTATTTTTTATGGCACTAGCACCTCTTCCTAGTAATCATATTTAGCAGATACCATAGAAAATTAATGATAAATATAGAGAAGCTTCACCTTCTTAGTTGATCAATTTAGAAATAATATTTTATGCAATTATACAAAATACAATCTTATAAAACATGTAAATTAGCATAAGGCTGTATGATGAATGTTTCATAAGCCAACACACTTGCTGAAGGTTTTGCAAATGAGATAGCAAGCTAAGTGAGCTTGACCTCAGGGGAAACTCCATGGTTAAGCGCACTTGAGTCGGAATAGTACTATAATGGGTGATCTCTTGGAAAGTCCTGATGCTTCACCCCATGAGCATCAGCTAGATGCAATGAGTGCTAAGTGGACCATTCATTCTCATAAGAGATGGGTTCATGTAAACCACTACTCATGAAATATGGGTTAATGAGTTTGACTCAAAAACAATGCAGTTGAATTATGATGTTAATATCATAACTTTGACACACTGCAGAAAATACCTCCTACTTATAAATTAACATTTCCACTTGATTGTTTCACTTTACTAATCAAAAAATACAAAAACTATGTTCAGGAAATAATAGATATACTCTAAGATTTTGTAAAACTGTTTCTATGATTTTCAGGGATGGCAGAAAAAAATGAATTTTGTGGATGGCAAGGGACGGTGATTAAAATAATACATAAAAATTAATATTTGATTATTAAAATAATACATAAAAGACTAATATTTGAGTATTAAAATAAAAAATAAATTTAAAAATAACTTTTAACAAACTGAAAAAAGCTGAAATCTTATGGAATAAATACAAAACGCAAATTTACAATGACAATCCCTTGATCCAATAACCCATATAATAATATGATATTCATTTCATCAATTCATGAATACAAGAACAAACAACAAACCACAAAGTTACAACTCAAAGCTGAGAATCAAAATGAATGGCTGCATCGAGTAACGATTTCAACAATGGGCTTTAGAGTTTAGACAAGTTTGGGGGTTGAATCAACGTAGGGACCCTTGGTGGGGTCCCTTTTAATACTTACATTTGTTTATTTTAAATTAAGTATTTTTTGTTGCTTTTTGCAATTGTCAACAATGACAGCCATGGGGGATGCTAAGGAATGCTAGGGACAGCAGGGCATCTCCTTCAGGTTACCTATTCACGGTGACATCCCCAAATGGGTGTGACGTCGCCTTTTCTCTTTATTTGGGGAATGGAAGGGATGTTTTGTCCCAACCACTAAATTTCCAAGATGTCTAGGATGACCCAAAAACCTTGGGTACATATCTATCCCTAGGGTCTGCTGATGTAGAACTGTTAAGAGGAACCATTTATATAAAAATGATCAATACTTGGAATTCTAACCAAACCAAAATGTTGTCAATGACCATATGCATCCATTTAAGTTTTTTATTTTTTAACCTTGCAAACTCACCAAACCTACAAAGGAAATTCAATGTCCAATAACATCCATTTACATGTTTGCATCTCAAGTTCAAGCTTGCAAATACCATAGTTCCACAAAGGAAAAGGTGGTCCCCAAAAGCTAGTGCTCTACAACTCACAACCTTGTTCATGACTGAACCTGAATTTTAACCTTGTTTGCAACTTGTGACCTCACCAACTGATCAATTGGAACTTCACATTAGAGTAGCACTACTCTTGAAAAACTGGTCTAATAACAAGGTTGTGGCCAACCTTGATTGTGACCTTGTTTGCAACTCATATATGATTTTTGTGACCTCACCAACCAGTCTATTAGGAATGAAAATTCACATCCTAGTAGCTGATATATCACAAAAGGAAAATGGCTTCTATCTTCCAATGGCTACCCCACCTAAGAACTTGTTCTCCATTGATAAAATTGAAACAAGGCCTTAATCTGCAGATTTACAAGGGCGTATCTAGTACCTAAAAGTTTATGAAATATCCCCTTACAATTTTTTTCGATTTTGAGCACAAGATTTCACCCGTTAACGTTAGAGAAATAGTAAACCAGCTAAAAGTAACCCTTCACTTTCTAATCACCCAGATCCTGATGAGGGCAAGGTGAGAGCATATGGTGGAAAGGGGATCGTTTGGTGAAATCTACTAGAAACTGGGATTACAATATGAAAGACGGCTCAGTCGATCAACAAGATATGAAATGCAACTCGACCACTTATTCAACAGGAGTGTAATACAAAGTACTAAAAGTAAATGTCTAGGCAGCTAACCGACCCCTTCCGCTTTTCAACGGGCAGTACAGGAAAATAAAGTGTTGAAAGTAAATAGACAGTGAGGCCAGTCTCTTCCACCAAACGGTGGGAATGGAGTAAAGAGCAAAACTGAAATATAAAGACGGCAAGGCCAGTCTCTTCCACTAATAGTGGGAATACAAAAGGTAAATTGCAGAAATAAAATGACTGAATCAGTACTACTGATAACAGCCTTACAAAGTGAAGCAATCTGCAAATTACTATGAGTATTAGATGTCCAATTCACTCCAAAATTATAAGAGATCTCCACAATTAAACAAGCTAATCTACTATGAAAAACAAGACAAAATAGAAGCTTTTTACCAATCTGATATGAAGTTGCAGCACTCAAAAATCTCAGACCAGCAAGCTCAAAACACACCAAAATGCTCATAACTCCAATACTCCTCCAAATGACATGAAACAAGTTGCAAATGAAGCGTGGAGGTGAGGCAACCAAGTACCAACCAAGAAATGGCACCAATCAGCTCTCAAACATTCTGCACATTTCCCAATGCTCTGAAAGAAGATGGTATAGCCTCCAAGATAGGGCGACCAGCAAGATAAAATCCAAAACTCAACGATAAAATCTGAAAACTTGCAAGAAGGGTCGCCTAGGGTAGAGAGGAAGATAGAGCAAACACCCACAAGCAAACAAAAATTGCATAAGGAGCTATGATTGAAAATGTGCTTCAGCTAAGCACCACACCAACACACCAAAAATTGAGAAAACACACCAAACTTAGAAAACATCGAAAGTAATCATCTTCAATATGCTTAATCTGCTCTTCAATGTAAAGAACAGTCTCAAACTTAGCTAGGTGTTATCTTGCAAGCACGAAACTAAGGGTGCTAGAAAGTATACATTCCTCGAAGCAAGGGTCTATAGAAATTTTGGCATCACTTCGTTATATTTTCAATGGATAATGAAAAGTGAAGGCAAGACCTCTTATTTATAACTTTTCTCAACTCCAACTCAAATCTTCTTTTCCCTCCAAATAGGGCACCCAAATGAGATTCACATTCACCCCTTAATTTGCATTTGCATTTCATCTTTTGACCCCTTAACCAAGGCGTCCAAAGCATTTGAGAGAAATAACTTAATAAAAATGCAAATACAACTCTTAAGTGAAATAACTTTATAACTCAAATATTTCCCAAACTAGGCGTCCATTTTGCCTAAGTCAATATTTCACTTCGTTATATTTTCAATGGATAATGAAAAGTGAAGGCAAGACCTCTTATTTATAACTTTTCTCAACTCCAACTCAAATCTTCATTTCCCTCCAAATAGGGTGCCCAAATGAGATTCACATTCACCCCTTAATTTGCATTCGCATTTCATCTTTTGACCCCTTGACCAAGGCATCCAAAGCATTTGAGAGAAATAACTTAATAAAAATGCAAATACAACTCTTAAGTGAAATAACTTTATAGCTCAAATATTTCCCAAACTAGGCGTCCATTTTGCCTAAGTCAATATTTCACTTAAAACATTATATTTCACCATATAAGGCGTCCAAAATGACTTAAGTAATAAACTTACTAAAAATCACTTATCTCTCCCAAAAGTGGCGTCCCATTTAGCCTTAGTAAATATTTAACTTTATAATTTCCAACTAAGGTGTCCATATTTGAAAAACACTTAACCCATGACCTGCAAAAACAGGCTCCAAGAATGCTAGAGATCAAACTGCCCATACTGCCCTACCAGAAAAAGCCATTGTACTGAAATGTTGAACTGTTGCTAAAAATAGCACTACCAAAAATAGCACTTACTAAAAATAGCATACTGCTAAAAATAGTAAGTGACTTCAATTGCATTTTAAGCACAAATCGGGCAGCCGTCATAACTTACTAAAAATAGCAAGTCCAGAAAAGTCACCTGATGCAAATGCATGTCATACCACCCTAAAGCTCTCTAAAAACCCAGAAAGACCTAGAGACCATCCTGCATGCAAACCCTTAAACTACAGAAGAAACCTCCTAGAAAATAGGAAACCCTAATTCTACCTCTGACTAGCCTACGGGCATCCAGAAATAGGCTAACAGTCACTGGAAAGCATAGTGCTAGAAATGAGGACATTATAGTTTAAAATATTAAAAATGTGGATCCAAGACAACTGTAACCAGCTAGTTGAGTGCATATCCTTATTATGGCCAAAGGATACTTTATTGCAATATTTTTCGAAAAAGAAAGAAACCAAGTATTCCAAGGAGGAGCATGGTTCATGAAAAACTCAATACCATACATAAAGCATTAGTCTTAGGCTTTCAATCCCACAAAGGATCTCCAAAGCACTCTACCGACATGGATAAAGCTATATCTCCAACCCAATAAATACCAACAAGAATCACACTTGCAAAAAATAGAAGCCTTACATCCTCTAAGTACAAAGCATTGAGGAGTTCTGAATTATGCACGAATCCACGTAAATATAGATCTATAGCAGCCTTTGCCAGGCAGAATATTGCTAGAAATAGGTGGCATCAAGTGGGACCAGCCAATGGACAATAGAAAATACCATTCTAATGCAGCGTCTGCCATGAATAGGACACCTGGGTCCTTCTCAACCTTCAAATGCCCAACAAGAGGAGACTACACAATCTCTATTTGTCAAACCTCAAGGAATAACACCCACAGCAAATGTAAACATCAATTAACATTAGACAGCAATATACAGAAAGAGGAAAAATTACAAAAGATCATCCAGCAGATGATAAGTTTCAAAAAGCCTATCTATGGAAGGGTAAAAGCCAAACCCAAAAGGAAAAACAAATTGTTTCTTATAACCCCTCCGAGATCTTAGCAGGTCTAGTCATAGTGGACATGGAATATGGTGAAAGCATACCTCATCCAACCACCCAAATAAAAATAATGTCCCAACTGCAACCTGCAAAAATGACTAAGCAAAAAGAGAAAGCAATAGCTATCAGATTTGCATGCACAGAAAATCCACACAGAACAAGCACAAGGGGGGGAAAACCAAATAGGAAGCAGAAATTTCAAGAGAATCTAATCCCCAAAACTATCCAAATCTGGGAAACAACTAGAAGTAGCTCTGCAAATTTGCAAACAATAAAGAGACAAATCTAGGAGCCAAAACAACTCCATGAAAAACTGGCTCAAATCTAAGAGCCAAAAGTTAAAACAACAACCTCATCCAACTAAAAACTTGAGACAAGCACCTCAGATTCCACGCAATCCCTGTACTGTGGACTCTATTACGGATTGCAATGGTCATTGGATGTGCGTCCCCAACAAACACCTCCTGCTCAAAGACAAGGCTAGTCAAGATAATATCGATCTGATTCTAATAAAAGAAACCACAAGCCAATAACTTGCAAAGCATAAAATATATCAACTTCTAGGGAGGCAAGCAAATCCGTTTTTATGCTAATACCAAGGATGTTCATTAAAAGGGACCCAACAAGGCATGTTTGCTACTCCCATTCCTCATTCCCGTTAGGAGTAATTTCTTGTTTCTATTCTTATAAAATACAGGTAAGGATCAGTCTTGTAAATATTTATGTTCCAACTTATGGAAACATCAGAATTGATTTTCTTGAGAAAATAAGAGATTGGGCAAAAGCTAATGCATCTCATGAACTCATTCTGATGGAAGCTTTTTGTTCTGTAAATTATCCAAAAATTAGTAAAGGAGGGGCACTAATTTAACATCAAGACTACAGATAATTTAGTGGATCTTATTGAGGATGCTGGTATGACAGAAATGGGATTTTCTAAAGGTCATTTCACCTGGGCAAAACATTGGAAGGGAAGACATTATATTAATGAAAAATTACACCAAATAATTATCCCACCCTAGTGGTTTTTGGTTGGAACACAGATAAATGCAAGGGTCAATGATTACACAATCTCAGATACTAGCCAATACAATTGGAAATAACACCGATTGTACTTGCATGGAAATCCCAGATCAAGT
Source organism: Sequoiadendron giganteum (assembly GCA_007115665.2). Lineage (NCBI taxonomy): Eukaryota > Viridiplantae > Streptophyta > Pinopsida > Cupressales > Cupressaceae > Sequoiadendron > Sequoiadendron giganteum. Next base: position 274,033,644 of record CM021103.1, on the reverse strand, counting down.
TTGAAAGCATGTGGCTTACTTATCCCAAATTCCACACCAAGGGGGGCCAATGGTGGACAAAGACTCAGAATATCGCGTCGTGCAATGTGCAAAATTATGAACAAATTCAGATCACTTAAGATCCCAATGAAAGCTTGGAGTCGAAGTGACTTCAATAATATTTTTTGCTCAGTCCAAAGAAGCGACCATAAGACTAGCTTAACATAAAAAGCACATCAAAGAACATGGACTCAATGAAACTATGGCTGCCCAAGAATAATAGCTCATAGGTGAGATTGTAATAGTCCAACTGAGAGAGGAGCATAATTTAAGGGAACGAAAAAAGATAAAATGGATCACAAAAGAATATGCCAACACAGTTTTAATCCAAAATTGGCTTTAAGCGAGTAGCATATAGAACACTCCTGAAAAGATCAAGATTGAGAGTAACATATTTTTTAACACAGCCCAGGTTACTGTAGTTCATGCCACATAATATTTCATCCAATTGTTGACTAGAGCAAACAAACCCACCCAAATGTGATCCTAATAGAAGAGCAAAAATATTTCGAGGCCAGTATGTGCCTCGGAGTCTCAGACAATCAACAAATCATGAGGCCACACAAAGAAGACAAATTAAGTTGAAATGTACTCTCTTTCAGCAAGGATAAATCTCTGGGACCAGAAGGCCTTTCAGCTCTATTAGTATCAGCAACCGTCAGGTCCTTTAAATATATTATGTATCAACTACACATGAATTGTGACAGTGCTGGAAGAATCTAGAAGAAATTTCAAAATGTTAACCACAATATGCATCACCCAACTGGATTAAATGCCACAATTTATTAAAGCTGGTCGAGCAGATCAGCATTAACCACTTGCACTCTGCAATGGGATCAACAAAAGAAAATCAAAAATCATTGGCCAAAGGCTGAAAATATTGTTTAAAAAGCTTATTGGTGATAAAAATCAACCTTTGTCCTAGACCAACAAATCATAGACAATATCATAGCAATGCAAGAATTAATCCACTCTACTAGAATTCAGCACATAACAAGTAGTATGACATAAACGGATATGTCAAAAGGCTTTGACAGGTGTAGTTGGACATTTATAACTCGGATTTCGTCAGCCCTTCAAATTAGCAATCAAGTAGCCAACTTGATCAATAGTTGTATCACAACACCAACTTTCTTTGTATGGATCAATGGTCAAACTAGGAAGTGGACCAAGCCATCCTTAGGAAAGAGGCAGGGATACCCACTAAGCCCTTATTAGTTACTTAAAAGGGTGAATCTAATTAAACTCATAAAGATGGCACAAGAAGATAGTAAATTTTTTGGATTACTAGCTATTCACAGGGGGGATCGATACTCATCCTACCAATATGTTCATGGGACCTCATATTTTCCCCATTCTAATAATCAAAGTAATAGAAAAACACAAAATCATTTTCAAAGCATATCAGATGGGCTCATGACAAGAAGTCAGTGCAAGAAAATCTATAGTTGTCTTTGTTAAAAGCAACTTGTACTGAAAAAGAAGAAGTGCTTAGGATACTAGGATTCCTAGATGAATAATTACCAAGTGAACTATCTGGAATTTCCAATCCATTGCACATCCACCTCAGTCCTTTGGGAACATTCAAAAAAAGGATAATCTGTTTTACAAAGGGCAGTGCTACAAGAAATAGTATACCCATTTACCTTCTCACTCTACTATCTCTTCCAGGCTTGGTAGAACAAGAGTTATATTTCATTTGGTAAGGAATAGAAGAGGTCTTCAAGCAGTCCTTGTGACTTGACATACTGTCACCAAGCATAAGAAAGATGGAGAACTGAATACGAAAAACCTAAGGAATTTTATCCAAGTCTTCTTGATGACATTAGCATCGATACTATGGCTACTTTTTCCTGACTTAACTTTTCCCACTTCTTATCTTTATTTACTCCTATTTAGAGCTTCTTTACCTTCTAACTACTTATTTATTTATCTACATGACACAAGTATTTCACATGGTCTAATGCAAGGCCCTCTTTGAGAGAGAGAAATGTTATTTACTCTATGAATAATGAGATACTCCATAGCCCAATGAACACTCATGATTTCATGACCCTCAAGAACAAAATGCACCCTGACATGAAGCATTCACAATTTTTTTCAAAGCCACCATTGGATATGCTAACCCACATGCATCTTTCTCAAAATATAGCACCTCCAAATCCTTTACCGTAAATCTGCATTAAAGTCACCTCACCAGAGATGTAGAAACACCATTGGGAATAAATTCATCTTCTACACTATGGATTGCATTATAGATGTCAACTGAAGGTTCTCACTCACTTGGGGCAAATATGAGATAGGAATAACTTGTTTTAGTTGGGTTTTCATTATGGATATTAATGTCACCAAATGCAGATGTAACTCAAGATTAAAGGATGATTAAATGCCAATCAACAAATAAGATAATGTCCTAGGATAAGGGATGAACCCTCCATGTAACCCCACTCAAGACTAAATCCCTTCAAATCCCAATGTCATTGGTCCAGAATGGCATTCAATTTGATTATTTTTATCAATTCTTGACAGTGTAAGTGGGTTCAAAATCATCTCAAAATATTTGTGAGCTTTGTAATCATTTCTTGTATTCATTCAGCCAGATCTTCTTTGCTTGGGAACTGCTACTGTTATACTCATGCATGATCAAAGGATTTCAAGATTTATAGATAAATCTATAAATGGGATCAGTAGTTATTGTAAACGCAACTGTTTGCATATAGCCAATAATCCACTTAGAGTTTATTGCAGAAGTAAACAAATAAAGAGAATGAGGTATAAGAAATTGATAACGCATAACTTCAACATTCAACAAGGTGTTTCATGGGCTAACTCACCTGCAAGGTAAACAGACAATTAAATTGATGGTGAGGAAGTTGCCATCATCCTGGAGTAACCAGAGCCAAGCAAAATCTCCATATCCGACAGGCTTAGCAGGTTAGGGTTATGGTTCAACAATCATGTAATCCTCTCTCACCATCTTCTTTATCTACTTCTATAATTATTCTCCCACCTTTGCTCCCTGGAACTCTGCATCCTACCTAGGTTCTCACTGCCTCTGAGATTTACAGTATGACCCATGAAAGGGGCCCACTTGATATTCATCCCTAATTTCATCCTTTACAAATTCCAAATATTCATGCTGTTATTAAAAATATCAATATGCAAGAAGGTTTCCAGTCTGCTTCAGTTTCCATTCCTAACATGTGTTCTACTCCTTCCATTGAGCTCCATACTTTTTTCCCTCCATAAACCCACTCGAAAGGAGCCACATATTCTAAAAAGGAAATGGATAGATTTGCAGAAGAGACTGCTTTCATTAAATCCCTGATATCAATCACTGGAAGCATTTACAATATGCAACTAAAGAGTAAAAAAGGGTATAAATTTCCATTTTTGATAAAAATGTTTTGCACTCATGGTAAACTACAACCAGCAGCAAAGAGATTGCACTCAAGCTCTGCACGAATGTATAGAACAAACAGGAGTGTTTGTTCACGCTATCATAATTTCCAAAATATCCACTTTAGGATTGAGGCAATAGAACAAATTTTAGTCACCAAAAGAGCAAAAAGAGGACTAGCTGAAGTTATTCAGTGAAATTCCTACTTGAGCCTTCATTGAAATGGAAAACATAGAGGATATCTCGGCACATTAACTGATCAGCCAGTTGAGATTCTTTTTCTTTTCAGTTCCAACAATCATATGAGCAAATATTTAATATTTATAGAAATCAAGTAATTTGGACAAATGTTTCTGAAATTGAACTAAAAAGGTGAAACAAATAACAAGCCACAAAAACAAACAGGATGATGAAAACCTGGACTATGAACTTGAGCAACAAATAAAACACAATTTAATGTACATCTCAGCACATTAGCCAAACTGGTCAACTACAATCGTTTTGTTAAAAATCAGTTCTAATTTCTAACAAAATGAAACAAATGACAGACAACGAAAATAGCTGGATGATGAAAGCTTGATCTACACAAATTGTATAAGAAACAAAACACCATTAACTGCATATCTCAGCACATTAATCAACGGATAATTATTTTGTTAAATACCAGTTCTAACAAAAACTTGAGCAAATGCTTAACCCTTATAAATCTCAAGGAAAGGCTTATAAAAATCATCTAAAATTGCAAATGCAAATTACATGCTACAAAAGATACGGATCGTACAAATGCAATTTAAACAATTCATGTAAGAAATATAGCACAATTTAGTGGATATCTCTGCACCTTGGCCAACAGGTTAGCCCAAAATTTCAGTTCTGAGAAATTTTGGGATAAGATATAAAGAAATTGACCAAAAAAGGGAAGAGTAAGATGGCAGACGACCTGAATAATACAGCTTATTTTACTTGTAAATTTATAGCAAAAGACTAAAGCAGGGCCTTCTCTGAGGTACCTAAATCTCATTTGACTATATCATTGTTTTTGTCTCTCTCAAGCATAGAATTAGGACTTGTATTGCTTGGAAAACGGATTTTTATGCCCATAAATGTCAAAAAAAGCATTCATCATTGAATCCTGATCCAAAAAAATTGTGTAATTTGGACAAATGTTTATGAAATTGAACAAATAACAAGCCACATTAAAAAAAAAACAAAACAAAACAAAACAGGATGATGAAAACCTGGCCTATACAACTTGAGCAAAAAATATAACACAATTTAATGTACATCTCAGCACATTAGCCAAACTGGTCAACTACAATCGTTTTGTTAAAAATCAGTTCTAATTTCTAACAAAATGAAACAAATGACAGACAACGAAAATAGCTGGATGATGAAAGCTTGATCTACACAAATTGTAAAAGAAACAAAACACCATTAGCTGCATATCTCAGCACATTAATCAACGGGTAATTGTTTTGTTAAATACCAGTTCTAACAAAAAATTTAGCAAATGCTTAACCCTTATGAATTTCAAGGAAAGGCTTATAAAAATCAACTAAAAATGCAAATGCAAATTACATGCCTCGAAAGATACGGATTGGACAAATGCAATTTAAACAATTCATGTAAGAAATATAGCACAATTTAGTGGATATCTCCGCACCTTGGCCAACAGGTTAGCCCAAAATTTCAGTTCTGAGAAATTTTGGGATAAGATACGTAGAAATTGACCAAAAAAGAGAAGAGTAAGATGACAGACCTCCTGAATAATACAGCTCATTTTACTTGTAAATTTATAGCAAAAGACTAAAGCAGGGCCTTCTCTGAGGTACCTAAATCTCATTTGACTATATCATTGTTTTTTTCTCTCTCGAGCATAGAACTAAGGACTTGTATTGCTTGGACAACGGATTTCTATACCCGTAATTATCAAAAAAAGCACTCATCATAAAAGCTGATCCAAAAAAATTGTGCAGCAAATGCAACATAATGAAAACTTGATCTATACATTTCCTGTACGAATCTCTGACACTGAATACCGATAATAAAAGCCTGATCTGTAAAGAAAAAACATCAAAAATCGGAAGAAAAATTTACGTACCGATCGAGTTTCGTAGAGCTTGAATTTCTGCAGAGAATAACTCTTGTCCTCCAATTTTTTATCACCGCCATCTACGCAACATTCCTCTTTCTCCAGCGACATCAATTACCTCGTCTGTCAACTCCACCAAGCACTCAAGTAAGATGTTCCGAATTCTTCATTCGCGGCAAGGAAAAAGCTTCCGCTGCCTAGGCGCCAGAAATAGACTTAGTCTTAAAATAAATCAGCCGCTGAAATTTCACCAGAGCTCTGCGGGCGCCTGTGACGGTAAATAGAAAGCAGAGAAGTCGTCACGACTCACGAGGGGTAAACACAGCACCGCTATTGTTTTGCATAAATATTATCCCTACAAATCTCCTACTCTGTGCCTGCGAATAATGCACACCACACCTTCCTTTAAGCCTAAATCCAAATCCTTGTCCTTTTATTTTGCTATGTTTTTGGGTTTTTTCCTTGTTTTTCTTTTGATTTCCCAGTTTTACCGCGGAGGAATTATCTTCTCGTGCGAACTCTGCGGTTCGAATAAACGTAAGGATAGCAGAGTTTTAGTTTAGTTGAGAGTTGAACACGAATTCCAAGTGGCCACATGCAGGTGTTGTACTAAACGACAAGATTAATTAATTTCACACAAACAGATACCTACTAATAAATGATGACACGTCGATATGCATTTTATGCTGGCGTGGCACGGGGCCCACGATGGTGACGTGTGCACAATCGTAATGCTTTGCCTCGTTTACCGACCACGGCACGTAACTCTGGCAGCAGGCAGGCTTTCTAGTAGAGGAAACTCAATGATTGAAGGCTGAAATGATGAGATGGCAAAGTGATTCTCATTTTCTATGCAATTATTGAGGCATCAGCTCAAAGGAACGCTTTTAGACCCTGACTTGGATGCCCTTTACCAAGTCAATTTATCTTCTTTACTCCTCGCCTTCATTTTGTCTTTACTGCAACTTCAATCATGGCCCATGCTTTGTGCTTCAAGGAACATCTCATTTGGATTTCCTCTAACATTCATGTCGCATAATTTGTGCAATCATGTGACCACAGTTTCCACTAGTCTAATTAGCCCTTCATATGCCTCAAGCTTGACCTACAAAGATTTGTGCACAGGAGGATGGGATAAGGCCGAGCATAGAAATCAAACAAATTGCCTATAAAATAGAATTATGTGAAAGAAACAGAGGCGGCTTTCCACTAATTTTTTTTGTCATTGTAGAAATAAATGTAAAATAAAAATAGAAGAAAATTATCACGAGAATATTTGAGAAAATGTATGTAGGACCTCCTCTTTTTTGCTTCTTGAACCTCAACTTTAAGGTGCTTGATGGGGTAACGTGGGTAAACTGGGTGCACTGATTATTGTGAGAGATGATTAGGGAAATATTCTAACAAGTGGGTCTTTTTTCTTTGGGATTAAAAGGAATAATGAAGCATAATAGATGGCAATTGTGGGAAAAAAGTTTGAACATGTGCAAAAGTTGTAAGAATATTGAGGTGGAAGCTAATTTAGCTATTATCATTCAAGATTTAAATAGAAGTTGAGGGGATTTTACTTGGGTTAGATTTTAAAAAGAATTCATTTTCTTTATAATTTATTTTAGAGTCATATCAAGTAATTAATATTTTAATCAATTATGAGGTTGAGATTAATCTCATGATCTATTTCATGTTTAATAATGCAATTGCATGGAGTAACTTAAACAATATTATTCTTCTTGCAAAGTCATTACAATCAACAACCATGTTGTTGAATGTATGCTTTTGGTTGTACTTCTCAAGATATTCTAGTTAGATTGGCATAAACATTATGGCTTATTCAAGTTAAGTATGGTTGATTATAAGCAAATTTCTTAAGGTTGGTAGTTGGCAATTTGTGGTAACAACTATTTCATCATACCTTGCCTTGTTTTAGTCATAGTTGATATGAGTTGGTGTTTGGGTGGCTCTCTTGGGTGTGCTTGGTTTATTGGTTGTGATGAGTGTTTTCTACATCTATTTATGTTGTTATTTTTGTTAGGATTAAGGTGTCATCTACTTTGTAAATCATATGTCATATTGTATGGTTCCAACATCCTTGGAAAGTGTACCTAGGCACTCAGCATGTATTGAAAAAATATTTTGTAATATTTATTCTCATCATTTCATTCATAAGGGGTGATGGGTTCCATTAGTGGCAATAAAGGTGACTTGTGGACATAAATATTTAATATTATTTTCTCCACATGTGGACACCTAGAATGGGATGGTGAAAGATAAGGAAAAGGACAAATGAGTAATTGTTGGTGTTCTCCAATTGGGTGCTTGGAAAGATGCAACAGGTGTCTCTTGGTATTCCATAATTTATTGCATTTAATATAATGTTTATTTTCCAAGTTTGGGTGTCCAAGTTAGAGGGAAAGTATTGGAGCCAAAATCGGGGTCCTTTCGTATTCCTAAGAGATAATCCAAGGGTTAGGGACGTTTGGAATGAAGGGTCATCTTTGGGCGTCATGTTTGGTGCATTAGACCTCTTCACAAGCCTATAAAATCAGCTTCTTGGATGTAGAAAGTATGAGCAATAGTTCAATGTAGAGTTGCATTGCAAAAACAAGGATAGGTTTAGGCATAAAGAGGTTGTTCACAGGTGCACGTGTTGTTATGATGGAGGCAAAGAGGAGAATGGAAGTAAATGTATTATAATCTTTGTAGACATCTAAAAATGTCTAACTCATTCTTCTAATTCATCATTTTCTATCATCATTACTCATCACCCCTTTCATCATTGTTAATTAATTAATTTTTAATTATTTGATAAAATTAACCCATTTCTCTCCTTTAATTAAATATTTTTTAATTATTTGATTATTTCATCATTTTCCCTCCATCACCTTTAATTAATTCCAAATATTCTTCTTATCCACAAAATTAAATCATTTTTAATTATTTAATTAATTAAATCATTTTCCCTCATATACTTTAATTAAATAATTTTATCATACATTTTTCTCTCCACATAATTAAATAATTTTTAATTATTTAATTAAAGAATAATGCATTCTTTTTATCCACATAATTAAATAATTTCAAAGAATCATGCATTCTTTCTCATCTCTCATAATTAAATAATTTATTGATTATTTAATAAGTTAATTATTCCTTCAAAATTAAATAAACTAGCACTTGCACCTAAAGGAGGTTCAAGGATTTTTTGGAGGTTTCACTTGATATTTTGAAGGTTTTTACTATCAAACAATAGTTGATTTACTATTTCACAATAACTGATACTTGATACTTGATACTTGTTTTCCAGTTGTTTGCAAGGATGGGACTTGTTTCAGACTCAAATCTCACACTATATGTAGCCTATCGACTAATGAACTAAATAGAAAGTCAAAATATTAATAATAAATATAATAATTTTAAAAAATTAATAACGAATAATAAACGTATTAAGTTAATAAATGATTAAATAAATAAGTAAAACTATTTTTTTAATTTATTAGAATTAAAATATTAATAAAATATGTACCTTTTAATAATATAATTAATATATTACAAACAATATTAACATAAACTCAATATTAACAAATAAAAAAATATTATTAATAAATTAAACTTTTAAAACTAAAACTTATTTCAAATAAAATATTAAAAATAAAAATAACCTATATTAAAATTGTTAAAAGTAAAATTCTAACTTTTATATTAAAAAAGTAAAATATTTCCTATTGAAAAGATAAAAAGCCAACTATAATTTATTGATTTATTATTAATAATATTATTATTTGGAAAATATATATATATTTATTAAAAACTTATTATTATTTATCTAAAAAACTAAGTTTAAAAGAAAAAAATAATTCTTATCTCTTCTTCATTTAATGATAAAACTACATAAGAATGTAGTATTTTTTCTTTAATTATATATTATATTTTTTAATAGTTTAGAAAATTTGATGGTTGAGATCATTTCAATGGTTTTGCATCCTTCTCTACAATTTTCAACCATTGATTTTCAAAAGTGAGTCGTTCACTTCATATAGGGAACTTCTTTAGTGTAATTATTATTTAATTTGTTTAGTTTGCACATTCGTCTAAACATAAATAAAATATTTATTTATTTTGCTAATTATATCATCTTTACACTTCTAATCTTGTCTTCGGTCTTCTAATCCTAAATTTAGTTAACTCTTCTAAATTTAGTGACTTTGCTAAATTTAGTGAGTGTACTTCATTTCACTTCAATTTAAATTTTCATTCCTCTAAAATTAAATAAATTATTTAATTTATTTAGTTTGCACATTCCTCTAAAAATAAATAAAATATTTATTTTATTTATTTTGCTAATTATATCATCTTTAGTCTTCTAATCTTGTCTTCAATCTTTTAATCTTAAATTTAGTGACTTTGCTAAATTTAGTGAGTGAACTTCACTTCATTTTTTCATACAAACTCATGCATGATCATCCTAATCTCTCATCCATCATCATTCATCAATCTCATCTCACATCTTACACCATTGATCTCACATCTTGAAAGCCTATAAACTAAACATCCTTTGATCATTCAACTCCTCCTCGAATTCATATCCAATCTCCTTGAATTCGCATCCAAGCTTCTCGAATTGGCAGTCAAGCTCCCATAACACATCATCAATCTTGCTTTTGCATAAAAATAATATGCTAGATTTATGAGCAATCCACATATCATACCAAGAAGCATAATCTTATACTTTTGACAATGGAGTAAGGATTGGCATTTTCGGGTGACATAAAGTAGGCTAGATTAACTTATTTTGATTTATGTTTTTGTTTCTTGATTTCTTTCATTAGAGTATTGCTATCACTTCATTGGTAATAGGTCTATTCGATTATTGGATTAGGATTATTGATTGTGATTTCCTATTTGCATTAAATCCATTAATCATCTCAAAATATTCATATTCACATTCTAGCACGCTTGGTGGGACCCGCATTCCTAATTTAATGCTCAATTGAGTTTTCTTGACTTGTAGGTTGCAAGTTACAATGATGTAGTTGAATCTAGATCGATTCCTTTGACACGTTGATTGATGTTTTTGACATATTTTGATGTTATCAATGTTACAATAACACTTTTGAAATATACAATGGCGCATATGAGTACATCAACACATCTAAGTACATTGACACTTTTGAAATATACAAGCATCTGAGTACATCAACACATCTACAATTTACAACAATGCATCTATAGTAAATCGATGCATCTGAAATTTACAGCAACACATGACTAATAAATGATGCATTTGAAAATTCACAGTAATGAATTTGATTTTAAAATTATGTATTTTACAGTTTATTAAATGATGTTTGTTATTTCTTTCCAATCAAAACAAGTCAAAATCAATCTTACAAATAAGTTAATTTTTATTTTTTTCAAAATCCTCCAAATTTCAATTTACAGGATTCTTGAGCAAACCAACCTTCATGTACATCCATATTCCATAAGTTAATAAAAAATGTATACCTATTACAAGGTCACAACGCAAGAAAATCATGGATTCTAATCCTAGTAGTTCAAACATCACAACACCTATAGGTGTTACCAAATCAGAGTTTGCAATGCCTAGTCATTTATTTGATCCTTGTGAATACCAAACTCCACAACAACAAAAACAACCTCAATATCCACCCATCATCATAGAAGACATCACGAATGAATCTATGGAATCTAAGGAATGTATTGAAGACAAACATTTAGAAACACAACAAGATCCCTCCTTTGTTAGAGCAATTGATGCCTTCATTACTTCGGATCCCAACACCTACTTCCTTAGACTTACACAAAGTGGTGCTAAGTTGTACCTCATATTTCAACATTACTACACTTAGAAAACAATCCCTCACACATGTTATGTCATCTAATGTTCCATCACAAGATAACATACCTATAGTTCAAGCTATTGATGAAGCTATACCATAACCTTCAATGGCAACCATACTTAGTCAAACAACTATACCATCATATGAAATGGATTCAATAAAAAATTTCAAACAATTTATAAATTCATTATATCAAAACCCAACATGACCAATCCAAAATTCTCACATCCAAAATCCACCAAACACAAACATTCCTCATTCATCATCACAAAATGTTACCAACTGCACAAACAATCCTTTCATGGCCCAAGCATCCACATCTTATGTGCCTCCTAATATTCTGTATGCTACACAAGCACCCAACATAATAAGGAGCACTTATAATCCCAAAAATTCATATCAACCTCCCATTTCACAAATTTCATCACTTACCATTTCAAAACAAGATTTTATATCCAACATACCAAAAACTTATAACATCCACGTTCTTCACAAACTCCCATGTCTAACATATCCACAAACACAAATATCCCCCAGCAATAATTCATTGCATAACAACAATCTCAATCCTATCATGCCCACTTTTCAAACACTTAATGGACACAACAAAACCTAACTAATCTACACCAACCTTACTAATTTGCAAATATTTTTTTAACAACATAATGCACTAATTTAAGGAAACAATTGACAGTATTATTTCTATTATGGTTGGCAGTATGATTTAAAAATATTTAGATAAGAACCTTTCTATAGACTTAGTTATTAATATGAGGTTGGTATCTAACTTCTACTTAAGCCTTTAGGTTGATACTATTATTCGCTTTTGTTCCACCCAATGTCTTTTCTTTTAATGTGATTAGTTTTTCAATCTATCATTTGTACCTCAGAATCATATGGATACGGATTTTGAGAAGTCAAGAGAGATAATAGGTCAATCACTATTATTATTGCATCACTTTGCAATCCCCATAGTTCTAGAAAAATTGCAGAGACTCTTGGTGAACTCTAGCTAAGGTTGTATAGAGCTCCAAGTGCCTTTTCAAAACTTCGCCCATATCCTTGTTGCTAGATCCTTCATAACAAACTCATTTTTTGCATATCACATGACTTATTTTTCGCAACCTTCCAATCATAGTTTTTTGAATTTTTTTAATCCTTTTATCAAATCCATTATATGCATATTTTGCAATCATATTCATCCATGAGATTGCATTTCTCTGGATCATTTATCAGTTAATTTGTATATTACTATGTGCTACCATTTGGTACCAGAGCCTAGGTTTCCACACCAGGGACTCTGGGAAACGTTTTGGTCCTAATTAGTTAGGTTGTGTTGTGTCCATTAAGTGTCTCAAAAGTGGGCATGACAAATCCATTCCATTCACTATACCTACACAAACAAATGTCACTCAAACTCAAAACTATCCATATAATATGTTCCTCAAAACATACCTCAAAAACAATTCATTTCATGACCACAAGTCATTCTGCAACAACAATTCATCCCATAAAATCTAAACACCCCATGCAACTCATAAAAAATTATTTAAACACAAAACATACCTCAACAATAAAGCATTTCCCAACACCAAAACATCCCATACAACTCATACAACATCCCTCAAAACATTCCACAAAACTAAAATCCATCATACAACTCTTCATCCATTCATCAACACCAGACATATAATCCATCTAACCAACCACAAAATAACCAACACTATGACTTGGCATTATAAAATCAAAGCTTGAACCAAAAGATTACTAACATGTAACTAGGAAAAACAAAGAAAAATTATACCCTTGAGGATATTTGTCCATAACCATTTGATAGAAATGTATGTGTGATACCCTTCCCTCACAACTTTAAAATGCCTAAATTTGACAAATATAAGAGAAGAGGTGATCCATGAGAACATATATGAGAATTTTACATAGCATGTCTAGAGGTTGCATACAACAAAACATACTTAATGTGCCTCTTTCCTATAATTTTAGGAGGACAAGCAATATAATGGTTCATCCATTTATCACATGGTATTAAAACATTCTATGAACTTGTGGAAAAAAAATTCATCCATTTCTCATACATCATAGAACACAAAGCTACCATGACCAATTTATACAACACAAAACAAAATCCAAGAGAAACATTTGCTTCATTCCTACAACGTTGGAGACACAAGGCTAGTAAATGCAAATGGCCTATTCTTGAAAAACAACTCATGAATATCTTTGTCCAAAATCTTAACACGAAAACTAGTTTTCACTTAACTATACAATGTGCCAACACCTTTGAAGAAATCATAGAAAAAAGGATCACCATTGAGAAGGCTCTTATTACTAAGGAAATTTTCAAAATCTAAAAGGATAACAAGGATTATACACCAAACTCTAATGACAAACCTCACTTATGGGCTAAGAACAAAAATGTTACCAATGATAGTGTCGGGGATGCAAAGTTTGTACAAAACATACAACCCCCACCAAACAATCAACAAAACAATCAAAATGTGAATCTTCTAAAGGGACCACTAAGACCCAACAACACCACTAGATGTAAATACACTCCTTTAGGGGAGCCAATTGAGTCACTTTTGAACAAGTAAATTCAAACCAATTTTGTCATGCTCCCAGAGATTATAAACTATGATGAACCTCAATTTAAACCCTCATGGTATAACAATAATGATTACTATGAATACCATAGGACAATGGGTCATAAAACACCAAATTGCATGAGACTCAAGAACCTTATACAAGACCTCATTGATGAAGGAGAATTGAACAACATTGAGCAATCTCCTAGAGAATCTAGAAATAATGACTAAGGAATTTACAAGGATCCAATCCCAAACAATGGTAAAGGAAATGACTAGTAAAACAAGGACTATAACAAATTCAAGCATTCCTATGATAACATGGTAGGACATATCCAAGAATCCAATAATCACATCAATAATATTTATCGCTCACATAATGAGAAAGTTGACACATATGAAGATAATTTTCCCAAGCATGATCAAAACCATCCATCTATGTCTAGCTATGACTCAACCCAAAATGATTGTATCAATAATAGTCATATCCATAACATACATACCTCATTTGACTCCATAATAGGTCGCATTGAAGAAGCTTGTCCACAAGAAGCCTCCATTTCATTCTTGAGACCCTTACAACATTAATCCATATCATCCTCATCAAACCACTCACCCAATGATGACACCTTTTAGGATCTTCTTTGAGGGTTATCCATAATAGATAATCATGAACTCCAAGCTAACTCAAAATTTGATACAAGTCCAATCTATGATCAAGAAATCCTAGTCCAAGCACCAACATGCCTCCCATAACCTATCATGTCTACTCAAAATCCATTAGCACCATGCCAATACTTTGAGACTACCCAAGAGTCCCTTATTCATGTTCCATCATTAAACCCAAATCTATGTCAAGAATATAATCCAAAGTATAAAGAAAAAATATCTAAAATGAATCAAGATCAATTTATCCAAATCCTCCAATCTCATCTTATCATTGATCTAGATCTCATATCTTTATAGTTCCATAATGATCGTATCAATCCTTTCCATCCCATTCATGAGTTGAAAATAATAGTTGATCCCATCCATATTATGATAACTTACACTTCTACAAATGAGACACTTGCTTCCACTATGTGCATAGATGATATCCTCCTTGTTCATCCAGAACAAGAGTCTTCCACTCTAGACATATTTGAAAATGGTGAAGCTATAGCCAAGTTCAAAGGACCCCATGAAGATATTCCAGTAAATGACCCTGAAGAGGGTTTTTATATCAACTTTGAGGCAACAATACAGTTTGAAGAACAGTCAAAATCCCTTAGTCCTCAAACTCATGTCAAAGATATTGATCAAAAAATTACTATAGATCTAATAAAAATATCACAGTATGATGAAGTGCCAATAGCCTATAAACTCAAATCACTCACTTTTGTCAAAGCAAGCTTTCTTACTGATGAGAAGACAACCACCATTGATGGTTCCCATTAACACAAAGAAGAATTAGCACCTTGTTTCTAGCACAACACATATCCTATTACTAGCCAAATTTGTCAACAAATGCAATATCAAGGAAAATTATTAGGCCTACATGAATAGGGTATTCTAGAGCTAGTACAATTTTTGACAATCTTAAATATCGAGGTCTTGATTATTCATCAATCAAGAAATCTAATGATGTTAGTGGTACCTTCATGATACCAAGGGAAACTTTATCTAGTGAAAACATCAACATAAGAGTCATGACTAGTCCTTATAATGAGGTCAAGTTGTTAGCACTCTGACCATCCACATCATAAACCATCATTCCCAAATCCTTCCACCCACTAATTGGGACCAACAAAAGAAAAAACCTTGTAAATAAAAAGATCAAGGTCAAGTTGTCGAAGCTAATAAATCCAAAAGTCAAAGTGGACACTGTGAATATAAATTTCCCCAATCTCCCTTCAGGTTATTTTTATTTTTGCTAAGAACCGACCCACACCTCATCTATTAAAAACATCATCAATCTCCTTTCGCAAAAGCTTCGTCTGAATGCTGCCACATGCCCGTCAAGCGCTCTTCCCAGATTTTTCTTCCTTCGCTCTTCCAACGGCTCCCTCCATGTGTCAACAGTTTGCACACTTCAAGGCTCCTTCCTTTCACTTCCCTATCGAGCCCCGACCGCATGCCATGCAACATCAATCTACATACATTCCTTGGTGGCCCTCACCAATGGCACCATTTGTAAGGAAGACCTCCACGTGTCTTCACCATGCATATTTTCACCGCAAGGAGGGAGGAATGAACCAATGTCCCTGACCTATTGCCACGTAGATCTTCTAAGGGCTTCGTTGTGTCACCACTGAGCAAGCAATAGCCTCACCATATCTGCCACATTTTCTAACTGTCGTTAGGAGTGAGTGATGCGTGTCGGCACTCTATTTTGTTGGGACCACTACCATCATTCGTAGGGGATGCATCTGGCTCGAGGGTGACTACGTTCATGGCTCAAATCTTTTTCCATTATAATGGTCGGGGGAAATCATTACTGTATGCATCATTGCTCATGATCAAGGAATCTTTTATGTTACTGGCTCTCCAAGTGGTGGGTTTTTAGGTATAAATATTGCTTCTTCTCTAGAAGAAAGGGTTCATAATTAATAGAGAAAATTGTGGAAAGACATCAGGCCTTTGTATTGTTTTAGATTATTGCATAAGATTTGCAGACTGTGCCATTATTCGACCTTTTTGTTTCTTAACTATTTGATAAAGTTGTATATTGTGTCATTATTGTATTGAGTAATTTGTTCACAAACTTCTATAATTTCAATATAAGCTAACTGATTAAGATCATATCTCTGAATCTTCTTTTCAGTAAAAGTGTGGAAGTTATTTTATGTCATTGAATAAGTTGTTCAGATTTCCATTTTGATTTTTGTTGTTTTGAGACATAGTAGATTGTTGAACGACCCTTAAATCATATCTCAAAGATAGGTTTATCGTGCCCATATCTACTTCTTGGCGCATCACCTTAGATTAGATTTATTTTATATTCATTTCTTTCTACCCCTTTTTCAACCCCCCAAATTACAGAAGAAGTCGATTTCTTTAAAAACCCAAAGGTCACTCAGTTTAGCGCAATAGGTCCCCCTTTAATTGAGTTTCCCATAAAGGTTGTTACCTTGTCAATTTTTGGCATCAATAGTTTCTTTTTTTTGGCATGCTCGGTGGGATAGCTTAAATGTACCTAAATCAAAAGAGGGTGTATGAGCTAGCGACCTGTTACTAGGTCTCAAACAACAAATAATCCTGGATGTTAGTGCCTTTGCTAGTAACAGTATGAACTCGAACTCATCCAATGAACTTTATGATCCCTCCACCAGCCATGTTGCAAATTGCAAACAAAAATTATGTGGCTTGGGATGTCGAAAGTCCTTGTGTAGCCCCAGTTGTACCTATCGTTTGGGCCCTTATCCCAGTCTCTGCTCTAAAATTTATACCTAAATTTACCAAAGATGACTCAAGAACACCATCCGAACATCTGTAAGATGTAGCAGACATGTGTTTAGTGAACGAAGTTACAAATCAAAACATAGCACTAAGGTTGCTCATAGCCTCCTTCAAAGGGAAAGCATTAGACTGGTACCGCACTCTACTGGCTAACACTATCGATACTTGGGATCAACACGGAGATCCTTTCTATGAAATATTCTCGAACGATGGAGACAGGTCTTCGCTATATAATCAGTTGGCAACAATAAAGCGGGCCCCATCTGAAGCCATGACTGACTTCAACATCTGACTCCATACAACCTGGTAGATAATCCAGACTATTATTCGTCCACCGATTGAGTTGGCATTCATGTTCTACTTAAAATCCATCAACGTTGATATCTTGATGATGATCCAGTCTCTTGGCAGAACCACATGACCAGATGCATACAGCGTAGCAGTCAAGGTGGAGAACAATCTAATCAACGTCGGGAAGTTGTTGCCTCGGCCCATCATGCCTATATTTCCCAAAGTATCAGTTCCTACCCAAGAGATGCCATCTACCAATGCACCCATGCCTCCTTTGTCTATGAACACATATCTAAGCGTGCCACAAAATGTTGCTTCTACATCCGGCTCTTTGAAGGACGAGATGAGCGACATAAAAAAATTGTTACGGAACCTAGCAAATGAAGTAACTACTATCAAACGCAACTAGGTTGCTCTTCCAAGACCACCCTACCAAAATTATCAAGACGAAAGACCTTCCTACCAACAAAATAAATATCAAGGAGGTGCATGCATGAATTCAAAGGCTCAGAGGACTAACCAAATAATGCCAGTACCTACTCCGCTGGGAGCTACTCAACCAAGTACAAGCAGAGAGCTGACCACAAGGTAGAATAACCTCGTTGAAGATATCAATCCCCGGTGCTTCCCTTTCCGCGATGTGCATATGCCTTGAAATTGTCTGCGTGGAAAGTTACAACAAAAGGTGGTAGAATAGCGCATCCAAGGTGTGGTGCCAAATTCGGAAGGTTATACATATGCCTCTCCCCAAATGGAGAATGCAGTTCTTACCGAACAGATGCAAGGAATGTCCTTGGAACAAGAAAATGACATATCTCCCAATCAGGCCCTTTTCTCATGGATGGAACAAGAAGAAGCGATGTTCAAGTATGAGGCATCTGTGTCGGAGACCCCGCAAGTGCAATCCGACTACAACACTCGATCGAAGAGGAGATTCACAGGTGAACCGGTCACTCCGCAGCCTAGAAGTGTCCCAGACCAATCTCCTGGTCCTTCCATAATTGCTCCACAGCCACAACAACACAAGGAGATTGTTATAACCAGGGCTAAAGAGTAGAAGCCTCCAAATCCTCCATCATTCAATGTAGTCGAACAATTGAAGAAATCTTCTACTAACGTATCCCTTTGGGATATCTTAGGCATTCCAGAACAAAATTCATTGCTGCAAAACGCCCTTTGGGAAGATGCAGTTGTCCAACCAACAGAGCAATTGCTCAAAGAAAAGGCTACTGAACCATCACCTTCAACCAAAGTTCTTGCAAATACTACAAAGGAGACCTCTACTGAAGTCAAATAAGAGAGGTCAAAACCTAAGCCCTTTTTCTTAACTTTCATTGTGGGGAAGAAACTGTTACATAATTCCATGATTAATTTCATTGCTAGCACCACAATCATGCCTAAGCAGATAGCAGAAGCCTTAGGACTTAGCTATGAACCCTTAAAGAGGGGGGTTATGTAGATGGATGGGAACAAAGTCGAAACTATAAGTGTCATCAAAGACCTCCCCTTGACTTTATTCTCCATCCCTAGCATTACAGTTCTGCAAGATACTATGATCATAGATGTTCCTCCCATGTTTGGCCTCTGCCTATCCTAAGAATTCACCTCAAAGATAAGCGAATACCTTTCTTTGGATTGGTCACACCTATTTCTCAGGACCAAGAACAGAGTTAAAATGAAGATAATATCAGAACCTTTGCATTCTTAGCATGTAGCTGATGAAGCCATGATCAACTTTGAAGCCACTCATAATTCTTTCGCCAAGGAAGAAACTTATGGTATCAAGTTGCTTGAGGATGAGAAGGTAATTGGAGACTAGACCAATCAAGAAGAGGTCCTCTTGAGCGAATACATAGACGTTGATCCTTTCGGCAACTATCATACTACCGGGTTGGGAACCTATGTAATCTATGATTAAGATCAAGAGATCTTGAAGGTAGTAAAGGACCTCGCGGTCGAACAAACCTCAGAGCTTTGGACACTGCACTTTGATGGTGCAAGATGAAAGGTTGGTGTTGGTGTTGGGATATACTTAACATCTCCAACCAACAAAGAGATTCTCAGGTCTTTCCACTTCCAATTTTCTTGCTCGAACAATGAAGCCAAGTATGAAGGTCTTGTGCAAGGTCTAAGCCTCGCAGAGCGGATGGGTGTCAAGCAAATAATGGTGTTCAGAGACTCCGAAATTATAATTAATCAACTCATAAACATCTCTGCTGCAAAGAATTTATGCATGCGGTCTTATAGACATAGGGTATGGGACCTCATTGAAGGTTTCAAAGATTTTAATATCCATGCGGTGCCTAGGGAGCAGAATTTAACTGCGATCGCATGGCAACGATAAGATCTCAATTCGATCCTATCTCTGACTTAATTGAAAATGTACACTCTATGCGAGTGATCATCCAACCCTCCATTCTAGATAACGATCAGAGCTGGAAAGTGTTCGAAAGTGATGAACACATTGCCTCGTTCATCCAACAATTGAGAGAATTTGTCAATCAGCTTTAGTCCAAGATTGAAGAAGCCTATGAAGGGAAGATCATTCAGTTGAGATCCAATAAACTTCTAAAATGGCTAGTTACTCTCGAGAATATGTTTGACTGTG
Organism: Sequoiadendron giganteum; assembly: GCA_007115665.2. Classification (NCBI taxonomy): domain Eukaryota; kingdom Viridiplantae; phylum Streptophyta; class Pinopsida; order Cupressales; family Cupressaceae; genus Sequoiadendron; species Sequoiadendron giganteum. The sequence continues at coordinate 274,013,315 of CM021103.1, read as the reverse complement.
ATGATGCGAGGAATGATAGGAGAAATTTTTTGGCAGACAAGGAGGACTACTCCAATCTTGAGGTTGGAGATGGAAGAAAACTAAAAGTTGGGAAAGAAGTTCCACAGCATGATAAGGATAGACTCATGCACTTTTGTGAAAAATATGAAGGAGTCGTGGCCTGGTCTTATGATGACCTCAGTGTATACGACCCTGACATCATCCAGCACACTATCAAACTGACGGAAGGTGCTAAACTAGTCCACCAGAAGTAGAGGCCCATAAATCTAAAGATTGAAGCCCTAATGGTGTAAGAGTTAAAAAAGTTGATCCAGTCCAAAATTGTGTTTCCAATAAAGCACAACACGTGGGTGTATAACCTTGTTCTAGTCTGAAAGAAGAATGAAGACATTCATCTTTGTGTTGACTTCTACGACCTTAACTAAGCATCGCTAAAGGATCATTACCCATTGCCTTCCATGGAATCAATCTTGCAAAATGTGGCAGGTTCGGAGATGTTTTCTCTGTTAAATGGCTTTTCAGGCTACAATCATATTTGGGTTAAAGAAGAGGATCAACACAAGACAATGTTCACTACCAAGTGGGGAACATTCACATATGCTAAAATTCCTTTTGGCCTCTCAAATGAGGGAGCTACTTTCCAACGGGTAATGGATATCGCTTTCAGCGAACTTATCAACAAAATTATCCTCATCTATTTAGATGATTTGACTGTATTCTCAAAGTCTAAAGATTATCATTTTGATCATTTAGAGGTGGTTTTCAAACAATTCCAGGAGTTCGGGTATCCCTAAACCTGAAAAAATGTGTCTTTGGAATACCGCAAGGCAAATTATTGGGACATGTAGTGTCCAAGGAAGGAATCGCAATTGATCCTGAAAGGGTAAAAGCAATCAGGGAACTACCCCTACCGGTCAAGAAAAAAGGAGTACAGTCTTTTTTGGGGAAGGTTAACTTTGTGAGTAAATTTATTTCTAATTTTGCAGTAATAATTTAACCAATCTCCCTAATGCTGAAAAAGGATCAATTATTCAAATGGATGAAGGAAGCAAGAGAGGCCTTCGAAAAGGTTAAGGATGCTATTTCTTTAGCTCTTGTACTGGTAAATCCAGACGTATCGAAGGACTTCATAATGTATGTATTCCATAGCAAGACAAGCATTGATACTATTTTGACTCAAAAGGACGATGAAGGAAAGGGAGAAAATCCGATAACATTTCACTCTCAGACCTTAAAGGAATATGAGATGAACTACAACTTTGTCAAGAGGCAAGCCTTCGCAATTGTAAAGGGACTCGAGAAGTTCTGACATCTTATATCTTGCAATAAGGTGATTGTTTATGTCACACATTCCAGTGTGCATGAATATATCATGGAAGGAGAAATCACCAAAAAATGGGCCAATTGGATCACTAAGATCCTTGAATACGACATCAAAGTCAAGCCTACAAAGACCGTCCGAGGAAGAGGGTTGTGCAAATATTTGGCGCACGATGAGGAAATGGGAATTGAAGGGGAGCAAGTGAAGCTAGTCCTAACAAATGAATCTCAGCCCGAAGGCTGCTAGCTGGCAGATAGAGTAAGAGTTATGCACATCGAAAAGTATCCACTAGGAGTCCCTTCTTAGAGAAGAAGATTCTACCAGCTGCAAGATAGTGGATACTCACTTATTGAAGGGGTCCTCTTCAAGAGGAATTTCAACGGTGTTTTTCTACGATGCATCACCACAGAGCAAGAAAAGAAAATTCTCGACACCTTTCATAGCAGTCCCAAAGGAAGACACTTCTCTGCGAAGACCACCACCATCAAAATCTTGTGCGTTGGGTACTTTTGACCTATGCTATTCAATTATTCATATGGCATGGTAAAATTCTACAAAGAATGGAAGAAGAAAAAAATTTGCAATGCCTCTCAATCCAATAGTAGCAGATGAGCCATTCCCACAATGGGGGCTAGATTTTATTGGAATGATCAATCTTGCCTCCAGTGTCAGACACAAGTGGATTCTCACTGCCACAGACTACTTCATGAGTTGGACTGAAGCCATGGCCCTGAAGAATGCAACAGAGGTGGAGATTGTAGACTTTCTTGAGGGGCTAGTAATGAGATTCAGCCCGCCAAAGACAATGATTTCATACAATGCCAAGGCTTTCCTAGGCTCCAAGGTATGTCAATTTGCACTTATGCATGGCATATTCTTGAAAACATCATCAAATTACTACCCATAGGGAAACAACCTGGCTGAGTCAACTAACAAAAAATTGGTCTGACTCATTAAAAGAATCGATTCAGATCATGAGAAAGAGTGGCACAAGAACCTCCAGACAACACTCAGGGTGGACCACATAACTCCCAAGCAAGCCCTTAAACCTTTTCCATACAAGCTAGTGTATGGGAAGGAGATACTGTTGCCCATCTCTATGGAGATTCCTGCGCTACAACTGCTCAAATCCTTGGAAATTGAAGAAAACGAAGTAATGGAGGTTTGGTTGGCCGAGTTGTTGGAAGTGCAAGAAAAAAGGGAAAAATCCCTAATAGCCATGTCCAACTACCAACAGGTGGATAAGAGATGGTTCAACAAAAAATCTTCAGACCAAGGTCTAAAGTGTGGGGACCTGGTACTCAAATTTAATGAAAAGGTTGTGAAGCCTGACCATCATGGAAAATTTGATAGTCTTTGGGAGGGTCCTTTCAAAATAATTCAGTGCAAACAACATAATGCATTTGAATTGGAGAACATGGAACATGAAGCATTGGGTATTATGGTTAATAGAATTCACTTAAAATTGTTCAATTAAGCTTTAGTTACTTCGCTAGTGTAAATATGTGTATATTGTAATCATTTTCCTTCGTTTTGTCGGTCGGTCTTTCCAATAAATCCACAATGCAGGAAATAGAGAAATTCATGTAACCCATTATTGCACAAGCAAAAAAAGAAAATACTACCCATGATACAAAAAATGAGATTATTCAATCCATATTGCAGAGACACATGAAAATGAGATAAGAGGTTTTATATAAGCAAGTATAATTACCAAAGCATACATATATATATATATATATATATATACATATATATATATATATATATACATATACATATATATATATATATATGTATATATATATATATATATGTATATGTATATATATATATATGTATATGTATATATATATATATATATATATATGTATGCTTTGGTAAGTACATTTCAAAATGGCTCTGAGGCCATACGTTTGAAAGTATGACTACATACTATACAACTTCTATATATATGTACAAAAAATCCTTTTTCAGACATATCTACACAAAAAGGGCAAAAAGTGTTTTAAAATTTAATTATCTAGAGCAAGAGCATTATCATCAGTAGCAGGAGCATTGTTTTCACCCGTAGGAAGGTTGTCACCAGCAACAACGGGACCAAGAGTAGCAGCTTCAGCACCAAGAACTAATGGTGGAGGGAACACGAGGTTCCTAAAATCTGTGTACCAGTCCACGTCATAAAACAACACCACATTGTAGCAGTGCAACAAAAAGTGATACGCACGAGTAGCTCTCTCACGATGTTCAGTTAGCGAAAGAAGTCAGAACCCACTCAAGAATTGCACCCATGGTACCACCGCATCTTCTTCAATGTGCCTCTATAGGTCACTCACATCAAGAAGGCCCAGGCCATAGATTGCATGGTTCACCACCTCTCTGAGGCTGCCAAGGTACTTCTTCAAAAAAAATTGGAGCGTCAGACGTAGAATCATAGCCTTAGGAACCTGGATGTCAAGCAAGGAAGCAACGAAATGGGAGCAAATATCAGTATTCACCCGATAATTATCTTCATATTCAATGCAATCTCTACCCAGAACCCATTTCATGGCTATAATAGTTAGAGAATGCTTGTTTTTGGTCATACACTTCAGGCGCCTATTTGAAATCTCTCCTAAAAATGTCATTTGGGACTTGTTATAGACTAGCTTAATTGGAGTGTTCATGGTATTAGACTCTTCTCAACTACCTAGGTCTAAGCTCTATGCAAACTCAAATCCGACTCAATTGCCTAAACGATAATCCTAACTAATCACCTAATGCCAAATTTTGCTAATCGCTAAGTATGATTTCACTGCTGGGATAGGGCCTATTTATAGAAATATCTGAGGTAGCCTGCATGCCATAAGCATGATGCTAATCGAGTTTTAACTCGACAATCCCACCAAAGGCCTGCTCGATTTTCCAACCCAATCGCGTCTGGAGGTATGAATTGCTAAGTGCAAGATTAAGGAGCGGTAATCAATTAGCGTGAATTGGTGGCAGTCCGAAGTGATAACTCATACGAATGAATGATGAGGTGTCACATTGCAAGTAATTTTGAGCTCCAAGGCTGAATGCAAATCTTTTCTAAGTACTCATTACGACCTTAGCTTAATTATTCTTTTTGGGATATTAATTGCCAAAGCGTGCGAAAGGATAGAGAGCTTTCAACCGGTGGCTCAGTTTCCCAAGAAAATCACATCGAAGGACGTGATCACTGAGGTAATTATGGATTCTTGTCTTTTCAAAAAGGAAAGTAGTTCATTTTGCATGGGTAGCAGAGCTTGCGATGCATGCCAAATTAAATGCGAAAAGGCAACCATTGTTTGCTGGTTTAAAGCAAAAAAATCAAAAGAAAGAAAAGTTAAGTATTTCATACAAAAGCTAAGCAAAGCAGAAAACTTCTCAAGTACACAAAAAAGATTTTGAAGTGTAGAATTGTTGAGAAGCCTAGGCGTGGCACAAGATAATGGTGAAGCAGCTAAGTGTAGAGGTAAACACAAGAGATTCATTGCCCCGGTGTGGATTGAACCCAAAGCAAGAGGCAAGGATTCATCTGGGTTTGTGTTCAGAGCCTTGCATAGTGTTTTAGGTTCCATTCATACTGCTTCAATGTGCTTTCTGAGCAGAAGCTTGTAAAAAATGGAGGTAGCTCAGGGTTCTCAACCAGAAATTCAAGGCGAAGGAACGCAAAGTTAATATGACGCCATGTGTGCAGCGCCAACCACCTATGTCTTCAAGAACGTATCTTACACTTCACATGGTATATCAAAGAAGCCATTATGGGTGAATACAAGGGTTGCAGAAAGGAAGACTACCCATAGAGACCAGAGCTGAATTAAGGAAGAGTGGGATAGTATTTATGATCCCATCCTCGTAAAGAACCCTAAGAATCTTAGGGAGGCGGCTTGCGAAAGGATGAAGAGGAATAATGACCTGGGTTCCTTGGAGCAGAAGTGTTGGTTCAGTGGGCTCCCACAATATATGGTCTCATTCATGCACTACTACCCAGAATTGGTCGATGAAGCCATCAAGCATTTCAACCCGGTTACCAACACCATCGAGGGTTGAGAGCTAAGAGTTATCATCTGCAAGGAGGCTATCTGGGATATGTTGTGCATCCCAAAACAAAGCTCCAAGGTAGAAATAATGGAGTCATTCACTCCAACAAAGGGAAAAATCATATGGAAAACCAGAGATTTTGCTCTGGACTTTTATAATAAAGAGGCTCAAAGGTCCAAAGAAGCTTGGAAAAAGCCACCCCAAATCCCGACAATGCATAAAAGTTTCAAGGAAGACATGAAGGATGCCTTCTCAATGATGACATTTATTTGCAGCCTGGATACTGACAGATATGTTCAGGAATTTCAACTAGGCTTGGGGTTCCAGCTGCGCATACAACACTCTTTTTTCTGGTACGAATTCGTAGAATTCCTCGTTGAGGAAATGTTGAACCCGATAGTGGAGTACAAGACACAACAAAGGTTCGGGTTTATGTTCTTCCTCACGCACATTTTTTTGCATCAGAACCCCGACTTCAAAAAATATATGGGGTTGGCCATATTTAATGAAAATCAATAGAGAAAGCTAGTATCGGTATGGACTCCTCTCCTCTCTACAACATTATGATTATTACACATTTTCAGATTATTTCCTGACTTCGATTTTGCAAGATTTAAGAGAGGATGGCAATATTTTGCGGTTCAGCTTGGACCAAACAAAATACATGCAAAATTTCACTCCAAAATGCAATTGGTTTCTAGGGGAGGATTTCACATTCATTCAGATGCATGGCTTCACTGGGGAACCATTTTGACTTTTGGCATGTCTCACGGATCGAATACTGGCCCTTGAAATGTTTCGCCAAGTATCGATTATTGACTTCACCTTTTGGAGGGGAAAATCTAAGAAGAGAGGATTTTTCGGCTGCCTGCTGAGCTTTATAATGGTGATCATGGCCAAGAAGCAGACTCATGACTTGTTAGAGGCAAAGTTGGCTCATCTAGGGCTAGTATGGATTTGTGATAAATAGAATTACAACCCCGACAATGACTTACTGAATGAGTATATCAAGGTAACGCACAGTCCCTGACCTTACTGGGAGAAGCAGTGGAATCCAATGGAGGATGTGGATGACCTGATGGTAGACCTAGTCCATATTCCAGATGGACATAGTCAGCCGAAATGGCTCAAGTTATATTTCCGGACATGGAAATATGATAAATCAAAATAGATCGGGGTTACTCTTCGCAACAATTTGGCAAATAATTACAACTGGAGCGAAGAGAAGATTAGAGATTTATGGATCTACCAATAGGAGATCTAGCGCACTGAGGCCCCTTATGATAACATAGAAATGGATGACAGTTTTGACAAATTATGGAATGACAAGCATCTTGATTTTGATGATAGTGATGATAAAGACGTTGACCTGGAGGAGGCCAACAAATGTACTATAGAAGGAGTGGAGCTTCAAAGGGCCCCATCACAGCAAAAGGGGAAGGCAATGAAGCAACTTGGAAAGGTTTCTTCAAATGTGCGAGTGAACATATCATGTGTGAGGGCTTTGTTGACTCGCACTTGGACCGTAAAGAGGACCAGAACAACCTAGCCACAACAATCAAAGATAGTAGTGGTGGAAGACTCACCACCCGCCAAATGATAGCACACTGAAGCATCTTTTGGAGAGTGTTCATAGGAGCCTAGTGTGAGCCAAGATCCCACAACAAGCCAAAGATCACAATCATCCACAGCGTAGGTATCTTTCGATCCCTCTTCTCTTGCTTCACAATCTTTAGTAACCCCTACTGTGTCTGTGGCACCACTCATTGCAAACGCTGACCCTTCCTTTTCCACCTCTGCTTCCATGGTCGTGGGAGGTTTCAGACAATTCTCTCATGTGGCACCATTTACCTTTACTCCTCCACAGACCTTTATACCTTTCGCTTCAGCCCATTCCGTGTCTGCTAGTGCCTCACATTTTTCCTATGTGACCGCAATTGATACCTCTCCTGCTACTACTGTATCGGCCCCAGTCCAATCTATCCAATAGATGGAATCTACCATGACATCGCTTCCCTCGAGTCCTCCTACTAGTCCACAATCTGGGTATTGGAATATCCCTCCTTTCTCTCCTTAAACAATCAATCTTTTGAAGAATAAAATGCCCGAGATCGCTACCATCTCATTTCCTTTTTCCCTTCCTCCTGGTGCCCCTTTCGTAGGTGGGCTCATCAAATCACCAGTAGAGTTCTTGTCAGAGGGCGATAAAACTAAATAGGAATGAGCAATCAGAGTCCAGAAATAAAAGGCCAAAGATGCTAAAAGTCCAGTTGAGTCGAAAGTACAGACTATTTTCAGTGAGGCTTAGCAATCGCTACACTTTGTGACTATGTACCTGTCTGTCATCAAATCGCAAGGAGAGATGCAACTAGATGATTATAATATGTTAAATTTGAGCTAATGGAGGATACTCAACGAGTTGTGACCACTATCTTTCTTAAGTCTAATCACCAGCTAAAGAAGAGGGAAGAAGAGCTAAAATTCATCAAGGAGAGGGTCGAGGTCTTGTTGGAAAAGGAAAAGGTGAGGGATGCTGAGTTTAAATTCCTATCTCAACAAGCGGAGATGGAGCAAGCTAAGCTCTGAGAGGAACTTTCAGAGTTCCAATATTTTGATCCCAACTTGGTCGCCAAGCTGCAACAGAAAATCCAAGGCTATCAAGACCAGTTGGCCTAGGTGGAGCAAGAAGTGCAACAAAAGAATGAGGAGCTCAACTACCAATGCGCTACACTAGAGCAACAGATATAGTAGAAGGAAGTGGACTTAAATACCCATCAGAATCAACTGGAAAATGAGGTCCAAGAAATGAAATCTTCCTTGGAGAGGGAAGCAACAAACAAAGAACGAGCCGAGGCATGTTGGATCACATAATCGAAGGTCCTACAGGGACAACTCACCGCAACGAACCAAAAGGTTGCAGAGCTAGTGCATAATATAGAATTGAGGGATGTAGAACTTGAACTTTTGAAGAGCTCCACCCAACCTCTTGCTACCCAGTCAGACCCCTTTCAAGTAGGCCAACGGTTATATGTTTCGTACTGGGAAAAGGTTAAGGCCTTCTGCCTGACCCTCCAGCCGATGCTCCAATTCATGGTAGAGGGCCGCAACAAGCTTAGGTAGGGAGGTTCATGGAATGATCGAGTGTTTCCCTTAATCCATCATGGAAAGAGTTTCTGAGGCCAGGAAGTTGTTGGATAGGCTATATATGGTCTCAGATGAAGTCTTGGAAAACGCGGGGATTGAAGACCAGAAGGCCGCTGCCAAAACAACTAACAAGTTTATTCACTGTCACGCGACCATCCTCAATGCTAATGAGTACACCACTACATTAGACTGAGCCATGAATAGCATGCGAGTAAGGTTCTCCCCCTTAACTCAGATGGGCTTACCATCCCATTTTCTCAAAGATGAATCAGTAGCCATAACAGAGCATATTACGGTGAAGATTGAAGAGAAGCAACAAGATGCATCCACTTTTCAGAGCTTTAATGAGCCCCTTACTACAGAGGATATTGAAGGCGTCACCTTTCGAATAGTGCAGCTTCTTTTTCAACTCGAGTCCTGGGCCAGTATATCATCGACATTGCCTTACAAAGAAATGATCGATCTGCATGGAGTGCAAGAGAATCTGTGCGACATAATGACACCATCTGAGGCTGAATGGATACCTCTACAGACTGCTCTCTCCAAGTTCTGATCGCGTCACCCAATGGATGGGACTCTGGTCTAAGAACCAAAATTTTTGGGTCTCTTGTTTTGCAGGAAAAATGCCCCTGGTAGTTGCCAAAAGCTATGAATATAAATTTCCCCAAGCTCCCTTCGGGTTATTTTTACTTTTGCTAAGAACCGGCCCATGCCTCATATATTGAAAACATCATCGAGCTCCTTTCACAAAAGCTTAGTCTAAATGCTGCCACATGTCCACCAAGTGCTCTTCACAGAGTTTTCTTCTTTCGCTCTTCCAACGACTTCTGCCATGCCTCCACGTGTCGATAATTCACACACTTAAAGGCTCCTTCCTTTCGCTTCCCTATCGAGCCATGACCGCATTCCACATAGCATCAGTTCACATACATTCCTTGGTGGCCCCCACCAGCAGTGCCATTTGTAAGGAAGACCTCCACATGTCTTCATCATGTAAATTTTCACTGCAAGGAGGGAGGAATGAACCAATGGCCTTGACCTATCGCCACATAGGTCTTCTAAGGGCTTCGTTGTGTCACCATCGAGCAAGCAACAACCTCACCATAGCTGCCATATTTTCTAACTGTCGTTAGGAGTGAGCGACACGTGTCAACGCTCTGTTCTGCTGGGACCACTACCATCATTCACAAGGGATGCATCTGGCTCAAGGGTGACCGCGTTCATGGCTCAAATATTTTTTCCTTGTAACAGCCGAGGAAAATCATTGATGTATGCATCATTGCTCATGATCAGGAATCTTTTCTATTACTGGCTCACTAGGCGGTGAGTTTTTAGGTATAAATACTACTTCTCTAGAAGCAAGGGTTCAGAATTAACAGAGAAAATTGAGGAATGACACCAGGCCTTTGTATTGTTTAGATTATTGCATAAGATTTGTAGACTGTGCCATTATTCAGCCTTTTTGTTTCTTAATTATTTGATAAAGTTGTATACTATGCCATTATTGTATTGAGTAATTTGTTTGCAGACTTCTATAATTTTAATATAAGCTAACTGATTAAGATCATGTCTCTGACTCTTCTTTTCAATAGATGTGTGGAAGTTATTTTATGTCATTGAATAAGTTGTTCAGATTTCCATTTTGATTTTTGTTGTTCTAAGACATAGCAAATTGTTGAACAACCCTTAAATCATATCTCAGAGATAGGTTTATCGTGCCCATAGCTACTTCTTGGCACATCGCCTTAGATTAGATTTATTTTATATGTGTTTCTTTCTACCCCTTTTTCAACCCCCAAAATTACAGAAGAAGCCGACTTATTTAAAAACCCAGAGGTCACTCAGTTTAGCGCAATAGGTCCCCCCTTTAACTGAGTTTCCCATAAAGGTTGTTACCTTGTCAATTTTTGGCATCAAAAGACACATAAATTCAAAATGGATCCCAAATAAAATTGGATCATGTAAAGCATACAATCCAAATCCAAATCTAATAGTCAATGAAACTATGAAGCGAAATAAAAAAGGAACCTCCATCTATCAAAAGTATCCACCTCTTCAAAAAAGTCTTCAATACCGACATGCAAAGTGTATGAAAAAGTTGGTCCCAAACACACTCAAAATTTTGTTTCCACACTCCATCATCCACCATCCCAAGTTTGGAAAATAAAAATTCCTACATCAAAACTACCAAATAATTCATCCACATCTCATATACCCCATCAAAATACACCATCTTGCCTAAAATCCAAAAATCTCAAATCTCGCATTCATTGTGTCCTAGTAGCAACTCTTTATCATAAGGAATCTAATGACACTCTATCACGATGTGTGTATCTAGATAAGGCTATATACAAGTGTCCTTATCTTGGAAAAGAAACTCCTCAAGGAAGGACATCATTGGAAGATTATGACAACAACATCTACAACAACAACACCAAGCGGTTCCACATACTTATCTCTTGATAAATGAATATTATAGACAATCTTATTGGTACAATAATTCAAAATGTATAGGACCATTAATGGTATTTTATTGAATGAAATAATGTATAAAGGCATGTGATAAGTATTATTGAGAATTTGGATATGGGTAAAAGTAATGAGTGGCATAAAAAGTGTATTCTAGATTCATCTTTAATGACACTAAAACCATCCTTAGATTATTTCATTGGAGATTAAAAGGTGACACAATGAATTTCATCTTCTTCCTTTATTTCCATGTTATCTAATTTCTCATGTTGGTGGATGAGATATGTATATAGGTGTTCATGACAATCATGTATACTAAAGTAATCACTATAGATCCTAAAAGATGATATATCATGAGAAATTATGAAGGGTTATATTGAATTATATAAGGTTTGGCCACTAGAATTTGAAAGATTGAATAAATATGAGAATGCACTATGGGGAGTAATGAAATGAATTAGATCATATGCTAAAGAATGGAATGAATTATAATAATTAACATTAAATTCATCAGACCATTATAATGCTTTTCCAATTAAAACTTTCTTAATTGTATGCATAAGAAAATATCATGTATGTGCTCATTAGTAGTAATTCACTATAAAATAACATGAAACAAGTGTCACAATCATGAAGAATAAGGAAAAGTGAAGTGAATGCATCTAAACCCAATGAAAAGTGGTAACGAGCTTTATTAAATATTTAAATTAGGATATACATTGAACAATGACTCAATAGAGCATGAAATTACTTCTTCATGGTGAAAGGACACCATGATGTCAAGTATTAATGGGTTATGTACAATGAATTGATAAAATAAATTAGAATACTTGAGATAAACATACATTTTGGTCACATACAAGGGCTTGTAACAACTGATATTGAATAAAATGAAGTCAAGTTAAGGACCTATGGATTGTAGGGTTAGAAGATCCCAAATTGTAACAATGAAGGAAAAGTATGGCATACATGGAATATCAGAGGAAAAGAAGGATGACCTAGCAATAAGATCTTGGTTGGGACAAATCTCAAGATTAACAAAATATAATGAAATAAATTAACTAACTCAAAAATCCTATGATGCACTATCTTAGATAAAATATATGTTTTAGATGTAATTAAGAAATAACTAATTTGAACAATTTGATCTAAACTAAAAGAGTCATGAATTGAATAGCTAGAGAAGGGATGAGAGTGATTGGCTTAGCTATATGATGGATTTGATATTCAATGTTAATTTTTCATTGTGTTGCTACAAGTGTTCATGATATAGATCTAAAACATGAATCAAAATATTTTGACAAAGGTTCTTAGAGATTAGTAATAATGTGGATAAGGTTACTTCATGTAACTTGATCTAGGATAGGGTTATAATATATAACTTAGTCTAATATATGTCATGTAATGTGACCTAATCATAGATTGATGTGACCTATATGAAATCTTCTACACCTATAGCATCTAATAATATTTTGAATTATCATAAAAATAAATTACATAAAAAATATAATAAACTTCTTTGAAGAAAAAATAAGTCCAAACCCCTTTTATGCTATTGAAAATTCACCCAAACCTTACACTATTTATTTGGAAATATATAATCATACCCAATGGAACATCTATTTAAAAAAAAAAATCCCATTCATACCAATCTTTATTTTAGGTTTCATAGACTTCTCCACATTATCATAACACCTTGGAGCCCAATGCACAATCAGGGAATACCCAATATAATCCAAATTATATACTTGTAACCTGACAAAGCCAGTCTTTCTTTTTTACTATACACAGACTAAAAATAATTTATTATCATGTAGTTGATCCATTTGTCCCCTTATATAAATTTGATCTCACCTATAACTCTCCAACTACCTTTTTTAAATATATGTGTATGAGACTTGATATTGACTTCAATTTTTTAGCTGTTGATGTAACTCACGGTTAAATTAGTATTATTTGACTCTATTTTACTATCAAATTTTTCATGTATCCATCTAAAATATAAATCAAGTGGTACTTGTATTTCCCTTTGATCCCTAACAAAACACATAGAAGGGATGTTTCGTATTCCAAATAAACACATTATGCAAATGATGTAAGATGTAAGTAATCTAATGGGTTGATGTGTGATATATGTATATAAATTTAGGTGCCTTCTAATTGAATAAATTTAAAATTATTATAGTTTATGCTTTATGGTAATCCTTAATGCTCCTCAATGATCTAAATATGTTTATAATACACATACTTAATTGATCTCAATCAGTGAACTTTGACATGCTTGTTAATAGGATAACACCTATATTCTACAAGGGTCATCTTAAGCATGATAAAATTAGAATTTAAATATAGTAAAAGATGGTAGGGTATCTAAATATGTGGATTGGTCCTATTTTATAAGGATTTTTATCTATTAGGTTTAAGGTACGAGCCAATCTATGCACCGAACAAGTTGAGTTAAGTACTATGACAATATATCAATAGTGTGTGCTCAAAGTGATGTAAAATGCATAATATGCACTTATATATCTCTCTATGTGTGTGTATGTTTATCAAATTTTTTTATTTTTTTTACCTAAACTTTATTACTCATCATCGTAGACTACAAAAATCTTATATTAATTTTATATATAAGAACAAGAATTAATTTGATTCAAGCAATATAGATAATATAATCATAACCAAATTAATATTCAAATTAATAATATATTCTCTTAGAAAAATAAAAAAATACTTATGAAATTAGAGTTTTAATAATAGAAAACGTGTTAATTTATATATGGATAGATAAAAAAATTGAGCCATCTTCCTCACTATGTGCATTTAAACTATGGATCAATGTTTAGGTAGTCCACACACTAGCATTTACTTCATGCTCTAAGTCTATGAACCCTTTTTATAACATGAAAATTCTTATTGATCATATATGTATTTATATGATAAAATACTATGCATGCAAAATATATTATCTAGTTTTGAAATTAATAGGGCTTCTCTATCTCTATTCATTCATATTTCAATGGGTACAATTATAGGGTTGTATAGGTGCTTCATCCCAATGAGATTGACTCTTTAATATCTTGAAATTCTTAGTTAATTATGACATTAATTAATAGTTTATAATTGAATACTATGTAATGATCTAGTTATCTCACCTATGATTGTATTGAAGATACATGCACATGATGTGAGTTAGAGTTAATCAATCAAAATTGCATCCTATTTAAATATGGGAAAAATACAAATTTATGGCACCAACATCCTCTTATCAAAATATTATGTCCCATCCTTTAAATATAAACTAAATAAAAACTAGAAAAATTAGCCTACAAAATTTGTGTTCTGATTTGTGTAACTTCAAGGGTAGTAGGAAAAATTTGATTCTTTAGAGTATGTTGCATACAAGTACATGCAACAATGGGGCATAAAGGAATAAAAAAGCAATAAGATTGTTGGGATATTTCTCATTATTTTATTCCATCTAAAATGATTGATCAAGATGGTGAGCTAGGCATGGAAATCTTACAAATTTTGAACCAGTTAACATTGTTTGACACACACTAATTAAGGAAGGTCAATTAAGATAACATTAAATTTAACACATGATTATCATTAATGATTCTTAGTTTCATTTACATTTGTAGAATTATTCTCATGAATTTGTACTCATAAATTTCCTAATGTTGGTCAGGATCATCTTCCAAAGGTTAGGTGTCCCTCAACCCAATTTTTACACTTAATAGCTAATAGAAGTACTAAGTGAATATGAAAAAGATCTTCATCATAGGAATCACACTCAATATTTAAAATAGATAGGGAACTAACCAAATTGTATCATTTCTCCATCAATTTTTTTTCTAATTTATAACTACTACACTTCCTCCTTAGTTACAATGTATGTTATGTAATCAATATTCTAAGAGAAGGCTAGGTACTTGCATTGACTAGGTTGGTTACTTGGGTCAAAGGTGCAAAATTTAGAAGTGTGTAGACCAAAGTATCTAGATGCACCAATTATTGTGATAAGGGTTAAAATGGAGCTACAATGGATATAGCAAGGGAATATATTGGTGCATATACACATAATATCACTTTGGATGTCATGAAGACAAGTGGTGGTATGAGTTACCCTAGCTTGAAGCATGACACAAGAAAATTGGTTTTTTTGTAGAACCATATTTTATGCAAGAGCATGAGTTTCCTTTATGGAAATGAAGGACTGAAGGGAATTTTTGTATTCTTTTGTTGGATTCATATCCTTAATGAAATTTTACACTATAGCCTATGTGACTCCGGTAAGTACCCTAAGCTTTTTGAGTTTCTAAATGTGGGACTTTCATGTGAGGATTTGGAATGATGAATCTATCTTGAAATGTGACCAAGATACCATCAGTATCATATGATAAATTATTAAAACCTATCATCCTTCCTTTCAATATTGATGTTAATAGAAGAGGAATGGAAGAAAAATCACCCATATTTTCCTACAAGGACTTGTATAAGTTGGACCAAAGTATCATTGATGTATCCTCAAACAAAAATTAGGTCTTTTAGCTCAAGAAAAAGTTGTGTGGATCCTTGTAGGGTTAATATCCATTTGAGGCACAAATAGGTCAAGTAGGATGTTGCACCAATGAACCAAGAAGAACATCAATTGAAAGTGCAATCTCTTCATGTTTGATGAATAGGGGTGTAAGGAGAACTTGCATGTATAAAAGAAGAGATAAAATAAACACGAGAGCATGTGGTGAAAATAGATGCATGACCAATCAAATTAGTCGAGGTATCAATGACAAGGGGACCAATGATGGAGGAGAAGAGTTTGTTTCTATAAAAGTAATCAATGGTGAAGGATTTTTAGGAGGTGGTAACAAAACAAGAGGAGGGACTTACACAATTAGTTTTGAAATAACTTGTTGATATGTAGGTTGATCCTAATTGAAAGAGTGTTGAATGAATACATCAATATGGTTTTAATTGTGCACAAAAAATTTTCACTTTGTCAATTTTCATGTAAGCACATGGATGGACTAGCACTCAAAGCTTACATTTAGGCAATATTTTGATGGAAAGGACTTTTGGTGATTGGGGACACAATGATGATGATAAAGACTCCATATAATAGCTACATCTACTCAAGATCAATTAATTCCTTTTCAATATCATAATGAATATTTGTGGGCAAGTGAGACGCATCCCCTCCTAAGTATAATATGCAACAATAATGGCAATACACATTGTAAGTGACATTGGGAATTATTTATATAAGTACTAGTTAGCATGGTGAATTATTACACATTAAAATAGAAGGGATTATTCACAATTGACCATAATTTGCATGTGCTTGTTGACCAGTACTAACCTAGGTGTAAGTTAGCATGAAGTCAAAAAATATTAAGTAGGTTACTACTCTTTTTCTTAACAACTTTCTTGCCCAATGATGACCCATAATGTTTCAACATGTGTAACTATAGTGGAAATCCACCCCAATATACCAAGCCTCTTATATATTTAAAATCATATCATTGGTGATGAAGATGTAGTAATCATTTATGATACCTTCCACCTAAAGTAGCATCTGATATAGGTTGTGTTGAGTGGCATTCCATGTAACAACCTTCAAAATATACCTCAAAATTTTATCCTTTTTTTCTTGTTAATAATTTATCCACTTATTAAGTTATTATGTTTTCTTTCATCTATCCATATGAGGTAGAAATTTATCCATACAAGACATACATCCATCTAAATGAGATAGAAATATTAAATCTTTATCCATTTATTGGTTTATTATGTGTTTATTCAGTTATATACCCAAGTATCTTATGTCTATACAGGGTAGACATCAATCCAAACATGATAGACATTCATCCATATGAGATAGGAATTTGTCCATAAGAGACATCAATCTATCCAAACAAAATAGGTAATTCTCTAGCTAGAGACTTAGACTCATGTCATAACTACTCAAATTTTGAGTCTCTCACTGAAGACTGCACTCCCCTAGTGAAAGTGCACCAAGGTTGTTGGATTCAAGATTATAATTTAATAAAAGGATTGAGTCCTACCTCAATTTGACCTAAAGCATCAAGGAGTCAAGAAAATCCATCCAAGATTCTTCTAAGTATACATTGAATTTATTTTATCTTTAGATTTAGTTTGAGGCTTACTTATGTGTTTTCAGTCTGTTTAGTCTCAAGTAATTATTTTAGTCATATGTATTTATTAATCGTTAAGCATTGGTTGGTATATTCAACTTTTGGAATACCCCTAACCATACTTGAAAAAACCTAATTATTGATAAAATTTATCATTACCTATATTACCTACATACTTGGTTCCAAATGATATCAAAGGGTAATAAATATTTATTTCTATTTTCTACTCTAATTTTGATGTGAACTAATAAATATGGTATGTATCCCTTTCTAAGGCTCCTTTTTCCTTGCATAGTTCCTTTGTGACTACCACCCATGAATTGAAGGATTAATGGGTAAAAGCACAAACCTATGTCACACTTTATAAAGGAATCGACCAACAACAACAAAATTTTTTGAATTTTGACCACATAAAAGTGGTCTTTATGTTTTGAATTTCAAAATGGTGTAAACTAATGAAATGTAGAACTTTTGATGAAGTTTATTCCTATAATTTTTAAAAAATTAAAAAAAATTGTTTTCATTATATTTTTTTCAATTTAAGGACAAATTTTGGAATGCTGAAAACTTCAGAAAAAAATGACTTCACGGGCTGTTAAGAAACAAATTGAAAAAAACTTCAGTTCTCCCTAATTTTTTTTCTCCAAATAGGTGACTTCAATATCTACTGCATGGAAAAAAAATCAAATTTTGATGTATATTTTTCTCGTAATAACGTTTTAAAGTCAAACATGTCATAATTTGATAGTTTTCACAGGCCGTCAACTATTTTCAAATTTTTTAATCATTTTCAAAAAACAAATTATACCCTTTTGAAGAAGACTCTCTCCTCCCTATCCCCATATAAGTTTAAAAAAAAATTAATATGTTTTACTATTTCTATTTATTTCTAATCAGCCTCTTTTTTAATTTTAACAACCTACTTGCATTATTTTAAAAATAACACATATTAAAACTAATCAAAATATTAACATATATATATATATATATATATATATATATTTGGATTCCACACTCTGAGCTCTACAAAAGGGTATTTTTCTTTTTTGCAGAAAAATCATTCTAACTAGAAAAACACTTTGTTAAAGTTGAAAGTTTCAGAAAATTCAAAAAAATGCTGAGTTGGTTGCCAACTAGGATGCCAACTAGACAGTTTTGGCTAAGTGGGTTTCTATTAGAAGGGTTTCGGTCGAAACCCTTGCGATAGAAACCACTCACATATAATAAGCCAAATTGAAAGTTGATTTGAAAGTCCAAAGGGAATTTTTTTTTTTTTTGGTTTCGACCGAAACCATGTGCCACGTATACGCCACATGGTTTTGACTGAAACATACTCGGCCAAAACCTTTCCGACCAAAACGAGTTCACTCGAAACTATTTATTTGATCGAAAGTGTGACACAAGTTTGTGCTTTTACCCTAATTCATTAATTATTTGTCTCATTAACTAGTGCTTGTTTATTAAATTTTTTTTTATCTTAATCCTAAGTGAGTGCTTAATCATCATGACTAAGGTTTAAAATATTTTAAGTAGACTAAACTATTAATGTATTCCCCTTAGGTAAAATCCCTTTAAATTTTCTATGAGAATAAAAAATATAAAATACAAGCTAATAATTTATTTATCTTTAATTATATGAGACTAATGTTAGTTATTTGAGGAAGATTTTTTGTTCCTTAGATTTAGCATCCAAATGTTTCCTTATTACTCCTTGACAATTTTTAGGGATGACATGTCACAAACATTATTGTTGTAAATATACCAAATGTTGTGAATAGTTTGGTTTCAATCTTGTTTAATATTTACTTGCTATGAATAAAAAATTAATGCTAATTACATTTATAAAAATAAATAAATTATATTCAACATAAAACTTAAAAATAAACAGTATATTATATTTGCATGTAAAAATAAAATCTAAGGGTATGGTCCCATGGAGGGGGGTTTCCTGAAAAAATTTAGTGGGTGCTGCTTAGATTTTTTAGGAATATTTTAAGGCTAGTGGTCCCATGAATTCAATTTTGCAATTCAGCTTAAAAGTTTGAGCTCCAAAATTTAAGGATCGAACTGGAGTATTTTTGGTAAAAATTAATAAATAAATAAAAATTCTCTCATTTTTAATTTTTTTTAGGAATTTAAAATTGTAAGTGATAGACAAGTAGCAAAAAAACTTTCTAAAAAATTCCTAAGCTGTAGGGGCAATTTCTAGCCCCACCTCAATTTCACCCGCTGAAAGATTCATTTCTAAAAGGTAGGGGCTCCTATTTTTCTGGAAAATATTCTAATTAATCCTGTAGCACAATTTTTTTTTCTTCATTAGACCGCTTGATCCATGAAAATAGAAGCCCAAACCCCCCCATGGGACCATACAGTAAGACTTTAAAAACAATTAAAAATAAGATACTTAATCTAAATTTGCATGAATTTTTTAAAAATAATTTAATGTAAAATTATAACTTTAAAAAAAAAACTAGTAATTAAAAACTAGTAAAGTACTTGATTTATATGACACTAAAGTTTCAAAAGCTAATTAAAGTAGAAAATATATTCTATTAAACTATGATTGTTTTTTAAAAAATCAACTTAAAATAAAATAATTAGTTGATAGGCTACATATAGTGTGAGATTTGAATGTGAAACAAGTCTCACGCCTTCAAATCATTGTTGATTTATCGTCAAAGAAGTTTCAACTACTATTTAATGGTAAATCAACTGTCATTTAATAGTAAAATCCTCCAAAATATGATGTGAAAGCCTCCAAAATTTCACGTATCATGTAAAAGCCACATACATCTTGATTTTCCAACTAAATGGGAACATTCTATTTTCATTCACATTATTTTTTCAATTTGATGGCAACTTTCCTTTTTTATTTGCATTGCTTTATGTTTTATATTTGGATGCAAATATTTCAAAATCAAATAATACCCAGTTTTTTTAAAGAAAATATCTATATTTGTTTTAAGTGGAAAAAATCTAGATTTGTCTAAGTTTATTTCATTCCATTATTTAGCACTAATTATTAATTGTTCAATCCAGACATATGCAACTATAATTTACAACACATTGCATCCATAAGCACCCATGCACAAACAAATACTCTCTAACATATTAGCTAGCATATAATTTTCTATCGATGTAATCTTTGAACCTCCTTTAGGTGCAAGTGCTAGTTTGATAAAAAATACAAAAACTTAGTACTGGACATTCATCTATAAAGTTATTAAATTTATTGATATTTAATTTTTCATTAAACCAATTAATTAAAGACTATTTAAAACCATTAACCTAAAACATCATTATTTAAATAATAAATTTTATTATATAATTTCACTCTTAATTAAGTATTATTCTCTCAATTTTATGTATATATTTTTCCTTGAAAATATAATTAATTTTCTAAATAATTTATCAAATTTCATCTTAAAATTCTCTCTTTCTCTATATACAATTATATATATTTATTATATAAATTATGTATAGAACTTTTTTTTAAAATGAAGTTGTTTTTAAATCTATAAAGGCCTTGTGGCTTGTGTAAACAAGTCAGTGTCTCTTATGGGCATCACTCATTAAACATTTATTTTTTAATTTAATAGTTTTCAATTATTTATAAACTAGCAATCACACTTTGTTGTGCAATGGGTACGTCGAAGAGGTGTGGAAGGTCAATTAGAGAAAAAAATGGTCTATTTTTGCATTCATTTGTATAGTACACAAGATCAATTGGTAGGCAATTCAACAAATGATGTTGCTTGTGCAATAAAGGTCTCAATGGAGAAGTGATATCTTCAAATCAACTATGAATCCACTTATAGGGATCCAAACATGATTGAAACAAAAACTATGAATCAAAAAGATATTCAGACTCCATTACCAATAGGCTCATGTTATGTTTGCAATAGGGAGAGAGGGAAAGAGAGGAAGAGAGGGATAGAAAGAGGGAGAGATAGAGGGTGAAGATTGAGAGAGAGGGGTAAGGACATAGAGATAGAGGGTGAAGATTGAGAGAGAGGGGTAAGGACATAGAGATAGAGAGAAAGATAAAGATATAAATGGAGATGGAGATGGAGAAGGAGAGGGAGAGGGATATGGAAGAGAGGGCAATCTAAAGGGAGAGAGAGGAGAGAGGGAAAGATAAAGATGAAAAATAAAAATATATAGAGGGAGACAATGAGAGAGGGAGAGATAGAAAGATAAAGATAGAATTAGCAAGTGATATATGAGAGAGGTAGAGAGAGGGAGAGTTATAGGGGTAGAGAGACAAAGAAATAATAAGATAGAGATATAGGGAGATATGGAAGAACAAATATGGAGAGATAGAGATAGAGAGGTAAAGAGATGTAGATATAGAGGTCTATAAAGAGGGAGAGGGAGAGAAATGTGGATAGAGGTGGATGGATAGAGAGATGGAGACATTTATAGAGATAAAGGGGAGAGAAGAAGATAGAGATAGATATGAAGATAGATCAAGAGAGAAAGAGGAGGACAAATAGATAGAGAATAAAGAAGACCTAGCTAGAGAGAGATAGGGAGATATAGAGGAAGAGATAAAGATATATAAATGAAGACATAGAGGGAGATAGAGATATAGAGGAAGAGGGAGAAGGATATATATATGGTGAGATATAGTGATAGAGATCTAAGGAAATATAGTGATAGAGAGATAGAGATATAAGAAGATATAGAGAGAAGGGGAGAGGGAGATAAATCTAGTGAGATAGAAAGATAGAGAAGTACATATATACAAATATAGATGAAGAGAGGGAGAGAGAAAGAGGGATATATAGATATATGGGAAGAGGAGAGAGAGAGAGAGATAGAGATATATGAGAAGATAAAGGAAGAGAGGTAGATGTAGAGAGATAAATACAAGTAATAGAGAGAGGTCTGGAGAGAGGGAGGAGGGAGAGATAGAAATAGCTATAGGAAGGAAGAAACAAGGTGTGTGTGTGTGTGTGTTTATGTGAATGATAGAAATATAGATAGAGATAGAGATGGAGAAACATAGAGTGTGTTAGAGTGTGAATGAGATAGAGATCAAGGGAGGGATATATATAAATAGATAGATATGGAGGGAGAGAAATAGAGAGGATATAAATAAAGTTGAGATATATAGAAAGAGGGAGTGATAGGGAGAGAGAGGGAGAGAGAGGGAAGAAGAGATAGTGATAGAAAGAGGGAGAGGTAGAGAGATAGATATAGGGGGGAGAAAGAGAGATGTATGGAGAGGTAAGGAGATAGAGATAAGGGAGAGATATAGAGAGGAAGATATAGATAGAGATGGAGATGAGGATGGGGATGGAGAAGATATTTCACATCTTTAGTATATATATTTCCTAGTAAATGTAGCTTCCAAGGGAAACCATATTATATTCCAATAAAGGTATAAATGGAGAAGTGATAGATTCAAACAAACTATGCATCCACTTATAGAGATCCAAACACAACTAAAATAAAATTTTTGAATCAAGAAGATAATTAGGCTCCATTATAAATAGGATCATGTTATGTTTGCAATAGGGAGAGAGGGAGAGAGGGAGAGGTAGGAATAGAAAGAGGGAGAGATATAGGTGGGAGAGTGAGAGAGAGAGAGAGGAGTAAGGAGATAGAGATAAAGAGAAATATAGAGATAGAAATGGAGATGGAGATTGAGAGGAACATTTGTTTATTAAAATAAAAATTATCCACAAAGCTCATCGTGCATCAAATAATACAAATAGATTGTTGAGCATAGGGATTTATTACATGATGAAGTGACACTCAATGATCTTTGAAAGGCCAATAAACCCCATTTGTATGTAATCATGTTTTTCTATATTTTATCATAAGGAGTCCCTTTGAAAAGTTATCTTGAATCCAATTTAATATGGTGGGGAGTTAGAGTTATCTTTTCAAGTGGGTTCAGTCTATCTTTTAGGCCCCTAAATAATTTATGTCAATCTTTTAGAAAATTAGTTGTATTTAAATAGTGAGAATGATGATTTGTTTTGTATTATATCATTATCAAGATTTAACTTTTTGGTATGATTGATCTTATTTCACCCCTGAATAATTTTGATGGGTTGGTAATTTACTTGTAGTTTAACCAAATGATAACTTCTAATTTAGATATGCGCTCCCTCATACTATTATAATATAACATATAAAAATAAAATTTTGTATATATAGGATACATCATATTTATCTATATACCGTTATTTTTTTAATAAAAAGAGGTGTAAAAATTTATTCAATCATGAAGAAATCCAGTACAATAAATAAAGACCCTCGCATTGGGGGCCACCAAGAAAATCCAAAGAACACAAACCAACCTCAGCAAGAGCCCTAACCACACACCCAAAACCCAACCTAACAACCTTGAATATCCTCCTGAAGCAACACCCTCAACCTCTAGGAATAGTCTGAAGGGAGTTGTTCCCAGCCATCAATATGCCAAGTATCCTGATACTTCAAAGCCCATTTTGCCAAACAATCAACAACCTTGTTCCACTCCTTAGAGATATGGACAAAGGAAACCAAATCCAAGTAGGAACCAATTTGGTAAATTTGTCGAATAACAGATTCCAACATTCAATTTGCTCCATCCAAGGAATTCTTATTCAACATAGCCACCACAATCTCTGAGTTAGACTCGCATATGATCTTGTTCCACCCCAACTCATAACCCTTTTACAAAGCAAAAAGGATAGCCAAAGCCTCCATAAAGTTATTACTTTGGAAACCCTGAAAGCTGGAAAAGATAAAGATTGGGGATCCTTCACAATCTTGACTAACACCACCAATACCGACAAGACCAAGATTTCCCCTAGAAGAACCATTAGTGTTAACCTTCAAAACACCCATAGGAGGCAAATGCCATCTACCCTCGTGTCGAATCCTCGAGGTGGACCATCGCTTGTCCAAGGAGAATGACCTCCTTAACCCACCTCCAACCAGACCCAACCCTTCCATAACAAGGTTTGTATATTTTTAAGTCTATTATAAAATTTAATTAGATTTGTTAATAAAAACTTTAGTAAACAATCATGATATTAAAACATAAAATTAATCCAAAAACTAACTTAATTTTCAACTAAAAAGTCAATTAACATTTACCTATTGAACTTAAAATTTGTAATTAAAAAAATATGATTAGATTTATTCACCTAAAAATTCACTATTTTTGAATTTGTTATTCTATTCTTGCTTCCTTCACTTGTTCTTCCTCCTCTTCTCCTTACCAATTTCATGGTAATTTTCTCTTAGTTTTTCCCTCTATTTATAGTTTTTCCTTAATGTTTTATTTTGATTATTTGATTATTATTTTTTTCAAATCTTTATTTCAAATTTGTAAAATAATTTTTAGAGATAATTAGAGGATAAAATAATTAATTAAATATTTTTTTATTCCTTTTTTTATATTTAATTTTTAAGAATATTTATTGAATAATTCAAAAATATTCTTTTAGATAAAATATCAAAAAGATAATAAAATAATTTAAATTTGATTCAAGATAATTTCAAACACTATTTTTAATAAATAAAGATAATTAAATAATTTAAATTTGATTCAAGATAATTTCAAACACTATTTTTTTATAAATAAAGATAATTATCTCATTTTATTTTTCTAATATTTTTTTATGAGACTTAAGCTAAAAATAAAACAAATAATTTTCTTCCACTTACATCCCTCTAGTTTTAATTTATTTTATTTTTAAATTATCAAGATAATGTTTCAATATTTTTAGTTTATTTTAGTAATTTTAAAATTAATTTTAATATATCATTTTAAAAACTAATTATTATTTTCATCTAATTAATAAATATTTTAAAATAATTGTCAAAATTATAAAGTTATCAAAGTACTAGAAGGAAGGGGTCATGACAACTCACTTGCATATGTCTTGCAAAGTAATTTCATAGCAAAGAAGGTGTAGGATAATTTCAATAAGGGTGGGAAATTTTAGAAACTTTGACACCACACCCACTTTCAAGACTCTAGAATAGGGCATAGACTTTGTACTTATCATATTTTTCCTTAAGCACTACATCAAGGTCTATATAAGTGATAATTTCATCCTCCTATGCCAAGAAGCAAGGTAGTGCAATGAGTTCAAAAATAAAAAGTGGGGTCACAAAGATGGACTTACCACTGAGGTAGAGTACTCTGTTGTGAAATTGGTTGAGGAAAAAGTGAACCAAGCTTTTGACAATGTTGAAGTGTCAAATTTGATGCTAGTGCATGATGCTAGTTTACAACAAAAAGTACCCATTAGGTATCCAAAACTAGTTCATTCATCTTATATGTGGATCTTTAAACTAACCATCCATGTCTTTGATGAGAACAACATTAGTTTTATGGTAGAAATAGCTAGTTTCCTTGAGCTTGCATGAGTTAAGGTCACTTCATAAGTCTTATATTACTTGGTAGCCTAGTGCAATCTACATTAAATCTAAGTCCACATATGCACCTAATTGAGCTCCTCTAGTGCTATGTTAACCAATATTTCCTTGCCCAAGCTAAATCATCATAGTTCTTCCTCTACCTTGACCTTGTCATGATTCACAAGGATCCATATATATATTTTGTAGGTGTCTTGAATTTTGATTAATTCACTAAGGATAATAGCATAATTTTTTTAGTAAATTTTAGCTTATGTAGAGAGTTTGAAAGACATGCATATGTGCCATTACAAAGTAGATTTTTTTATATCCATGCCAAAGCTATGTTACATTAATTGCTCATTATGGCAAGGAATAAGCAAATATACCTTAAGAACTCAAATCTACTAAAATTCTCACCATTGAAAATGATCTAGTCATATGTTAGAGAACATGGGTTTGTGTTAATGAAGTGACATTCACAGGCACACACTTCCTCACAAATGTGTTGTGTCACATGGTTTTCTAAACCTTGCCTATATTTATAACTAAATCTTGTAAGCCTCACAACATAACCATCATTAAGAAAATGCAATAAGATAAGTTGTTACAACTCACAACAACAAGAAGTCTCAAACACTAGACCATTAGTTTTAAAAACAATTAATTTATATGGTATTCATCTCAACACACATGTGGAGGATGGTTTCAAAAGAGGAACATTGAATATTTTTTATGTCATTGGCTAATTGGAACCCAAGTGGGAATTCCCTTGCAATCAAATATTTGGCTTACTTTTTTGTACTAAGTGGCACCTTCCAATACTAAGGTCATTAAGCTATGCATTGACACATATTATGTGATGATGTTGCACATGTGTTGTGCATTTAGTCCATATGTGCATGACCATGTTATGGTGTGCAAATGAGGTGGTTCCTATATATAAATGAAACAAAGCATTATCATAGCAACACAACATGGCATGGGGCACACTAACCAACTCCTTTTGATTTTTGGTGATGAGAACCAACACCTAATTGAAAAAATAAATAAAATTTGATGAAGGGTACTCCTAGTGTGTGTGTGTGTGTTCAACATGCCTACACTATGTGTCAATCTTATACCTACAAACTCACCATCAATACCTCAATATCAAGCACCCTATAAATATGATAAGTAACACATGCAAAACCATGAGCTAAAACCACTCAAAAAAGTGGAACCCATATACCTAATTAGAAAATCAACAACTAAATCCCAAGATGAATTCACGAGTTAAAAATAACATATTCCTTCTACATGTCATAAGCATTGTATAATTCACTCAAAAACTTAGGTGTTTTATTTTGGCTTCATTATCTCTATTCAAAAATTTCTTATGATGTGTCATAGCATGCAACATAAGTTGGTCATCTAGTGTAACTCCCTCACATTTCATTTCAGTGTCTTGGATGATTTTATATTTTCAATGTAAGAGACCCAACTTCTAGAGGTCATACATTTCCATTGGGGCTTCTTTTTTAAATTATAGAGATGAAAATATTTACACAACAAGCATCCTTGGAAGGAATGTCAAATAACTCAAAATTTCTATTTTGCCTAAAAATAAATTCTATAACCTAAAAATTGAGTTTTTATGTCTCATAGCCCAAAAACTACATTATAAATATGTGCTTAACATTAGGAGCAAGGTTGAGTCACCTTTCCTAAAATTAAAATTATAAAAAATGAGTATGGTTCCATCCTTGAGTATCTTATTTAATTCTTACTTAAACTTTGTGCATAGATTGCAGTTTAATTAATAGGGCCTCTTTTTAATAGGTTTGGAGTCTATTTTGAGTTATATCTATATTTTCTTAAGGATATGTTGTCTCTTGATCTCTTGATATCATCTATGAATAGATATTCATTTTCATGTAGTAGGAGTGAGTTACAATAAAGCATCCTCTTCCTAATAGTCACCAATTATTGCAAGCATTCGTGCATCCTCTATTCCAATATTAGCTTGTATGACTTTTAAAGGCTTGTTGTAGCATATGCTCTTGATAGCTTTTATTTCTTGATTTTCCACTCACCTTTGGTACTCTACACTTAAAATTTATATAATGCTTTAGACTTATATTTATACTAGACTTGTACATGGTTGCATCATTTGAGTTGTCCTTTGCTATGACAATAATGTTCCTCCCAACATGATGGGAAGACTTGGTCCCCAAGTTTTTTCCTTTTAGGATTTGCTAGACCACATAATCAATCTTCGGTTGATTTCTAAACAAATCCTCCTAATGCATTTTCATATCCAATTCAATACTTGGGGTCTAGGCTTAGAGAACCCAAAAGGTATGTTGAAATATCATTTGAGTTGCTCCAAGGTGCTTATTTCCCTATGCATTTCCTTATGCTCATACTAGAGTTGTTCAAGATCACCTAAAGTGTTTACAAACTTATGAATCCATATACTTGGATCAAAAATAGAGATCAATGAACTCAAAATTGCTTCTCAAATGGAAACATGTGAATTGAAAGAATCCCTCCTATGTATTAGTTTTATTTGTGGTGATCCAAGTTTGAAAAACCAACAAAGCAACATGTCAAGAAAGGTAGCCCACTTTAGAATTGAGGATTAGTGTGTAGCTCACCATTTAATTGAAATATGTTGGAGTGTATATAGATGATGGAATTGAGACAACCCAGTTGATCTAGGAAGATCCACTTCATGTTTGTAAACTATTTTAGGGAATTGCTAGTCCCATTGAAGTATGGCACAACTATAGCAATTTTGAAGATCCAACACATGCATATATGTTGTGTTGAACTAGGCTAGCAGCTAAGGAGATTTTTTTTGTACCCACTTGGTTGCTCTCATAGGTGGGGTTAAACTTGGTCATGTGTAGTCTTGCTTTTTCCTCTTGAGTTGCTTTATCCACATGCTTAGTTTAATGTTTTCACACATAATTTTTAATCTCTCGATTGGTGTCTAGGTATTCTTGTATGTTGATACCCCACTTTTCATCCACATGTTATTTTTTTCATCCACATCCTCTTACTTTTGCTCAACTCTTATCTCATTACTACCTTTGGCCACTTACCCTCCTCCATGTTCTCTATTTTCTTTATATAGCCTAGCAGATGTATCATAGCTCTTGTACATGTTTTTTCTAGGAGCATTTCGTATGGGGTTCACACTTCAATCTTGAATTTGCTTCTAATTAAGTATTTATAAATTCCCTTAATTTGTCTCCATGTTAGACTTGATGTACTACTAGCCCAAACTTCACACTCATAGAGCACCATTGGCACTACTACTAACTTAAACAAGACCTTGTGAGTTTTCCATTCCCTCACCCAAACCAACATCTTTGCACCTATTTTGAAGAGAGCATAATTATCTCCACCTTCCTTATATTTTATTCATTATACATGTTTCCCAATTAAACTTGTTAGTGAAATTAGACATTAGGTATTTGTATTCAAAAACTCCCAAGAGGGTTCCCCTTGAATATGAAGCTTGCATGCTTCTTATCCAATCGATGTAAGAATATCACCCCCTAATTTATCTATCAAATCTTCTAGTTTGTCAATATACATACCAATCAAAGTGGATGATAAATGAATATCCATGTTTAAATGCTATGTCATTTATGTTAACTCTTTGTACATTTTAGTTTCGACTCTAACTTATTTATACAACCTATGGATTATATACATATATTCTTTTGAAACTCTGAGTTTTCCCATCTTTGCCTATCTTATTTAGAAGAGTTGTGTAAAATACTTCATTAAGATCAAAAGACAAACTAAAACTTTTCTCCTTCATTGTCCATACTTTTAAAATTAAATACCTAAAAATGATATAATGATTTACTCTTGAATACTTTAGTTTTAGGCTACTTACTCTTTTACCCTCTTTTCAATGTTTTCCAACCTAATAACTAACTTTATGTTCAACCATACTTGTATACAAATTTGGCATGAAATGATGGGTTGTTGATCTCCCCACTTTAATAAAGGGTATTGACTAAATTAGTGGTCCATTCAATATGGAAATCTGCCCAAGCAATGCCGTTAAGAATGTCCCTTTCTGTGAGGAAGAGAGTGACAATTTGGCCGAATAAAAAATGAACAGTTCCTCTACTCTAGGACACTTGTAATAGGCTCGTTAACATATAAATTACAAAATTCCAAGTCAAAATGGTCGAAAAGCCCTGGAGAATGTGTCAGAGAAACTTTCGAATGCGAAAGCTGCTAGGGTTTAAAGAACAACTTTGCGCAATTACTCGCAAAGTCGGAAACGAAAACCTAAAAGCCGCCATTAAAATTTCACCGAGCAATGTTCAAATTGGCAACGTAAGAGTGCGTCGGAGAGCGTCACATCGAGGAACAGGAGAGTCTGGTGTGGCGTGCAAGGAAAGAGTTGGTCCAGATTACAGGTGTACACCCACTCCACCGTCACCACACGCTTTCGTGTGAAGGATCTCCTCGCACATGAAATTCAGAGAAAACAATCCAAAAATTAGCCATATGTTTGGTACATGTTGGAATCTTAGTGTCTCTTCAGGCGAATGATTGGATTAATCAGAGAAAAGTCTCCATCTCCAAGCGTCCCTTCGAGCTTTGATTTGACGCTAAATAATTGCACAGCAAAACGAGATAATTGCGGGTCGCGCCACGGCGGCAAATTACTCCAGTTACGTGTCGACTTGCAGGTCGGGGATTTTTAGGTTTTGAGATTGATTTTCTGTCCAAACCAATAATTTTAATTGTTACATTTAGTGCGTGCGGTTTTTGTTTTTCCAGTCAACACGTCAACATACAAATTCCATATCGAAATTGTGTTAGGCATTGATGATAGATATTTAATGCCTGTGCTTGCCGTTACTGTAGGTTCTGCCGTGCTGGAATGATGTAAAACCTTTTTAGGTTTGAAAAATGGGAGCAGTCTGTATCTGTGTGATTCACGTGGGAGAGAACCTGGCGATAAGATACTGATGTTTTGGCCTGTGGTACGGCGGCAAAGCTAATCTAATAGCTAAAAGGTGGTCACGTTCGCAATCTGATTTCCTCGAAACAACTTGTGCTTCAAAATGAAGGTTCTTTTCACATGCATATCTCTTAGGAGGGGAGGGCCCAATGGTGGGGATGCACCCTAATTTTAGTGTTTAATGGTTGTAATTTACCTTAAGTTTAGGTAAGTAGGTGTTATGTTGACACTAAAGATATGTGTTGTCGTATGATTAAAGATTTTGTCATATTAATAAATTTATCTTATATTATATAAAAAAGTTTGGTATATCATATATATTAGATTTATTATAACTATTTATATAAAATATATTTGTTATATATAAATATTGGATTTTTATTTATTTTTATATTATATAGAAGAAAAAATTGTATATCTATGTCATTTGTCATTTAATTTTATGTTTATTTTGAGAAAATGTCTTTATATATATATATATATATATATATATATATATATGATTTAATCTTGTAGGAAGTGGGACTCATTTTTTCAATTTTTAGCCATCCATATACACACATGTTCTTATACACTTAGTTCTAACTTATCCTCACACATATACTTTGATACATTCACCTTATCCACACATTTCTTACATTTATCCATACAACTACTATGATATATTCATTATCCACCTAGATTTGATCGTTTGCCCTTCTAAGGTCATTCCTACAATCACAAACTTGACCTTTTTCCTTTCTACATTTCAAATTCAAATTTTGGCTGACTAGCCTCATTTGTTTTCCCACCTTGAGCCACCTAAGTACATGTTTTACAAACTTTGATGTTATGTGCTAGTATTTAAAGGCATCCAATGCCTTCATTCTAATGATTGGACGATCTATCATTTCTCAAGCATTCTAAAGCATTAAAGGAGCAATCAATAGTGACACATGTGACTTTGATGCACTAAAAGGAGAAGAAATCTGCATACGTCATTCTTGGGCCATTGCTTGCTATCTTCAAACTTTTGTACACATTTTTGGGGTTGACCTAAGATAAGTCATCTCCTTGCAACATAATGATGCTCTTCTCAGGTATTCCTAAATATTTTTGGCCTCAAAAGCTAAAAAGAATTAGAGTGTCTAAAGTTGATCTAAGTGAGAAACAAAGCAAAATTCTAAATTATGTAGCGTCGAGTCTAGATTCAAAGTATAGGTCTACTACCACAAACTTGACTTGAACTCGTGGACTTGATCCCCCCAAAAAAGAAGATCTAGAGGCATTCATAGATAAAGAGATTACCTTTTCCTAAGTAGATATGAGCTATATTATAGAATCTTCATCAAAGTTCTATATTATTTAGTCATAGAGCTTAGTATATTCACTTGTCGCATTACTTTCCTAAAATATCTATTACAAATTACTAGATTCATCAGTCCTAGCTAATCATTAGTTAATAGAGGTTGATTTGTGCTTATTTGATTGCATTTACTTTAATTAACCTAGGTTAATCTAAATGAATGTTTATTTTCCTTTAAATTTTTGGTGAGCCCATAAGATCTTACACAACCTAGTATTCTTTCTAAGGTTTCTCCTTATGTTAGGATTTTTAGATCTACAACATATTCAAATATGAACTTCCATTTATATCCTTGTGCCTCATTGATATATCTTGCTTTTAGGGGTGGGGGCTTATTGATACGTCTTGTCCACCCCCTATCCTACCCACCTTGTATTGGCTTTACAATTTACATTCTCACTTATTTTCAAATATATGTAACCTTTGATATTTTTGATCTAAGATTCATTTCCCCTTGCCATATTGTTGTTCATACCAAGAGCCACTCACAATCCTAATCTTTCTTTGAGGAGTGCTCTCTTAAACCATAATATGGCTACCCAATTTGATAACAATAATATTTTAATTGTGGTTATATTGAGATCAATGTAGTGTATAAAAAGGGCTATGATCATGATGTATATATGGTCTAACAAGATATTCAAATCATGGGTTAATTTTTGATAGATGCATTGCAAGTTGAATATCATCATCAATTAGCAAGTATTCTCCACTAGACACTAGTAGGATGACCTCTTGGCATAATTTTTTATAGGATCTTGGATCCTTAATGATACTTTCTAATGTTGTATCCTCTTCAAACCCTACTCCTACCCATTGATGGTGAAAATGACACAAACAACATTAAACAAAATATTTCTACTCCATTTCTCTTGAAAAAGAAAGACAACATATAGTAGCCTAACTCCCAAGGTCCTGGTAGTTGGTTCTCAACTATTTGGTGTCACTCAATTGATCCATGCAACTGTAATATTCAAGGGGCCTTTGCTGGTTATAAGGAATGTAAGCAATAACTGATTCATCGATCCAAACTTAATGAAAAAAAAAAGGGGAGTTTAAATAAACAGAAAAAAAAGATAGGTAAGGCATAAATCAGTAAAACATGAATAAAATTCTCGAATATCCAGACATATGCTTTCAACAACGAATGCTCTTTTAACAAATCAAGAAAACCATAACATGATGCAATTTACAAAATAATCCATACTATTGCATACATCTACAGTGCTTAGTTTAACCATCACAATCACTCATCACAATACTCTTAAGATTTAAAAGTAAAAAGAACAAACTCTTCATCCATTGCTAAAATCATAGATCAACAAACATGTAACAATTCCATCCATAGACAATTTAATGAAATAATCTTGAGATCTGGTTCCTTCTATTGATTCTCATCAAATAAGAAACATTTAGGCTTCAACAAACTCACTGGCATACAGACAGACTATGATTCATTAACCTCATCCAATAAACTCAACTCCAACATATCACTGTATAAAAACTGTATCTAAACCTAACATTAACTGAAACAAGTATCTCTTCTCAAAGCTATAAAATAAATCCTATCTACTATCACTAGTGGCCAAAGAACAAAGGAATGACCAACCCTTACAAAAGAGGCAAAATGCTCCATTTATAGAACACCTGCCTGTGTGAACCAGAACTAGGGTTTCAAAAAACAAATGACCACCAACCAAAAACACCCCGATAGCCTGCAATAACTCGTCGTCCAGCCATGAATGCAACAAGAGACCACATCAGATTGATCTGGGATAGACAAAGCCAGGGTACAACACCTTGAGCAACACCTGCCATCAAAGCTCCATCCGTGCGAACAGTGATGCGCACAAAACCAACATGAACATGGGCCGTCGATCAGATCCACACCACCATCGAATGAACCAGATCGAGCCCAAACTAGATGAGCCCATCACATCCCACCTGCCCGCCATCAATGCCCCATCGACCCAGAGCAGAAGAATGGAACCGCACACACGAGCCCAACTTACCCTTAGCCGCAATAGTGTACCTGGATCCCGCAAATCCTGCCATATCCTCGAAACACACACACTCCATCCCTCCATTTATGACAACACCAACTTGCCCGATTCAACCTGCAAACAAAGATACACCATTAATAATCAATACATTATCAAAATCCAAGTCAGTCAAAATAGAATATCCAAGACTAGAAAGTCAAGCAGAAACCCAGGTGGAGGTGGAACCAAAAATAGGCAGGAATGGATCCAAAATAGGAACAGGAATGAAGGGGAAGACAGGCAAAAGCGGAGCCAAAACAGGTGGAGGCGGGGATAGAGACGAAACCAACCCGACGAAAGCAGAGTTAGAACGGGAATGGGGACCGAACCGTGAACTTTGTGAAAGTTCAGAGTTAAGTCCCATCTCGATCCTGACTCCGGCGAAAGAAGGGAAGACCGAAGTAGACCAAACGAAACCAACCCGACGATCGAACACCGCAAAACGACAAAGACATGGGAAGCGGAGTCGGAACGGGAACGGAAATCGAACTGTGAACTTTCACAAAGTTCAAAGTTGAGTTCCATCTCGGTTCTGCCTCCGAAAAAATGAGAGAAAATCAAACTGAGGAAAACCTAAGTGAGGAAACCAACCCTTAGGCCGAAAATAGGCAAAGCAACAAAGAAAACGAGAAGGCGGGAAGCGAAGCCGGAACGGGAATGGAAACCGAACAACAAACTTCGTGAAAGTTCAAAGTTGAGTTCCATCTTGGTTCCGTCTCCGAAAAAAGTGAAGCAAAGAAAACCTAAGGGAGGAAAGTGACCCTTAGGACAAAAACAAACAAGATGAAGAAGAAAGCAAGAGAGAGGGAATCGAAACCAGAACCGGAATGGGAACGTGAACTGAACCGTGAACTTTCACAAAGTTCAAAGTCTAGTTCCATCCTGGTTCCATCTCCATCAGAACCAAAATAAACAAGGCAAACAAGGAAAACCTAAGGGAGGAAACCAACCCTTAGGTCCCAAAAAAAAAAACTAAAGGAAAACAAAAGGAAAAAAGGAACAACCAGGAACCCAACACAAAGGCCAAACCCAAAAACCACCTTAAGGCCAAATGAACAAACCAAAAGGCGGAGGTGGAGGAACAACGAGAAAGAAAAATGAACCATGAACTTTGGTAAAGTTCAGAGTCAATTTTCATCTTGGCCTCGACTCCGACAAAGATAGACAAAAGAGATGAACAAAAGTCAAGCGAGACCGGGAATGGGATGGAATCTTGAAAACAAGTTCCAAACCTAATTCCATTCTGGTTCTGGTTCTGCCAGAACAAAAGGAAAACAAAGGAAAACAAAGTGTTGGAAGAAAGAAAACCTTCCAAATTTTGTTGAAAAAAACACGACAAAAAACAAAAAGGGGGACCCATTTTGACCAAGGGAAAATATGGGGTGGTTATGCCAGGCATAACAAATGGTGACTCGGCTGGGAAAATGGTTTATCCATTTTCAAGACCTCAAAGATTTCTGTGACCCAAAAACTACTTAACCAATGAAGCATGCTAACTTGAAAAAGATCAGATATGTAGAACAAGGTTGAGTTGGAATCTCAGATGTATGTGCTCATGAACCATGCTGAATCTAAGTATGTGCATATATGGCACATCCTTCTTCATAGACACTTTCTCCACTCCTGAACAACTATATCTAAGATTCAAGCTACATGGGTTGAGTCCTTCAACTGTCGTGCAAGGAAATCCTGAGTATTGCTCTGTTTCCAGACAGGCGTCCATAGCCCCGATGGAGACACCTCTAATTCTCTCAAAGAATTGCTCTACTGCCAGATAGGTGTCCATAAGATACTTGATTCACCCACAAGATATTGAGATTGCCCCTTTTCTTTTCTTTTCTTTCTCTTCTCTTTTCTTTAATTAGGCTTTACTTGTGGGAATTCTTTATGAACCTTCTCAATACTCAGATGCGATTGATTCGAAATGTGGGTTGAGAACTACAATGGATTTCATGTCAATCTTGGATCCATATTTTCACTTGAATCAGAGATACAACCACCCCGAAACGAATAGGTATTTACTTGGGCAGATGTTTATCTATTTTGTGACAGACTTCAACATAATTCATGAGACATTTACAATGCACCTTTTCTTTAATAACTTCTCAGACCAACATTAAAATGATCATAAGACATGAGTTTTAAAATGAAATCCCTCAACAAAAGTTACTTGAAAATACCTAAATCAATTTCCCTCCTAGTGCCTGTAGCATACTTTGCATAACAACCCTCGATTTGGGGAGTGGACAGAAATGAAGATCCCCAACAAAACATGACAAAATAGAAGAAACAAAGACAAAGAAAAGAACAAGGAAAAGAATAAACAAAAACAGAAACAAAGACCAAACAAAAAGGAAAACCAAAGCTTAATTACATATGATACAGTATAATACATTAATTCAAAACATCAGACCTTTCATGAACCAAAGGAATGCTTGAGAAATTGACCATTAACTGGCAATGGAATAGGTTCGCCAGTTAAAGTATTTAAATGAAAAGCATTCTCGCCTAGTATCTTAGCCACTTGATATGGACCCAACCAGAGTCTATCAAATTTCTGGTGATCTCCCTTCTTCTCTCTAGCTTTATCCCATAACAACACAAGATCTGATATCCTAAAGGATTTTACCCAGGCCCTTTTGTCAAACCAACGTTTGACCACTACCTGATGTTTAGAGAATTGCTGCAAAGCAAAATCTCTCTGTTCTTCCATGTTGAGTAAATTCGTTAGTCTGACCTCAATCCTATCATCCCTTGTATAAAATTCTTGCATAAACTTAAGGACAGGTATTTGCAAATGGATTGGGAAGACTGGGTCTTGGCCATAGACTAACTTAAATGGTGAATTTTCTAAGGCAACTTTGATTCGGGTTTGATCTGCCCATAAGGAAAATCTCAGCTAGGTAAGCCAGTTCCTAGGATTGTTTTCTAGCAATTTTCTTATCACTTCCAACAGATTTTTATTTGTGGACTCAACCACTCCATTTCTTTGAGGGTAGTAATTAGATGAATATTTCAAAATGATTTTATGCTCATAAGCCCATTGAATAAATTCAACTGAAGAAAAATTAGGGCCATTATCACATACGAGGGCAAATGGAACTCCAAACCTGGTGGTGATGTTTTCAGTTAAAAATTTGATGACCACCTATGTGGTGTTGTTTTTGCATGGCCGAGCCTCAGTCCAATGTGTACAGTAGTTAGTTGCAGTCAAGATAAACTTATGAACTTCAAAAGAGTTTGGATTAATAACACCTACAAAGTCAAGTTCCCATTGAGTAAACAGTCTTACCTCATACACAAGTTGCAAAGGCATTGTTGGATTTCTTTCCCTGGGTGCAGAGGTCTGGCATACATGACACATCCTGACATGTTGGTGTGCATCTGAAAATACATAAGGCCAATAATAGCCTGATCTAAGAATCTGATGAACCAAAGCATCAACAAATCCATGTCCCATACCATATCTTCCATGAAACTTAGAAATGGCGTGCTTAGCCTCTTGCTGATCCAAACAGAGTAGATAAATTCCTTGGAAGTTCCTTTTATAGATAGATCCCCCTTTAAGCATGTAATGAGCACTGTTCATCCTCAATGATCTCCTTTGAGTAGCGTTCATTCCTTCTGGACATCTATTGTTGAGGAGGAAGAAGATCAAGTCTGTGTACCAGGGATCCTTAGTAAATGATTGGACAGTGTACTGCTGGCATGTAATATTATTGTCTACATCTGCCATTGCCTTTGATAAGCCCTGCCCTCAGACAAGCTTCATTGGATGGATCTCCAAGTCAAACTCTTGCAAAATATCCATCCACTTTCCTCTTCGCTCTCCCAATTCGCTTTGCATTAGGAGAGATTTCACAGCTAAATTAGGAACTATGGCCATTACCTAACTTTGAAGAATGTAATGCCTGAATTTCTTTACAACTTGAACCAATGCAAAGGCTTGTTTCTCCAGGGGAGGCTATCTAACTTCGACATTCTTAAATGGAGAGCTCATAAAGGCAATATGTATTTCTTCTCCCTCACCTCTTCATTGTGTTAAAACAACTGCACATGAATGATCAGACGTGAAAGAATAGATATAAAAAGGTTTTAGATAATTTGGGCTAGTTAAAATAGGTGCCTCAGATATTGATTGTTTGATTTGCGAGAAAGCAGATTTGGCCTCATTGGTCCATTCTATTTTCGCCTCCTTCTTCATCATTTCATTAAGGGGTTTGACAATTTCTGTAAACACTATTATAAACTTTTTGACAAAATTAATCCTTCCGAAGAAGGACCTCATTTATTTCTTACTTCCTGGCCTTGTCAATTTCAAGATAGCCTACACTCTATCAGAATCTATGGATATCCTTGCTTCTAATATGATGTGGCCTAAGAGTTTCCCTTCAAACACTCCAAACACACACTTTTTGGGATTGAGGGAGATACCATAACTTATGCACCTTTTGAGAACTTTTTATAAATCTACAACATGGTCTTCCGATTTTTTTGAGAAAATAGTTAAGTCCTCCACATAAATAATGATGCACTTACCTATTAGGTCCTTGAATGCTACATCCATTGCACGTTGAAAGGTTGCTCCAACATTGATAAGGCCGAATGGCATCCTCCAATAGGAAAATGTGCCCCACTTGGTGGTGAAGGCGGTCTTCATTTTGTCCTCATGACTGATGAGGACTTGATTATACCCAGAATAACCATCCATAAATGACATCATCTGGGATCCATTGACTATTTGTAGTATCTCATCAAGAGAAGGCAATAGATAATTATCTTTCTCAGAGGCCTTATTTAAATGCCTGAAATCAACACATAATCTGATTTCAACATTTTTTTTGTGCACATGAACTAAATTTTCCACCCACATAGAATGTCTGATTGGGAAGATTATTCTTGTAGATAGGAGATTTTGCACCTCCTTCTGGATCAGAGGTTCAATCAAAGCATTGACTAGGCGTTACTTTTGATGAAAGGGCTTGGCTTCTAGCTTAAAAGGTATGGCATGTGTGATCACCGAAGTGTCAAAGGTCTTCAAGTCATCATAACCCAAGCGATGGTTGCAATGTTCTGCTCCAAAACTTTGACTATTTTCTGTTTGATTTCTTTCGGGCAAGTCTTCCCTATAAGGAAATTTCTTTCAGGGCCCGAGTGAGTCAAATTGACAGATTCATATTTCCCTCCATCACCCTCTGTGGGTACCCTTTGACGAGCCCGCAGGTCAGAATCAAATATTCTCTCCAAAGCCACCATCCCCTAGGGGATACTATTACTTTTCAACTCCAATATCCCTTATGCATCACCATTCTCAGGATCCCAATCTCCCTAATCTCTTTTAGATTCATCTATTATCTATCCTTCAAAAACATTTGAGCTTGCTAAGAAGGCCAATATATGCTGGTCATCATTGAAAACCTAAAAATTCTGGACATTATTCGGGAAAGTTGGGATTGAGACTAGTTCAACTGAAAATTTCTTTAGCTTATAATCTTGCATAGGTTCCAAGGTGCTAGCAACAACAACAAGTGCATCTGCAATTTGATTAGCTTATCTAGGGATCTGAGTGATCCCAAAAGCATCAAAGTCTTCAATTAAGTTCCAAATTCTATTTTTGTATGCAACCAATCTTTTATTATGACAAGTATACTGGCTACATACCTGCTTTACAGTTACCTCTGAATCCCCCATTACCATGAGAGCAGTGACCTTTTTATGGGCAAACATAAGTCCACGAGTGATTGCTTCGTATTCAACCATATTGTTTGTGCAACCAAACTGATAGGCCGTCGTTAGGTCCTACTACTTTAGAATAATTGAATGTCAATTGTCGACCGGGTAGTGTCCAAGGCAGTTTACAGAAGGAGATTATTCAAACAACCCATTTTATATTTTTAGTTTTTCTTTTAAACTACAAAAGTCGAGACTAAACCAAAGCCATTACTACTTAACTCAAAAATGATCTTACTCTAAGAAAATCAAGGAATACTAAATTAAAAATCATAAGACAACTAATTTAGAAAACATTACTACTAAACTAGAAAGCATGGGAACAAGTAAACTAAATAACTGATAAACTACGGAAACAGAAAAGTAAGGAAATAAACAATTAAGCATCTTCTAAACAGTAAGGAAATATTATCAACTACAAAAGAAAACTTATACAATTTAAAGACAATGGTGCTCCGAAACAACTAACTTGACTCTTCAACAACTTGTTATTTCCTACTGAACAACAATTTATCCTAAACAAAGGGAATAACTTAATCAATAAAATACTTATCTATCTAGGCTAACTCCCTTGAGTGGCCAGCTCACGGGCTACTACTTCGTCTTTAACTCACATAAACTACAGATTCTCAAATCCTCTTTTGACATATAGTCACCATCATTCGAATTCAATAGTTACCAATAAACAAAAATCAGATAACTCATTTCAACAATGATTTGCAAATCCATGTAAACAGCATGACGATGCTTCTTCTTTGTCTCCTTTATTACTTATGAAATTATAGTTTTATAGATAACTTTCTAACTAGATCCTAAATTTACGATGGCATGGATAGCCATTGAAAAAGTCTTCCTTAACTTAAAACTAACTTGATGTTTTTAAATCTTTTTAAAACATGTAGAAGGCTTGAGAAGAGCCATAAAGTTTTGAACAACTGGATTTTAAAGAACTAAAATTGAATCTTTGGCGCATCATCTAGGCATCAAGGAGTGGGTTCATAGCATTACTTTGAGGCACATGTTGTCTAAAATTTTGCAACAGCCGCATGATGACCTGTTAATCCCTACAACAACACTCAAATCAACCCATTAAACTTGCTTTGGACAATTTCCTCAATTGATCAAAAGAAAGAAAGAAAGCATAATTTTTCTTAAAATAAGTAATTACTTCTTCTAAAGTTTAATAAATTGGCACAAGCTTAGGATTGAATTAGCAAGAATGAGCTTTCCAAATTTTATTATGATGAGGTTATTTTTACCTCATCATTTCCTCCCCTACCTAATTTCTGGCAGGTCCTCTTGCTCCATAGTTAAACCCTTGAGTTTTATTCCATTCTTCATAAAGAGTACTGAGATAATGAGTTTCCCTGGCTGATGCATCGAAAGTTTCAGGGTTATGAATGAACCCTCTATGGAACATCACACTCTCTCTCTCCACTCTTTAAAGAGTCTATCATTCTGATCTGTGGAAATATTAAAAGCCGGGGGTGGATTCAATAGCAAGGGGGGCTTGTATTTCATTCCCATCCATTGTGTTCTAAGTGTTTTCATGATTTTAATTAGAGCATCAGCCCTTCTGAATGACCATCTGATGTTTAGAGGAGAAATAACTTCTCTTTTCTTTAAATAATCTGGAAGAGGGGTGAACCTTTCCTTGCAGGAATGCCATGCTTTGCCAATTAATTTCTGTCCATTTGCTATGAAATTGTCATAACACATCTTAAGGCTGTTGTCATACCTTTCCCTCATCTTTTCATTAGCCAGAAGAGACAAAAATGTAGCTTTGAACCCCTCAGACCTTGAATTTGGGGACCTGATCTAGAGACCCA
Source organism: Sequoiadendron giganteum (assembly GCA_007115665.2). Classification (NCBI taxonomy): domain Eukaryota; kingdom Viridiplantae; phylum Streptophyta; class Pinopsida; order Cupressales; family Cupressaceae; genus Sequoiadendron; species Sequoiadendron giganteum. The sequence goes on along the minus strand of CM021103.1, from coordinate 273,971,885 downwards.
CTGTTTTCTCTGCCTGTACAAATTATTTTGTTCTCTCTTGCCAATGAATTTAATTTCTCATAGTTGAGAGAAATGCCCACAATTCTACCTCTCCAACAAACAGATTAATAAAGAAATCTGTATGATTTTCTAATAACAAATCATGTAGAAAGAATTCACAAATTAAATCTTGATCTTTAGGAGTTGATTCTACAAATATTTTTACAAACTCTTTGTCATTAGGCTCATAGGGTTGATCATTATAGATCCTGAACAGTTTCCATCTCAGCTACTGTTCATTTAAGAACATTGAGTACATTCTCGATGGCCTTCTACAATTCAACAAACAATCCATAAGTTGACAGGCATCCTGCTTCCCTATGTAGGCTTTTTGAAATGACTCCTTTAGGAGCACCAGTTATTTCTTGAGCCTATGAGTTTCAGTTTGGACATTTTTGAGGAAGTAACACTATTCCATCCATTTTGTTAGTAGAGGCAGAATGCTGACCTGGGACCAATCAGTTACAACTGGTTCTGTTTGAATTTCTTTGGACTCAGTTTGGGGTCTCACAGTGCATTCCTTCATATCCTCTTCTAGTTCAACTACTCTGCTGATAGAAGTGTTCAACTCCTCAGTCTTTATTTTCTTGTCCTCCTCGAAAGCTGAGAGTATGAGCATAAAATTCTGTTTTATTTTTCCTATTTCTACATCTTTTTGTGCAATATTCTCACTATAAGTTTTATGCTTTTCATACTGCTCTTGCACTTGTTCTTGCAACTTATAGATGTTTGAATATTTTTCCTGCAATTGTAGCTTTAAATCTCTTATTTCCTGATCCCTTTTCTTTATTATAGTAGTTTGTACAGCCAAATCTTCTTTCTGCAATTCTATAAACTCATTATTTTTAGACAATTGCCTCTGTAAATCAACAATTTCTAATTTATACTTTTCTAATTTAGCACGAGCACAACTGGTTTCAATTGTTTCAACAATTTTATCTACATTGGGTGACAAATTTTTTGGCACACTGCAATCCCCTTCAGGTTCTCTGTCCTGAGTTCCATCATTGAAAAATTCCTCTATATGTGCAGAATGGAAAGGAAATACTTCACCTGAATCCTCTCTATTTAGGGGTGTTTCATCTCCACTGGCTTGTTCTGAAATTTCTATGGGTTCTTGTGGCCGCTTAGGCTTTTTATTTTGTGAACTTCCCTCCTTACCCTGTATTGGGGTTTCAGAGAATTCAGAAGCCAACCGCTTACTTCTTCTGAGTGGAGGTGATTCCTGCAAAATGATAGGTGTTGGATTTTTCCTTGTTCTCTTTTTTCTTGGTTTACTTGTGTCAGAATAAACAACATTAACCCATTATTTTAGGTCAGGGGTTTGGAATTTATCACCGTAGGGGTCTGGAAAATCCTCACAAGGAGTGGTGGGATTAAGAGCTTTCGGAGCCGGAGAGCCCTTAGGGGAAGTTGCTCCGGATTATGGAATGGCCTTTTGGGTTGATTCCCCTAATTCTATGGTTCTTACAATTGCAGGCTTCTCCATCTTCTTTAAAAATTTCTCCCATTTCCCTTCAAATTTCTTACGGAAGTGATACTTGCAGATTAGTTGAATTAACCCATGGTGTTTCAAAGGCCCAGACCCTATTTTATACCTCTCCATGGAAGTATTTAAGGAATCAAATAAGAATTCCGACATATCAACCCTAAGAGCTGGGTCCTCCTTTCCATGACATAGATGGGTCAACATATGAAAGGCAGGCCCTACAACTGTGGTAAGCCGACCTTCACAAGTAAAGTACTTTATTATCCATGCAACAACAATACCCCAAGGTTCTAATATGGAAGTTCTCTAGAACCCCTTGTTTTTCCCCTGGTACTTACTACCACCATTGGATATGGGTCTCCTTCTCTAACAAACAATTCAGCTAATTTTTGGTACATTACTTGAGAGGTTTCTTTTATATTTATGCCTTTATGCTCTAATCCAGATAAGCGAGAAATAATCTTATAGCTTACCTTGAAATGCTTCCCTTGAAGTACTGCTTCGCCATTGGTGTAGTTCTCAGCAAAGGATCTTACCAGCTTTTCATTATGGCCTTCAAATTTCCTGATGAAGTTCAACCACCCTGCTTCCTCGAACAATCTAGAGATGCTACTCAACCCCAGTAATTTTTTCGTTGAATCTGATTCTGCCTTTCTTTTTCCACCCCCCATTTCCTAATTTCATACACTTCAAGAAATTCAATTCTAGCACAAAGCTCCCATGCAGGTTCTGTTTGAAAACATTGCCTCTAGAATTACTTATTTGTTTTATTTGCAGCGTATGCTGCAATGATTTCCAATCTGCATGGAGATTTGTGAAAGGCTTTGCCGTACAAGTGATTGATCGTAGGGTGGCATGAATTACTAATTTAGAAGCGAGGTTCGTGCCAATTTATTATTCTTTATTTGAAAATAACAACCTATTTAAAGTGAAAATTAATACTTACTCTTGTTCCGTGATCGCTCGAAGATCTTAGTCCTCACAGATTTGACAGGATGACGTGAAGGCATTGGTTGAAATGACAGTGGAGTTATTATGATATGGTGCAAAATTCTATGGGGGACAGAGTTGTCAATGAGGAGTACGGAGTTGGGTGGCTTACCTACAACTAAAGCAAAAATAGAAAGACAAATGTATCGAATATTCTGGTAGAAGAATCGCGAAAATTTTAAAATTTTGAAAAAGGTGGCGGAAGATAACTGAACAAGTTCCAGAGCACGTATTTTGGTCAACGCGCTTGAACGAGTGCATAAGTTCTGGAGCATCGGTGTGTGGTGCAACCGAAACAAGAATGAAATGAAGGTTCCAGAGCATCGCTGAAAGATGCAACCAGAGCAGCAATGGAATGGAAAGTTTTAGAGCATCATTGAAAGATGCAGCCGAAGCAACAACAAAATGGAAGGTTCCGGAGTATCGTTGAAAGATGCAGCCGGAGCAACAATGGAATGGAAGGTTCCGGAGCATCGCTGAAAGATGCAGTCGGAGCAACAACAAAATGGAAGGTTTCAGAGCATCCCTAAAAGATGCAACCGAAGCAACAATGGAATGGAATGTTCTGGAGCATCACTAAAAGATGCAGCTAAAGCAGCAATGAAATGGAAGGTTCCAGAGCACTGCTGAAAGATGCAGCCAGAGTAGCAACGGAATGGAAGGTTTGAGCATCGCTGAAAGATGCAGCCGAAGCAGCAACGAAATGGAAGGTTTGAGTGACATGGAAAATAATCTTCATGACTTTGAACCTTAGTGTGGAACGCCTCCTCATCATGATAAGCTCTATTCAATTTCTGAAGCATCGGTCCCATAACGTTCCAGAGCATCTTTGGAGGGTGCTCCGAAAGTTACTCTCTGCTTTTTGAGAAGTCCTGCAAAAATATGGAAAATATTTAGCTAAGTCCAAAAATGACAGAAGATTAAATGAAGGGAAATATATTAGCATACATGTCTATTTATTTACATTTTTTTTTAAAATTATTTTATTTTATTTTATTTATTATTATTATTTAAAAAAAAATAAAAAAATAGCAACCTAACATTTTTACTGAATAGACTCTACCATGGCAGAGTCAACACATTGGACCTCACCTTGCATTTCGACCATCCTTGTAAAGTCTTCCCCATTGACTGGCTTATGGTCGACACGTAAGCAATGACCATTAACCAATAGAGTTTGCGTGTCACCATCGATTGGATTTAACCGAACAGTTCCATTTGAAAAGACTTCCTCAACTTCATAAGGTCCCAACCAGTGAGTTCTGAGTTTTCCTTTATGATCTTTGTATTTAGAATCAAATAACAAGGCCCAGTCCTCATTGTGAAACTCTTTTTCCTTAATATGTTTACCGTGCCATAGCTTCCATTGATGCTGAATTAGTTCAGTTTGATGAATGACATCTAAACAAAGTTCATCTAGTTCGCTTAGTTGCAGAACTCTTTCAACTTGGGCTCTTTTTAAATCTAGACCTAATTCCATTACCGTTCGTAGAGTTTGTAACTCGAACTCAATGGGGAGAAGAGGCTTCTTCCCAAAAACTAGCTCATAAGGAATGAATCCAGCCGTGGATTTCCAGGTAGTATTATATGCCCATATGGCTTCAAGGAGCTTCTTGGCCCAGTCTTTTCTTCCAGAAGAGACTGTTTTTGTCAGAATATTTTCTAGTTCTCTATTAGTCACTTCTACTTGGCCGTTCGCTTGAGGGTGGTATGGGGATGACTTTCTATGGCTTACCTGAAAATGATTGATAAATGCCAGAAGCACTCGAGACATGAATTGGGGTCCTTGATCAGTTACAATAGTTCGAGGGGCTCCAAATTTAAGGAAGATTTTATTGTAAAGGAAGTCTGCTACCTATTCTTCCCTAGCTATTCTCAAGGCTTGAACTTCTGCCCACTTGGTCAGGTAGTCAGTGCAAACTAGTATATACTCTTTCCCTTGAGAGGAAGGATCTATGGGTCCAATGAAATCTAAACCCCATTTTTCAAATGGTTCAAGGACTACTTGAGGCTATAACGACATTTCCAAAGAAGCAGTTGGTCTTCTTACCCTCTGAAATTCATCACAATGATGCACATAGTTCTTAATGTCTTTGTGCTTTGAGGGCCAATAGTATCCGATACCTAGGACTTTGTGGGAAGTTCTCTTTACAGAGTAATGTCCTCCCGACAGGTCATCATGACAGGCCCTCAAAATGTTGGAGGTTTCATCAGCTCTCACACATCTCCTCAAAATCATGTCAGGACCACAATGAAATAAAATTCTATGTATCCACTTGAATGGAGCACTCTCCCTGATTAGTCGCTTCTTTTGCTTAGATGTGAATCCAGGAGGTATCTCAGATGCAGCTAAATAGTTAGCGATATCTACAAACCAAGGTGATTTTACAAAAACCGCAAATAGATTTTCATCTGGAAAATCATCCTGTATAGGGGTAATGCCATCTTTTTCATGTTTGATTCATGACAAAAAATTAGCTACCACATTATATTTTCTTGGTTTATCAAGAATCGTGGCATTAAACTCCTAAAGAAGCAATAGCCATCTCATGATTCAACCATTTACCACAGGTTTGTTCATTAGGTACTTCACAGCTGAGTGATCCGTGTAAAATATGACCTTATACACCGTAATATAATGATGAAATTTCTTGATAGCGTGAACAACAACCAGGAATTCTTTTTCTGTTGTTGTATAATTCTTTTCTGCCACAATAAGATTTTTGCTGATAAAATATATAGCATACTTCCCCCCATTCTCATCTTCTTGTCCTAGAACTGCTCCAATAGCCTCGTCAGAAGCATCAACATAAATATGAAAGGGAATACTCCAGTTTGGCCCTCTCAGAACAGGAGTAGAGACAAGTTTTTCTTTGATTGCTTCAAATGATTGCTGACACTTAGATGTCTAGACAAACTCTACTTCCTTATGTAAAAGAGAGAACACAGGAGCTGCAATTTTACTAAAGCCTTTTATGAATCTTCTGTAGTAGCCAGCATGTCCAAGAAAACTTCTTATGTCTGTTTGAGTTTGAGGAGTTGTCAACTGTTGGACGAATTCAATTTTCTTAGGGTCGACCTTTATTCCTTTTGAGGAAATATGATGACCCAAGACTATTCCTTGCTCCACCATTATTAAGCATTTCTCATGGCTAAGGGATAGGCTATTTTCCTCACAAACTTGCAGAACTCGATCTAGGTTCTGAAGAGCTTCATCATAGTTTGATCCATAGACTTTAAAATCGTCCATATAAACCTCTACAGAGTCATTAACGAGAGCATAAAATATAGCAAGAACAACTCTCTGGAAGGTTGCTGGAGCGTTGCATAGTCCAAAAGGAAGCACTCTAAATGCAAATGTGCCCCAAGGGCAGGTAAACATGGTTTTGTCTTGGTCTTCTGGAGCAACCTGTATCTAATTATAACCACTAAATCCATCCAGAAAGGAGAAATACTTCCTCCTGGACAAGTTGTCCAGGACTTGATCAAGAAATGGTAAGGGAAAATAGTCTCTATAAGTGGCTTTATTAAGTTCTCAATAGTCTACATAGATTCTCCACTTCCCATTTTTCTTTGGGACTACCACCGTAGGTGATACCCATTTACTATCAGAGATTGGATAAATAAATCTAGCACGAAGGAGTTTTTCAATCTCAATTTTAACCAAATCCTTTAATGCAGGATTGAGTCTCCTTTGCGGCTGATGAACAAGCCTTATATTGATATCAGTATAAATATGATGAGTACAAACACTTGGGTGAATTCCCCTCATGTCTATATAATCCCAAGCAAAAGCTTTGGATCTTTGTACTTACATATTAAATAACTTATCCTCCTGAGTTTCTCTCAACCAACTATTGATATTCAAGGTTTCTCCTGGTAATAACATTTCGATTTTGTTCTAGGATGAACCACGGTTATAGTATACATAGGTTGTAAAAATGTATTAAGAGGACAACTATGAGGTACCAGTTGGTGAAACCTTGTGATATCCTCATAGAAATGACTTGTTCTGGGAATCATATACTTGCTAAGGGACACAACATTCCCATTGTAGCATAACTGTGCTCTATTCCACTTATATCAATTGGCTGCCCAAAAATTCTTGGAGCATTTACCATTTCTTCCTCATTCTGGGTTATAGCAAGGCGTGCTATCTCATTTACTAATTCTTCTTCCAGTTCTTCCCCGTGTTGTTTAATTACCACCATGGCTAGGGAGGCTAAACTATCTGAACCATTTGATTCCTCAGGTTCATCAACCCAAACTTTTTCATGCTTAGTAGGCTTAGCAGGGGGATATAAGAACAAGTGTTTGCTATCCTAGCCATGCGAAATGGTCATTCCTCCTTCCCTACAATCAATCTTAGCAACAACCATAGCTAGCCAAGGTCTTCCAAGGATTATAGGATAGCTATCCTTAGGTGTAAGCGATTGAATCACCTGGAAGTCGACTGGATAATCCCATCCATCAACTTTGACAAGGACATTTTTAATGACACCCTTCGGGATGGCTATAGACTGATTTGCCATTTGTAAGACTATGGTTGTAGGATGTAAATCAGTTAACCCTAATTTTTCCATTACATCCATTATCATCACATTAATAGTTGCTCCTAGATCCACTAATACATTTGGTATTGTCATCTCATTGATCGCAATAGTTATAAGAGGACTTCCAGGGTCATCGTATTTTGGAGCAATAGTCTTTCCAGACAAAACATCAACTAAATAACCATCAATATGAATGGTGTTTATCATTTTTGGTTTCCTCCCTGGTGTTTTGATACATAACTATTTTATTAACTGGTTTAATTCAGGGATTTCTTTTATTTCTTGCAACAAAGGAACTTCAATTTGCAACTGTTTGATCTCCTGAATTAATGCAGTTTCTGTAGCCAAAGATACTTCTGGAGTTATGGGCTTTAAAAGTTCTGGATATGGTGCCATCCTTTTCTTTCTTGGAACAAGATCCTCCTTATGTTGACTTAAGAGCAGATCCTCCTCCCCCCGAGACAAGTTAGCGACCCCTACTGCTGAAAAAGGTTCATTGTCTTGAGGAGTAATATCCTGCTTAGACGATGTGTCTCTTGTTGGACTGGTAGGCTCAGTTTCCTCCTCTATTTATTCAATGGTTGGTGGTTGAAGAGTTTGAACTGAACACAACTACACATTTCTGAAGTGTATTGCATTAAGCCTAGTAACATTTTCATATTCGGTAGAATAAACTGGCTTATTTTGGCGATTATTTTTAGGATTGGGAAGCGGTTGCGTTGGAAGCTGAGGTTGGCTTATTTGCTCATGTTAAGGATGGTTCTGAGCTAGGGGTAACAGGTTCTGCTATTGATTCCTCCTTGGCTCAGTATATAACTGATTTTGTGCCCGATTCTATTGGGGTACTGTATGTTGTTGGTACCACTGTTGTTGGGGTTGATTTGGCCATTGTTGATTGCCCCATGTGTGGTTTGTCCAATCAGGTGATCCCCAAGAAGGAGTTCCCCAATTAGGCTGAGGTGGAGGCAACTGATTCCAAGATGGAGTCCATTGATTATGAGCCCAGTTATTTTGTGGTCTCCATGCAGAATTAAGATTCTGTCCATAAGGAAAATTACCTCCTTGACGTTGGTTTAAAGCATGTATTTCTTCTTCAACCTGAATGGTTTTTTCCTTAGTATTCTTAATATCTGTTAAAAGCTCGCACTGGTTTGTAGGATGATTTTTTTCACACAACTGACAAACATTGACTTTATCCAAAGGACACTCACACAACAAATATTTATTCTGACACCTTGGACAATAAATTGACAAGGTCTCAAGGTTGCGGGTTTTAGCTTGTATTCCATCTAGAGTGGTATTCAACTGTACAAGAATATCCATTTTTAGATTTTCTATTTCTTCACGGAGCTTACCTATCTCATTCGACCTTTTAAAAAGATTAGTTTTGCGGATTCCTCCCCTAGTATAGGAGAAATTCCGACAAAGCTCACATATGTCTTCAAGAGTTAATTGAGATACGTCACCTTTTCCCATTAAATCAAGGTTTCGTCGAGCGTCATCATCAAGACCTTTAAGAAATATTGTTTTGAGAATCTCTACAGTAATGGCCATTTCTCCACACCTCTTGGAGAGGAAGAGGAACCTATCGAGATAATCCTCTAAACTTTCATCCTCGTTTTGCCTTAGCTTAAACAACTCCTCATTGCGATCACTTACCCTACAGTAACTCTGGTATTTGTGCAAGAAAATAGTCTCCATCTCTTCCTAGGATGTTATACTACCAGAATCCAATCCCATGAACCAGCGCATTGCTAAGTCCTTCAAAGTTGACGGAAAAAGCTTCAACTTTTGATTGTCGTTCTTATAATCATAAGTCTGACATAGAACTTTAAATTCAAAGAGAAATTGGTCAGGGTCTTCCGAAGGCAAGCCACGGAAGGTTGGAAGGAAAGCTGGAGAAATGTTCTTCATGGTAGTATCATCATCAACGTCCAATGTGATAGGATAGGTAAATGTTCTAAGAGGCTGAGGTTCATTGTGGTTAGGTTCAACTCTATGATCTCCCATGGTGTTTAGAAGAGTATGTTCCTCAAAAACAACTTCCTCGATATCTGGCTGTTCTGCCGGTTGCTCAACAAGTAAATAATGGAAAGCCTCAGGTGGAGTAGGCTTAAATAATTCTTTAGAAGTGTGGTCGTTTGAGCCTTGGGCTTCCCTATGTATGATAGGTACATTTTTTTGGGGGGGTTTTTGGTATAAAACGTCCATGGGGGCCCCTCTTCCTGACCATGCAGAAAAGAAAGCCGACTAAGATATTTTTGGCATAAAACTTTGTTACTCAAACTGTCTCCTAATAACAATTTTAAACAAAAAGACTTTCAAAGGCTTTTTAAGAAGTATCCTTGACAACGACACCAAAAAGTGATAGGCTATCGTTAGGTTCTACTACTTTAGAATAATTGAATGTCAATTGTCGACCGGGTAGTGTCCAAGGCAGTTTGCAGAAGGAGATTATTCAAACAACCCATTTTATATTTTTAGTTTTTCTTTTAAACTACAAAAGTCGAGACTAAACCAAAGCCGTTACTACTTAACTCGAAAATGATCTTACTCTAAGAAAATCAAGGAATACTAAATTAAAAAGCATAAGACAACTAATTTAGAAAATATTACTACTAAACTAGAAAGCATTGGAACAAGTAAACTAAATAACTGATAAACTACAGAAACATAAAAGTAAGGAAATAAACAATTAATCATATTCTAAATAGTAAGGAAATATTATCAACTACAGAAGAAAACTTATACAAATTAAAGACAATGGTGCTCTGAAACAACTAACTTGACTCTTCAACAACTTGTTATTTCCTACTGAACAACAATTTATCCTAAACAAAGGGAATAACTTAATCAATAAAATACTTATCTATCTAGGCTAACTCCCCTCGAGTGGCCAGCTCGCGGGCTACTACTTCGTCTTTAACTCACATAAACTACAGATTCTCAAATCCTCTTACGACATACAGTCACCATCATTCAAATTCAACAGTTACCAATAAACATAAATCAAATAACTCATTTCAACAGTGATTTGCAAATCCATGTAAATAGCATAATGATACTTCTTATCTGTCTCCTTTATTACTTATGAAATTACAGTTTTATAGATAAATTTCTAACTAGATCCTAAATTTACGATGGCATGGATAGCCATTGAAAAATTCTTCCTTAACTTAAAACTAACTTGATGTCTTTAAAGCTTTTTAAAACATGTAGAAGGCTCGAGAAGAGCCATAAAGTTTTGAACAACTAAATTTTAAAGAACTAAAACTGAATTTTCGACGCATCATCTAGGCATCAAGGAGTGGGTTCATGGCAGTACTGTGAGGCACGTGCTAACTAAACTTCTACAACAACCACATGATGACCTGCGAATCCCTACAACAACACTCAAATCAACCCATTAAACCTGCTTTGGACAATTTCCTCAATTGATCAAAAGAAAGAAAGAAAGCATAATTTTTCTTAAAATAAGTAATTACTTCTTCTAAAGTTTAATAAATTGGCACAAGCTTATGATTGAATTAGCAAGAATGAGCTTTCCAGATTTTATTATGATGAGATTATTTTTACCTCATCACAAACTGTAGTCTATAGGATGCAAAATAAGTCTTCCCTTTCGGGCTGGTTAGTTCAATCCTTGCTCCACTTCCTACTTTGGACTTGGAGCCATCAAATTTAAGACTCCACAATTGGTATTTAGCTGGGATCTCTTTCCCTTTTTTAATAATAGGAAATGGCTAGCTTGGGATAGGTGGCGGCTTAGACTATTGCTGGCCATCAAGAGTTGAAGGCGATTGGGGGCAGGCATCAGTCAACGATTCTTCTATACCTGAAGCCTATTCAAGAATCACTTCTTGAACAACTTCTTGGATCAAATTGTAATCAGATTCACTTTTTATCAAAGCCTTAGGCATTGGTAGAGTATCTGGGACAGGGGTATTGGAGAAAGGCCAAGACACCTCAATCTTCTCTTGAAACTTAAAGCATAAAACCTGAGTCTGCTCAAATTATGAGGGCTCCTCCTCTTGAGAAAGATTGGTTCTAGTGAGGATGGTAGCGTCCTTGACTTCAAATGGGAATTTATTGGTGGGTACATGAGGCTGATCTTGACAGATTGATTGAGGCTAGCCTATATGTTTTAAGATATCTATGCAGGGTTGGCATGTCAACTTAGAATGGTTATGATAATGTATCCTACACCAACTAGGAAGCAACAAATTTCCCAAATCAGTCTCCTTTCCCAATACCAACTTATCTCTTTACAATTTTCTCATTAGAACCTGCTAGTTGACCGAGATCATTGGGTCACTCTGTTCAATGGGAAGAGTATCATCGAGATTAAGGACTGAGAAGGTTATAACCTCTTCTCACTTGTAAACTCCTATTTTAGTTTCAAAATATGCTACTTCATTAGGAGAATTATATTCAGTAATCATGTGTTTGAGCCTAGGTTCACTCTCAATCCTAATATGTGTTGCTATCCCCTTCCAAGGAAGCCACATGTGAGTGAAATCCAAAGAAAAGTACCCCCCAATACTCTTCATTAGCTCCCGACTCAAGAGCATACCATATGTATCTGGGATATCAACCATTTGGATATCTATGTAAGTTTGGATCCTTGGGTCCGATCCAACCTGTACATGCATACTTTTTAGTTCCCCTACCACATTAACCTTGGTTTTGTCTAACTGAATCACTTTCTTATTGGTCTGGGTAGGACTTAATCCCAACTTCTTACAAATTGAAAAGGGCATAACATTACTCGATGCTCTAGAATCCAACAAACAATTATGTAGATTCTTTCCAAAGATCCTTAAACTCAAAAGAAAAGGTGGGGTACTAGTCTTACCTCCATAGATGGCCACATTTGTCTCCTTCACTTGAGTCACTTTACCTTTTCCTTTTGAACGATCTGCCTCCTCCAGAGCTTTCAACACAACCTCCCATTGAGTCGGGCACCATTTGATAATGGCAAAGAATGACAATGATATCTTTTGTCTCTGCAGTTCTGCAATGAAATCAAACTTCAAATCATTCCTAACTTGATATTTAGGAAAAGAAGGTGGATTACCTTTATTATGAGAGTTGGGAGGCCCCTTTGGTGGTGGTGGGTTATTCTCTGCATTTTGATTAGGTGGGACCATATTGTTTGGGGGTACAGATGTAGTGAATGGGCCCTTACTCTGATTTCTCAGGAAGTGACCACCCTTGGACTGGAAGGCTTGGGCATCATACAAATCCTCTTCTGGTTCATTATCTCCTTGCATGGGAAATTGGTATTGTAACTCAATGGTCTCATAATTCATATCAGTACTTACTGACCCGCCATCTTGATTGGAATTTCCTTGTGGAGGGTGGGAATCAACTTGCATAATCTTCACTACTTTTTCCATTTCTGGGCAATTAACCTTAGAATGTGTTGCAGTATCATGGAGTCTACACCAATTGGTCATGAAGTTGAGATCTACAACATTAACAGTGTGTTGTTTATCTTCACCAGATTGATAGTTATGGGGAACTCCCCCGTTGTTGGGTCTGGTGTTCCACTGTCTATTGTTGTTGTTGGACCTCTGATTGTACCATCTATTCTGATTTTGATGATTTTGGTTAGAGGAGTTTTGATTCTAGAAGTTCCTATTGGTGTTCTGATTTGTATTCTGATTAAAGTAACCACCTTGATTGTTATAACCTCCCTGATTCTGGTAATTCTAACTTTGGTTCTATGGGGGTGTAAGTCTAAGCTGTGCCATGTCATTGGAAATTTGCGCTAGAGTCTTTTTGAGAGTGTCCACCTCATTGGTTAGTTGAATAGTGCATTCATTTTGCACAATCTTCCCTATAGATGGAGAGTGAACAAGAGTTGACCCTCCCCCTTGCTACTGGTAGCTTTGAGGTTGCTGGGAAGAATCCTGAATGCCACTAGCAAAAAAGGGAATGGTAGGTGAGGCTTGTAACTCAGAAATAGGTCCATAATGGGAGGAAGACATCCCTAGGACCGTATTGAACAAATGTGGATTAGTCATCTGATAAACCATGGGGGAAGGACTCCTCCTAAACTTCCTGATTGCAAACTTATCTGCTGTTGCAATTTAATGACTAGGTGGTAAAATTTGACAAGGAGTCTATCTCATCGGGAGCATAGGTTCTCTATAAAGATAAGCCAATTAGGGGATCAACAAATCTCAAATATGCCAGAATGACAATATTTTCGGCTATTAAGTAAGGGTCTTGTAACTTGTGGAACAGCCTTTGGAATCTAGTGTTGAATAACAACAATGGTTCATGAGGTTCCTTCCTTATGGTGGTGAATTGATGGTACAAGACGGTTGGGTCTACATAGACCCGAAACTGATTAATGAAAGCATTTTCTAAATCTACCCAACTTAGAATAGATCCCTAGGGAAAATTTAGATACTAGTTGTATACCATGTCCCCCAAATAATAAGGAAACAACCTACATACCACGTCCTGGTGAGCCACTTGAGCATGGGTACAAACATCCTTGAATGCTTGTATGTGTTCCTCAACACTTCTTGATTCTCCATGCATGTACTTGGGGCAAAACCTTTCTAGATTTTTTGGTAGATCATGTATTCCACCAGGGATGGTCCCTAGTGGAGAGGGGTTATTCACAAAGTAAGTCATGGGTGGTGGTGATATTGGTTGAACTGGTGGAGATATTGGTCGAACTGGGGGTGTTGTTGGATTAGATGGAAATCCAGGTGGAGTAAGTGGTGGTGACAATGGTGGGATGAAAACTCCACGAGTTTGAGGTCTATGTCTAACTGGGGTTTGAAGTTCAATCAATGGTTCAGGGTCAGCAGAGGATCTGAGAATCCTCCCATATTTATTTGGTGAGAATGACCCAATAGGAGCCAAATTGTTCCTTCTACCCTCCTTCTAGCACCAGATTTGTTGATGATGAAAATGACACAAACGATATTAAACATAATATTTCTACTCTATTTCTCCTGAAAAAAAAAGACAACATAAGTAGCCTAACTCCTAGGGTCCTGGTAGTTGGTTCTCAACTGTTTGGTGTCACTCAATCAGTCCATGCAACTATAATATTCAAGGGGCCTTTGTTGGTTATAAGGAATGCAAGCAACAATAGATTCATCAATCTAAACTTAATAAAAAAAGGGGGGAGGTTTAAATAAACAAAAAAAGATAGGTCAAGGCATAAATTAGTAAAACATGAATAAAACTCTCCAATATCTAGACATATGCTTTCAACAACGAATGGTCCTTTAATAGATCAAGAAAACCATAACATGATGCAATTTATAGAACAATCTATACTATTGCATACATCTAAAGTGCTTAGTTTAACCATCACAATCACTCATCACAATACTTTTAAGCTAAAATCATAGATGAACAGACATGTAACAATTCCATCCATAGATGATTTAATGAAATAATCTTGAGATCTGGTTTCTTCTATTGATTCTCATCAAATAAGAAACATTTATGCTTCAGCAAACTCACTAGCATACAGACAGACTATGATTCATTAACCTCATCCAGTAAACTCAACTCCGACATATCACTGTATAAAAACAGTATCAAAACCTAACATTAACTTAAACAAGTATCTCTTCTCAAAGCTGTAAAACAAATCCTATCTGCTATCACTGGTGGCCAAATAACAAAGGAATGAACAACCCTTACAAAAGAGGCAGAATGCTCCATTTATAGAACACCTGCCCGCGTGAACCAAAACTAGGGTTTCAAAAAATGCTTGGCCACCAACCAAAAATGCCTCGACAGCCTACAATAACTCACCGTCCAACCATGAATGCAACAAGAGACCACATCAAATCGATCTTGGATAGAAAAAGCTAGGGTACAACACCTCGATCCACACCCGCCATTAAAGCTCCACCCACGCGAACAATAACGCGTGTGAAACCAACATGAACACGAGTCGTCAATCAGATCCGCACCACCATTGAATGACCTAGATTGAGCCCAAACTGGGATGAGCCCATCACAGCCCACCTACCCACCATCAATGCCCCATCAGCCCAGAGCAGAAGAATGGAACTGGACACGTGAGCCCAACTTTCCCTTAGCCGCAATAGTGTACACGGATCCCACCATATCCTTGTAACATGCATACTCCATCCCTCCATTTATGACAACACCAACCCACCCGATTCAACCTACAGACAAAGATTCATCATTAATAATCAATACATTATCAAAATCCAAGTCAGTCAAAATAGAATACCCAAGACCAGAAAGTCAAGCAAAAACCCAAGTAGAGGCGGAACCAAAAACAGGTGGGAACAAAGCCAAAACAGGAACAAGAACAAAGGGGAAGACATGCGAAAGTGGAGCCAAAAATAGGCGGGAACAGAGCCAAAACATGAACAAGAATGAAGGGGAAGACAAGCGGAAGCAGAGCCAAAACAGGCGGAGGCAGGGAAGGAAACGAAACCAACTCGGTGGAAGCGGAGTCAGAATGGGAATGGGCACCAAACCGTGAACTTTTTGAAAGTTTAGAGTTAAGTCCCATCCCGGTCCTGACTTTGGTGAAAGAAGGGAAGATTGAAGCAGACCAAATGAAACCAACCCGACGACCGAACACCACAAAATGACAAAGACACGGGAAGCAGAGCTGGAACGAGAACGAAAATTGAACTGTGAACTTTCACAAAGTACAAAGTTGAGTTCCATCCTAGTTCCACCTTCGAAAAAATGAGAGAAAATAAAAATGAGGAAAACCTAAGGGAAGAAACCAACCCTTAGGCCGAAAACGGGCAAAGCAACGAAGAAAACGAGAAGGCGGGAAGCGGAGCTGGAACGAGAATGAAAATTGAACAATGATCTTCGTGAAAGTTCAAAGTTGAGTTCCATCCCGATTCCGTCTCCGACAAAATGGGAGAAAAGAAAACCTAGGGGAGGAAACCGAACCTTAGGAAAAAAACAAACAAGATGAAGAAGAAAGCAATAGAGTGGGAAGCAGAACTGGAACGAGAACAAGAACAGGAACCGAACCGTGAACTTTGACAAAGTTCAAAGTCCAGTTCCATCCCAGTTCCGTCTTCGACAGAACCAAAAGAAACAAGGCAAACAAGGAAAACCTAGGGGAGGAAACCAACCCTTAGGTCCCAAACAACAACAAAAACCAAAGGAAAATAAAAGGCAAAAGAGAACAACCAGGAACCCAACACAAAGGCCAAACCCAAAACCCACCTTAAGGCCAAATGAACAAACCAAAAGGCGGAGGTGGAATAGGAAAGAAAATTGAACCGTGAAATTTGGTAAAGTTCAGAGTCAAGTTTCATCCTGACCTCGACTTAGGTAGAGACAGATAAAAGAGACGAACAAAAGACAAGCAGGACCAGGAATAGGATGGAATCCCGAAAACAAATTCCAAACCTGATTCCATTTCGGTTCCAGTTCTACTAGAACAAAAGGTAAAAAAAGGAGAACAAAGGAAAACAAAGTGTTGGAAGAAAAAAAACCTTCCAAACTTTGTTAAAAAACAAACAAGGACAAAAAACAAAAAGGGGGACCCATTTTGACCAAGGCAAAAGATGGGGTGGTTATGCAAGGCATAACACTACCTTGCTTCTTTAGCTACTACCACCATCAACCCTAGTGTTACACCTATGAATTTCATTGTCCCTACCTCATTGCCTTTTGGCTTTACTCCCCAATATGACTTCTCTAAAGGTTATTCCTTCCTTTATCACCCCTAGTATTACTTCTATTTTCTTAATTATTCCATCCATATCTACTTCTACCACTTCCATAGTGTAGTGTCGAAAATGGCATACTGGTGCAATTTCACACTTATGTTTTGAACCTACCTTAGCTTAAGATTTAATGTTAATTTTTTCTCCTCTTATATGAAAATTTTTGTCTTGCACATGCAAATCACAATATGTTACCAACACGTGTCCTCAATTTTAGTAAAATTATCCTATACACTAGTGTTATGTGCAAACATCTGAATGACGTGCTAGTGTCCAATGAAATTTCAAAATTAAAAAAACATAATTTTCACGTGGCTCATTTACGATGCATGCCATAATGCTCAAATATGAAAGTAAGGTTTGAACAAGAAAGTAACGCCTCTTCCCTCTCGTTCAAGCAAACAAAACTCTCCCTTTTTGTCATTTCTCACAATCTTTTTGCAACTCTCACTGACTCAGCTCTCAAATCTTCTACCTTGGGGAAACTCTATCAAAATTTCAATACCTATCACAAGCACTTTAAATATTACTCTTGGCATTATGCATTTCTTCTTCTATAGCAGAAAGGATTTATCAAAGGAAAATATCTACAGTCACACTCTTGTATCCCTTGAGATTTCAAACCCTTGATTGCTAGTAATATCTTCCATTTTTGTTTTGTTGCAAGATAATCTATTTTGTATAAGAGAAATTTACTTATTATTTGATCAAGTTGCATTAACATGCAATGATGGTTTGCCTCGTAGATCAGGGTTGACACCATTATCATTTATCTATTTTCTTTTTTTCATTAATGCAGCTAGGATTTAAGAGAATTTTATCATTCATCTTTCTTTGGCTATCTTTGGAGGTAGAAATACCAAAATAGGGGTTTGATTGAGGCAAGCCCCAAAATAGACCCATAATATTTTTCTTTGTATGTGTAGGTTTAGTGAATTTTCACATTCAGGTTAAAAATTCTAGAAAATTTTGAGGTTACTGGTGAAGGATGCCAATGCTTCACGAGGATGTCCATGCTATGCACTAGAGTCCTAGATAGATAACTTTTGCATTTGGTGCCAGGTTCCTTTATACTTATTATTTTGTTTTATGTAGTGAATAGATTATATGCATGCCATTATCTTTTGTAAAATATATTTTAAATATGTTCTCTATGGTTCATAACTCCAAACAAATTATAATTTTATGTTTAAACACTCCTTTTATTTGAATTCCTTTCATTTCCTTATTTTGTAGTTAGATTTAAGCATTTGACATTTCTTTGAGGTAATGTAGAAATTTGATTCTCGTAAAGTTCTTATTTCTTTGTGGTTTAAAATTTTCACCATTACATTTTTGTGAACTTGAGAATTATTTAAACATGTCTTCTACTTTCTTTCTTCTATTATCTTTTAGAATTTCTTGTTTGGTGAATTGAGCTTATCTAATAATGTCAAATCTCTTTCTTTAAACCTTTCATCCATTTGATAATATAATTTCTAAAGATGATTTTGATATGTTAGATAAAGTTCTTGATGATTTACAAACAATAACTAGCTCTAAAACTCTTACCTCCTCTTCATCTTCTTCTACTTCTCTTCTTCACAAACTTTTTAAAAATCTTATTCAACAAAATCTTCCAATCATTCTAGTAATCTTATAAATATAATTTTTTTTTTGGTGTTCCAAAAGCACTCGAGAAACCAAAAATTTGTGTTTATGGAGTAGAAGAAACTAAACCAAAACCCACAATAACCATTCATAGTGTTCCTAATATACCACAACCTTTGGATTATTATGTGCATATTACTAAGTGTATCACTCCAAATGTGCATGTGACTACTGATTTTATTTATTAGGCCACACATATAACACTAGAAGAAACAAACAAAATGTTAACATTCTTGTATCTCTTCCTTCTCATATACCTATTCTTCCACCTAATCCTAAACCTATTTTGAAACCCCCAACATATTATCATCTTATCAAGCAACTTTGTGTTACTCCTGCTAAGATCTCTCTCAAGACCTTCAAACTTCTCTTGCTTATCATGGTATGCTTCATGAAGATCTACATAAGATCCTTGTGCCATATTCTTCTAGACCTAATGATGTCAATGCCTTAATGGAATGCATTTATTTTGATACCCCATACATTACATTCCATTAACATGAAATTCCTCCTCCTAAAATATAGACTCAATTTGATCCACTGATGATAATTATTGTTGTTAACAATATAGGTATCAAATGCACCCTCATTGATCCATAATCAAGACTCAATATCTATGGTGTTGATTTGTTACCTCATCTTGAAATAAACCCCTCTTCTCTTGTTGCTACTTGTCTTTCTATTTACAAGTTTGATAATGTTGGTCGAAAAGCTCTAGGCATTGTAATATTGCATGTGCAACTCATACCCATTACCCTACCTACCCTAGTATATGTCATGCTAGGAATTTTATCGTATAACCTTCTTCTAGGTCGACTGTGGACACATTCTATGAGTGTAGTCTTGTCCACCTTGCATCAATCTATCAAATTCATCAATAATAATAAAGTATTTAATACGAGATGACCCAAATGCCTTTATTTATTGTCAAAAAGGATGATGTTGGTCACTCATATGCTCCTTCTCTTAGTCTTAATTTTTTTTTTCCTTCATCATTTTCAAAGCTTGTTACACCACCATTGACTCCAATTCTTGATGATAGTGCTAACTCGCTTTCTTCTAAAAATTTTAGTGCATGTCTTGGTGATGATTGGGGTTCATTAGACTTTACACCATCCTTTGTTGGAGAATGTAAAGTCAACCTAGATCACTTTGACATTCCAGAAATATCATTAACATCTCCCAAAAAATATGGTACACAATCTACTTCTAGGGATGGTAAAAATGATACATGTGATTATACTTCTTATATTTTATATGTAACTAATGGTGACCCTTCTTTTGATGAATTGCATTCAATTTATGGTAGGGGTTTTAATATTCTTTCTATAATTTAGGTTATAATGTAAATTTTTGTGGTCACAAGGAGTAGGGTATCAAGATCCCTTTAGAGACAAATCCACATGACCCTAATATTGGTCTTGGATATCTCCATTCTCAATCCAAGTAAGATATTCATTAGATTTAAACATGATTTCTTTGGATTCTCCTTCACTTACTCTTATTCATCCTAAAATTATGATGGATAGTGTAGATTCATCTATACTTCCTCTAGGTGCTTTCTCTATAGAAGATCTAGAAAATTTTCTTAGGGTATATTCTAGTCTACCTTCCTTTCACCATGATCATAGATTCCCTTATTTCTTGAATGCTGAAGCATATTTTGGAGAATATATCTTATCTTCAAGTGAATAAAATATGATTTCTAACACTAATAAGGATTTCAAAATTCTTGATCCTTCAAACTATAGTACCCTTGTTTTGGGAGATACTATTGATGTCCCTATGGATCCCTCTTCTAAAGAGAAAATAATTCAAATTGGGAAATGTCTTTCTCCTAAAGAACAAAAATCACATTAAAATATTTTATATTCTTTTCATGATATTTTTTCTTGGTCATATGAGGATATGCTTGGTATAGACCCTTCTATTGTGGTTATGCATCCTAAAGTTGTTTTAATGGTAAATACAGAGATAGAAAATCTTTTAAAACCTAGTTTTATCCATCCCATTGATTCCTCAACTTGGATCTCAAATATTATTGTCGTTGTGAAACCCGATGGTTGTATTTGTGTATGCATTAGTTTTTGTGATTTAAACAAAGGTTATCTTAAAGACAATTTTTTCTTCCTAATATTGATATAATTATAGACTCGACAACAAGCCATGGATTACTCTCCTTCATGGATGGATTATCAGGATACAATTAGATCCTTATTAATCTAAAAGATCAATTTAAGACTGCTTTCAGTTCCCCCTAGGGTACATTTTGTTATGTGGTCATGTCGTTTGGATTAAAGAATACTGGTGCAACTTACCAATGTGCAATGACCCCTACATTTCATGATTTTATTCATAATTTTTTTGAAGATTATGTTGATGGCATCTTGGCTAAGTCTGTGACTTTCCAAGATCATATGAATAATCTTTGTCACTCAAAGTGTGACTTCAACTTTACAAAATGAGACTAAATCCCCTTAAGTTTGTCTTTGGTGTAGACATTGGTAAAATTTTTGGGTTTATTGTTTCTCACCATGGAATTGAAGTTGACACCAATAATATAGATGCTATAATAAACATACCTCCACCTAAGAATATTTCTCAACTTATAAGTCTTCAAGGGAAGATCTAGGCCATAAGAAGGTTCATTTCTCAGTTGAGCGATCATACCCTTCCTTTAACATATCTTCTTAAGAAAGATGTAAGGTTTCAATGGGATGAGAATTGCCAAAAATATTTTGATTATATCAAAAGTTATTTGGCTAATCCTCCTATCTTGATTCCTACTATATAAGAATGACACTTCATTCTATATAAATTATCTTCATCTCATGTTATGGAAGCCATTGGCTCAACATGGTGATGGTGATATAGAAAGGGTTGTATATTATATTAGTAAAAATTTTCTTGACTATGAAACTGGGTATTCTATATTGGAGAGATAGTGTCTTGCTCTCATTTTTACAATGTACAAGTTAAGACATTATCTTATACATTTAGAAACTCATGTTATTGTTTAATTTTATAAAAGGCTAGCGCCTATAATTATATATTAATATTGTAATATCGAGGATTACATAGAGGCCAGAATTATAGTACTGGCATTGAGAGAAGTGTTATATCAAAAAGAAAAATTGCCACCAATAGAAAGTGACATTCAAATTTAGCAAAATGAGCCCAACTCTACAAATATTACATTTCTAGGTAAATATTTGGACTCAACACAGAGACATATAAACCAAAAGACTAGGTTAATACATCAATTTATGCATATTATGGAAGTACTAGGGAACTTTTTTATCTTTCCTCCATAGGTTCAATGTTAGCTGAAGTGTCACCCTGCTGATGTTCAGATCAAGACCATTGTCTCCTTGTCCTTCACCGAATTCTACACCATTTGGAGAATCAGAGATCTCTCTCGCTACTGCCATTGCCCTATGTCCATGCCGAATGTGGTGAGAGAGGAGAAAGGAAACTATGAAGAATTTCTTCTAAATTTTTCCATCATGATAGGTCCAAGGAAACTGCGAAGAATTTCTCCTTAACTCATGTTATTGTTAAGTTCAACCCCATTAAACATTTATTCTCAAAAATTGATCTTTCAGGAAGATTGGATAAATGGGTTATGTTACTAATTAAGTTCAACCTTAATTTTGTCTCCCAAAAATCCATAAAAGGACAAGTTGTGGTTGACCACTTAGCTGATGCCCCTTCACCATATCCATTTCCAAACCTAGATTATTTTCCTAGTGAACATATTCTAGATATAGAAAAAAATGCTACATAGAAAATGTATTCTAATGGGTTCAGATGTCAAACTAGTTATGGAGTGAGAGTGATTCTAATTCCACCCTCTGATAAACCAATTCCTCTCTCCTTTCATCTAAATTTTCTATGCACAAATAACATAGCTGAGCATGAAGCCCTTATTTTTGGCTTATTTACTACTTTATTGTTAAACATCAAACATATTCAAATTTACAGAGTTTCTCAATTAATAATAAATCAAAATACAAGTTCTTATCATAATAAATAAAATAAAATTTCTTAATATCACGATTTATCCTTATCTTTGTTACACAATCTCTTCTTTCACTATTGACACTATCTTCCGTAATGAGAATCGTGATGCAAATGCAATGGCAAGTGCAACTTCCCTTGTACCCTTTGATGATAATGCAGATGAATATTACTTTGTGATTCACTTGCTCTCTTCATCCACTATTGTCAATAGTCCTACTCTAAGTAGTTTTATTTGTTGTCAATAGACCTACTCGAAGTAGTTTAATTTGTGCTACTATAAACTTTAGAGAATGATATTCACATCTTTATAACTATTTGATTGATGAAACATTTCCTAATAATTATTTTAAAATAATTGTCTTCATATTTGAAGGATAACAATGCATTATATTATCTTATCCAATGTTCTATTCTTACAATGGCCATCTATTATGATGTCTAACTAAGTTAGAAATACCCCTTGCTCTTGAAGAAGCCCATTTAGGCTTTGGAGGTGAGAATTTTGGTGGTAGATCCTTAGTCTAATTTTTTTGCACATAGGATACTATTGAAAAATAATGGAACAAGATTCCTTTTCCTTTGTCAACAAATGTTCATAATGCCAACACCAAAAAAATTTAATCCGAGATCTAGCCCAAGAACTTTGTGCTCAAGCTTCACCTTAGACATTTTCTAAATGGGGCTTGGAAATTATTGGAATCTCCACCTGCTTCTAAAGGAAACATCTTTATTATTACAACTATAAGGATTATTTCACGAAGTGGGTTGAAGCTATTCCGCTTTGTTCCATTATTGCTAAAGTAATTTGTTGATTTATTCTAGTCAACATAATTTCTTGCTTTGGGTTGCCTTCTGCATTTTTTTATGATAATGGCACATTATTTAAGAATAAAGAAGTGAATAAATTATTGGATAAATATAATATTCAACAACTATTTTCTACTCCTTATTACCCTTAGTCTAATAGTCAAGGTGAGACTTATAATAAAACAATAGAATAAATTCTTCGTAAAACTATTAACAAGCATGGTAAGAATTGACATACACATTGTGGGCCTATTGCATGATTATTCATATGGATACTAATACTACCTCATATAATTTTGTGTATGGCGTAGATGCTAAAATACCTTTAGAGTTGGAAATTTCATCTTTGCGAATTTCTCTTAAAGGACTTATTAATGATGATAATTACCATGAACAACATTTACATCAACTTGAGTAGATTGATGAGCATAATCTAAATGCTCTCGAACACCTTCAACTCTATGAAAAATATCTCTCATAAATATAATCAAAATGTTCTCTCTCATTCTTTCAAAGTATGTGATTTGGTCTTCTACGAGAACCAACATAATGTAAATGTACCCCAAGGTATTAAAGGAAAATTCAGCCCTAACTAGTAGGATCCTTAAATCGTCACCTTCATTTATCATTCTAGAGATCATGGTATATCTACAATGGATGATAAGCCCCTTAAAGAGCCCATAAAAACCATGCATCTTTATCATTTTCATTCATAATTTCCCTATGTAACATTTTTATAATGATCAATCCTTTAGAGATTGGCATAGTTTATCTTATACCATTCAATCATTAACACAAATTATTTGTGCTATGATTCCAATGAGTATTGTGTATCTCAAATGAATACTCAATCCACATTCACAAAAAATGTTGCACTCTACCTTATAAATTACTTTTTGATGTGTATCATTTTTCATTTATGCATTTTAGTTAATGATTTTATCTGCTAGTGGTAAATTGTATAGGAAGCATTATTTATCATTTTACAAATAATTTTAGTTTAGAAATGTTTACTTTTCTTTAGCTCAATTATTTCATGTTATTTCCTTTCTATTGTGCCTATAGCACACACGCCCCATTCAGAACGGGGACCCTCTCTTTTCGCCTTCATTAGGTTGCTTTTTGCCTCTACCTCATTCTGCATGCCCCTATTTTTGACCATCAAGTGGTTGTGGACACTAAAATTATCATCTTGAGTTGACCAAGTTTCACCACCCTAGAAATTCCAAGTCTTTTGCCTTCGCGGGGTTCCCCTGGTGTTTTTCCTTAAGTTTTTAAGGCTAACGCCTTTTGTGCCATGTAGGTCCCCCTATGCGAGTTTCTTGTCGTGGGGCTCCATCCTCTCATCACCGTTTTCCTAGCGGCCAACCCAGGCCATCCGCCCGCTTTGTGGGACCTACATCATCCATTGCCGCCACATTGCCAAACCATTAGGCGACGAACCTTTAACTGTCACTCACATTGCGGACCCCGCCTTTCTCGCCACCTATTATTTTGAAATGTGTGTTCACCAACTTTGTCAACCGCTGTACAACATTTAATGCGGGTAATTAATGTCGAGTTTTATATAAATAGCAAGGATCCACGTATCATTTTCACTGACACTCAGTTAGAAATTGTCAATGTTCCTCCTACCTTCGATGCCTTCGCGTCCGCATTGCTTCGAAGAAAAATTCGAGTGCCTTCCTCATCACATTTCATCGAGTTTTCTAGGTGAGTTCACCGCCACCCAACCCACGTGTCCTTTTGAGTTTAGTTTTTTTAAAATGCTTAAATTATTAAGGGAAAACTCTAAAACCTTTAAATGACTAAGAAGACCTCTAAATTCTGCACAAAACCCATGAGGCAAAACTTGAAAACTGTTAAATTCAGCCTGTAAATGGCCTTGTGGGACTTGACCTTTCCATGGCTGTTCTTCATCAGGGACGCGAGCCCTTTGCAGCCCGCACCCTCCTCATCGATGTCGAAACAATGAACTAAAAAAATACTTAGACAAAACCCTTCATCCGACCATCGACCCTCATGGATCCGCGTATGCGGGCCGCCGAGTGTAGGAGGCTCTTATCTAGTCGTCATTTCTCAACGACTGTCATATGTTGCCCTCCCGCGCTACGCACCCCGTCAAGCCTTTCACTATCGAGGTAAACAAACATGTAACTAAGTCTTTTGCGGACCATTTCCTGCAAACCCCACTATCCTCCTTGCCTTCCAAATGAGGCAACCTCAAAAAATACTAAGTGAGGAACCCTTTGTGGGCCCCCATCTGAGAGCTACCCTATTGTTGCTACCGTTTCTCAAACAACCATCAAGGTCTGTCCTCTTGTAGTGCGAGGTCCCGACCCCTCTATCTCCGTCAGATCCTGGATTGAAAAAATGACTAAGTTTTAACGTGCTGCAGGCATATCCTTTTGGGCCGCCGTCTGCAGCCCGTCATTCCCTAACTACCATGTGTCAAACGACCATGTATTACCATCCTTCCACACGACGGAGCCCACCCTTTCCTTCTTCGTCTAAGCTAAGTGATTAATGATAAACCTCTCTGCGGGCCTAACAGTGCGGACCACCATGTGTGAGCCATTGTCCCCTTGCCACTGTCGCCAAAACATCCATTACATAGTGACCTCCAGCAACTCCTCACCTGCATCTTCCTTGACGGCTGAACCTCAAAGACTTAGCCCAAATCGTCCATGCCTCTTGTGGGCCTTGCATGGCAGAATTTAGTCTACGGGTTTTTGCTTCTCAGACGCCATTTTTCAATGACGAAGCCCTAAAGCGGCCATGATGACCCCAACTTCCACACCCTCCTGAACCACATGCAAAATGATTAAACTAGCACCTCCAAAGACCTCATGAATGATTAAACCATGTGCTTAAATGCCCAAAGGCCTTTGCCCGTCCCTAAATTTCAAAGGTGGAAGATAGAGTGTGGGTGGCCGCATGCGGGCCGTCATGCCCTCTGCACCGTTTTTGTGCTGCTTTCTCCAGACGACTCCCAGCCTAGGGAAACCTGCATCCCTGGGCCCGTATTCCCCAAAGTGATCCAAAAGAGTGTCAAACGATGAATTTTAATGTATTTCATGAAATTTTAATGATATATTGATGGAACTAACCCTTGTTTTGCAGGATTTAGCTAATGCTTTCCGATACTTTATGAATATGCTTACTACAATCTCTTGTGCAAAATTTATGGAATCAGATGCGAGACCATCAGGAGCGTCCATAAAGAAAGATAAAGGAAAGAAGCCTGGTAAAGCACCAAGGGGCAAGGAAGATAAAGATCAAATGAAGTATTAGTTCCACAAGGTGGAGGTCACTTCCAAGGTCGCCTTAGACTAGGGCACTATTTCAGACACCAACCTTGGGCATGTCAACATGGATGAATTCAGACAGAGGGTGACAGTCAGCCCTAAAATAGAAAATTCCCTGAAGATTAGAAAGAGCGGCATCACCAAGGCGACTGGCTTCCCTCCTTCACTTATTGTCCCAGAATTGGTAATGGCCTATAGGGAGTGCTATCACAATAATAGAAAAATCATAGATTATGAGGGCAGAGTATTGGCAGACCTATCTTCCAAATCCATAGGCCATGCCTTCCACATCCCCACATATGAAAAAATGAAAGAAACAAAGAAAGATGATGCTGAAAGTATGTGGAAAGTAGATCCCCTCGCATGCAAGAAATTGATCAACTAACATTGGTTGAAAGATAAGAGGGGCAGTGTGGCTAAGCTACCTCAAGAGATTTTCAGAAGAGATTTCCACAAGGAGTACAATGACTTGGTTACTCTGCTCAGTAGAGTAATGAGACTCCCCACTGCCACCTACTTTCAAGAATGGATGTTCTATTTTATTGAAGAGATAATTTGGGGTAAGAACAAATTTCACTGGAAAAATATTATTAGTGACAACATCCATAGCCAACTGATGGTTGTAAAGAAGACCTCCCAATTCTACATGACCTCCTACTTGGTCTACATACTTACCGACACATTCCCCTATAAAGGCCTTGCTATTGCACACAATCTAGATCCCAACAAAGATCCTAAAATGTATGAAAAATACCCTCTGTTGCAGTACAATAATTTTAAGAAGGATTATTTGAGGGTGAATGATGCATCTATTGGGCATATCATCAGAATTCTCAGAGGTGACTTCGAAAGAAGAGTCATGCATAGTGCCAGGGCATTTATCTAGAGGTTTGGGTACCTGTTCATATAGTTCCCAAAATTTACATACATCAGAATGGAAGGTTTATTTGATAAACCTTACAAGTTGCCGCGCTACCTCAATGATCAGATGATTCTACTTGAGGTCACAAGGCAATTGAAGAATGCTCATGATTTTTTGAGTGATAAGCATAGAGTGGCCATCCCATATCCTCTCAGATTTAGACAAGGAATGTATTCCTTTCCCGCTACTCAATGTGTGGATTACTCAAAGAAGGAGATAGTGGAGTATAACCTAGAACTCCACACAACTAGACCGAGAGTGGATTCATATGGAAAATTGAAGAAGTATGTTGGGAAGTAGTATGCCCATCTGTCGCACCTCGAGGACTTTTGGGCCAATTGTCAAGATGATAAAGAGGTAAGGATGAGATGCTATATGCGGTGAATGACCCAATTTGTCAAATCAATCAATTTGTTTCTGGTACCCGACCAGGTCATTGAGGAGGAGGATACCTTCCTTGATCCAAGATTTGATGCTGTGGCTAACTTGCCACTACCACTGATAGACTGGAATGAGGGAAAGGTGAATGAGCTCAATGCAGCTACACAACTAGTCATGGATATGACTAAACAATGGGTAGATGCCCAAGTTGTACAACTCAAGGCGCAAGGTGCAACATTAACTTATGGTGAGGTCAAAGATAAGCTCTCAAGTGAAACTAATAGTGCAACTACTACTACCTCTATGGAAGAAGCCCCAAAGTCCCCTCTAGCCACAAGGTCAAAGAAGAGGAAGGATGCACCTGAGCGCCATCCTAAGCATAAAGTTTACTCCTGGAAGTTTGTGGAGGGAGAGCCCTCCAAGAAGGTAAAGAGGACGGGGGGATTTGCTACATAAATTCCCACCATTGAGGAAGACACTCAACATCAGGGACAAGAAGAAGAAGAAACTAAAAGGCTACGCTAACCACTGGCCACCTCTGCTCCCACTGCTACCATTTCCGTTGCTACGACTCCACCGCCCACCACCTCGCTGGTGTTGCCCATCTCATCTTCGCCCGCAGTGGAAATCTCAGTCTACCTCTCTTTCACCCCACTAGTGGCTCCCATGGTAGTGCTTGATTCTTCCTCAGCCACTACATCCCCGCCTTTGACTTCCTTGTTGCCTCCTCCACTTCCTATCCTCTCCACCCCAACGCTTGCAACTGCTACTATGCCCCAGCTCACCCTACTAGAATCCTTCACAAAATATATGTAGGGTGTTCCTTCTGAAATATTAGGGGTGACCATGAACGCCACTGTATAGGCTCTAATGGCACAAATTACTGCCGACTTGCCCATCCCTCCACTACCTCTAGGGCTACCGATGATGGAAGCCACAATGAGAATCTCCAAAGAAATGGAGAAACGCCACAAGGAGGCTGGCAAGAGCACAATGGAGGATCCAGAAGACCCTTATTTTGAACATCCAGAGAGTGGGCTAACAATCAATCTCGATAAATTGGTGACTCATGATGAAGAGTCACAATCTTCAGAGGAGGACACTAAAGCTCTCAATGTGAAGTATGTCATGGAGACCTCAGAGCAAGAACTAGAAGAGAAACTATCCCAACAACTTGAAAACATAGGTGAAGATGTTGAGTTGAAAAGGCCTCCCTCTGAAAGAAAGGAAGATACTGAGGAAAATGTGGATATACTCCAAGAGCCTCCGTAAATTGGTCAAGAAAAGGGCGTAGTACAAGAAGAAGAGGTGTTTTTTGAGAAGGAAGAAGAGAAAGAAACAAAAAAGGAAGATGACCAGTTAGAAGAAGCACCATGAAAGAGCCTTGAACAAGAGCACCATGAGATTGAACACGAGGAAGAAAGAATCCATCAAGAGGAGGAAATTTTTGAAGAAAATATAGCCTCCATCGAGACAGATCAAGAGAAGGATATAAAAATTGAGGAGTCTGATGAAGAATAAAAGACTGATCAAGAGCCCCATGACCATGAAGAAAAATAGCTCCAAGAAGAGGAAGGTGATCAAGAGTCACCTAAGGGAGAAACTCAGATGCTAGATTTGTTGGAGAAGCAACTACAGAAGAAGACCCCCATCCCCATGGATCCTTGTTATGCCTTGCATAACCACCCCATCTTTTGCCTTGGTCAAAATGGGTCCCCCTTTTGTTTTTGTCCTTGTTAGTTTTCGAAACAAAGTTTGGAGTTATTCTTTTCCAATACTTTTTTTTTCTTTGGTTTGTTCTGTTAGAATCAGAAACCGAAACTAAATCGGGTTTTGAAACTTCTTTCAAAGATTTCATTCTGATCTTGATCTCGATGGTCTTTTGGTTTTTTCCTTGTCGGAGCTGGAGCCGGAGTGGAAGTTAAGTATGAAGTTATTCATAGTTTCAAAATAAAGGTTCGTTCCACCTCCGCCTCCGCCTCCGCCTCCGCCTCCGCCTCCGCCTTTTGGTCTGTTTGTTTGGACTTAGGTTTTATGATTGGGTTTTCTCATTTTGGTCTTCATGTTTTTATTTTGCCTTTTTGTTTCACTTTCTTCTTTGTTGGCGGAACCGGAGCCGAAATGGGAACCAAATGCGAAACTCAAAAGAATTTCTAAATCAATTCCCACTTTGTTTTCGCTCCCGCTGTTTTTGGGTTGTTTGACTTGACTGAAGTCGCACAACAGTAATGTGCCAGTTCCCTCTGTAGTTCCAATTCCGATCTGCCGCATTTATGGCATTAATTATAGGTGCCATGCACGCATGAAGCTCCAGTTTTAACCTTAATTAGGGATTAACTGAGAGTTATCGTCATTGTTTAAAAGATCAAGAGTGAATTAAAGTTGCAGTGGAGCATTTGGGTGTGTGATTCGATCGAAAGGGAGATAATTACGCGTGGAATCACTTCAGAGGGCTAACCTATTTGTTTGTGTTTGAGGTAGGGTTTCTATTCTTCTTCTTCGTTTGTTTCGCTTATCATTTTTTATTCGGTCATTGGTTTCTCGTGAATTCATGACTCTCGGTTTTCTTGTGAGTTCATGTTTTCTGTTTTTCTTTTGTTTTGTTCTGTTTTCTCATTTTCTCGTTTTTCTTTTTCTTGTGTTTTGGTTTCTCATTTGTTTGTTTTTTCATGGTCATTTTCACATTTTAATCATGATTGTATCATGATGTCCTAGTTTTTAAATGACATAGATTAGTTACTATTTTTATGTTGGTAGGGTTTGATGAATTATGGTTTTACTGAGGAATCCTGTTACACATTGATCTGATTAGTTTGAATGGGGTTAAATTCGTTCCCTAATTATTTGAAGTCGAAGGTTTGTGAATTAGGGTTTTGGCATGTTTTTGTTTTAAATATGATGCCTTAATTTCGGTTTCCTCTCGGTCATATGGGGATGATCTCTTATAGTTTATTTTTAAAGCCCTTTTTCATTTTGATATGACCTAGTCCTTAGATCATGATGTTATTTATCATCCTATTGAAATCACTTATGACATCATGATTATTTTTGAGCAGAACTAGAATTGGAATCAATTTTGATCTTGAACCATGTTTTGTAATAAGTATCAATTCCGTTTCCATCCCGTCTCCGAGTTCGCTTACAATAAGAAGCAGGGTTTTAAAATATTGATAACTCTACCGAAATTGGAACCAAAACCAAATATGAAATTGAAAATTCTCCACAGAACCAGATCGGTTTTCATTCCGATTCTGATTCCGGTTTCCATCCCAACTTTGACTCCGGTCCCGCTTTATTATTATTACAAGCTCAATGCCAGTTCTGGTTTCGATCCCAACAATGTTTTTAAAAGAGACTATTTAAGATGTTTTCTGCCTGGTTCTGCCTCTGGTCTATATAGAAGGATAGGATCTCTAAGTCATATTTGGTTATGTTTATTATAGATCTAATTTGGGGTTTTGTTGTAGGAAGTTAAAGGATGTCAGGAGTATTAGGAGAAGCTGCTTAGAGGAGTCAGCCTGCAGAAACTTCGAAGGCATCAACTAAGCCTAAGAAGGTTAAACCGGAACAAATTCCTTATACCTTGAGGTATAACCATAGGGGTCCTGCTGCCACAGTTAGCAAGGTGGAATCTTATTGGGTCGATATAACTAACACAAATCTAGGTCCATTCAATTATGAGGAGTTGTATTCAGAGACATTTGCTGAAGAGGTGACAGGGAGAACTCAAAGAATAGTTGATTCTGGCCTAACTCATATTGCTGTATTTCCTCTATCCATTCAATGCCCGAAATTGATCATGACAACAACTGGAGCTTACAATCCGGCCACCAGACAATATGTAGATTCACAAGATTTTGTGATCATAGAATTGAATCCTCAAATGTTTCAACTTATGTTAAGTGTCCCTGACACAAAGAATCTTGCAAATTTGAATGAGGCAAAGGCCTTGGAGATATATAGCAGTCACAAAGAGACCAATAGGGCTCACTTAAACAAAAAATGGTTAAGAACGGAGAAGAAGTCCCTGACAAAGCTCTCAAATCAGCCAAAAAGGGGAAAATTCTACAAGGAGGTATTAGATATTATAATGATGCTATCTAGAGTTTTTGGAAAGAGGGACGCCTTTCATTTTAAGGAATGGATGTCTCCATTCATTGAGACAATCTTGGATGGCAGACAACAATTTGATTGGCCTATGATTGTCTTAGATAACATACATGATCAGTTGACTAGAGTAAGGGAAACTAAGAGATTCTTCATGACCTCTTATGTTATCTATGCAATAATAAGGGGAGGCATCTTTCCAGGATTAAACAGAGTAGGAGTATTGGGAGAAGCTAATGTGCAAAACAAAGTTTGGAACCATTATGACCAGCTATCCCTGTAGATTTATGAGTTACACTTTAGAAGGGTTAATGATGCATTTTTATATGTAGTTATTAACTAGCTTAATGGAGATCCAGGGTATAGATTAAGCCAAGAGGCCATGGCGTTCATTACAAAATGGGGGTGTTGGTATATCTAGTACCCTAAATTTACTTATTTCAGGTTGGATGGGTTTGAGGGTCATCCTCACTTGCTCCCTAGGTGCTGCAACAACAAAGTAGTCTCGATGGAGTTTGTTTACCAAGCTTTGGGGGTCAATGCTAGGTTTGGAATGAAACACAAATCAGGTTGTCACAAGTTCCGCATGCAATTGGGTGAGTATAGCTACCCACATCTTGCAGGAGATAAGGTGGTTTGTAGTGAGTTGATACATTTGAAGTTGGGCTTATATACTGCCCAGAAGCACTTTGATCCAAAGAAAAAGATTAATGCTTTACTTTCTTCAGTTTTTGACAGACATTTCAACCTGCTGGAGGACTTCTGGAGTGATCTCCAGGATGAATATGACCTCAAAAAGAGAAATTATGAGAGGTTGTCTGTCCCACTTTTGGTGGAATTCGAGGTGAAGGTTGATATTCCTGATACCCTAGTAGATGATGGGGTAGTGTTAGACCCTTCATATGAGGCACTAAACATAGGTACTAAGAGTTTGGAACCAGTAGATTGGGATGCTGAGGAGACAATTGGCATCAAGAAAATAGGAAGACCAGTCTTGGATAAGAGTGTTCAATGGGTTGTGATTAGAGCCAAGGCTCCTGGAGGTCAAGCTCCTAAAAAGGGAAAAGGGTATAAGAGAATCAAAAGGAAAATGCCTCCTAAGGAACCATTGGAATTCTTCCCTCTTGATGTTGAGGAATTTGAGCTTGAAGCTCTGACCCAATATTTGTCTAGAATACATGAGGAGGATGCCCCAATAGGACCTGTGGCTTCAACACCAGTAATGGGTGAATCAACTGCTCAAGTCCTTCCTACATAGCAAAAAGGTGGAGAGATGCCTAAGGGGAATCTCCATGATATAGCTGAAACCTTGAAGGGAAAGGAAGTAGAAATGGAGGTCCATGATATTGAAACAGATTCTGATGAGACTTTATCAAAAAAGGATGCACAAGAGGAGATACCTCTGGAGAAAACTGAGCATGTGTTAATAGAGGAAGACCAGTGGGCGTTGTTTAAAGAAGTAAAGAGGGCTTCAGATGCGAAGGCACATG
The DNA here is from genome assembly GCA_007115665.2 of Sequoiadendron giganteum. Lineage (NCBI taxonomy): Eukaryota > Viridiplantae > Streptophyta > Pinopsida > Cupressales > Cupressaceae > Sequoiadendron > Sequoiadendron giganteum. The sequence goes on along the minus strand of CM021103.1, from coordinate 273,938,410 downwards.
CAAATGCTATATAAAAACAAAAGGAAATAGATGCTAAGGCACAAGCTGATGCATTACTTCAACAACAACAATTGGAGGCTAAGCAAAGAGCCAATGAAGTAGTAAAGCAGGAAAAGCAAAAGGAGCATGAGCTTAAGAAAAAGGAAGAAAATGACAAGCTAGAGATGGTGCAGAAGATCCATGAGCTAGAAGAGGAAAAGGTTAAACAAAGGAGAGAAAGAGAAGCCCTTGAGGAAAAAATGAAAGTAATTGAAGAGGCCTACAAGAAAAGGGAGGAAACATAACGCCTACAAAAGGAGAAAGATGTTGAGGAGCCGACCAAGAAGCAACAAAAGGAAAAGGAGGCCTCAGATAGACTCAAGGTTTTAAAAGTAGAAAGAAACAAGCTACTTGAGGAAAAGAGGTTGGAAGAAGAAAGATTGGAAAAGGAACAAGAGAATAAGAGGATGCAAGAGCAGAAGGACAAGGAAGAAGCTGAAAATCTTGCACAAGTAAATGTAGAGGGAGAACAACAAAATGTACAAGGTTGATTCTCAACCTAGGGTTAATATACTACAACCATTATCCTCTACAAATGCTCCCTCCTCTTCTACTATAATGGCCACTACTCCAAGTGCTCCTACCTAGTTAAAGCTTGATCTTCAGAAGAAACCAATAACACCCTCACAACCTCTTAGTTGGGATGACATGATGAAAGAAATTGAAAAGGAGAGACCCAAGAAGAAGGATAGGATTCTACATTACATAAGGATAACTGAGGGAGGAGAAATTATTGCCAAATGTGCAATACCAATGGTGGATAAGGATGAGGGAGATATACAGGTCACTGATTATCAATTAAGCATTTTTCAATTTGGGAAGGCCTATGAGAAATCAACAGATGAACCTGATTGATGTTGTAGCATCATCCACTAAGTCAAGATTGATAAAGGATAAGCAAAGAAAAGATGAGCTCAAAGCTTAATTGGATCAGATACACACCTTTTTGAAGGATATATCTGCTCCTAGATCACAACTTGTTGCCTTTGAGACACCAGTGTTTCTCAACAAAAGAGAGGTGGATGATCTGGTACAAGTAAAGAATAAGGCTGAGATGATGGACAGATGGATGGGTAGGTGAGGTGCTGGTAAATAGTTTTGAGATTCACAAGATGGCATTAGAGCTAATAGAAGAGATGAAGCACCATGCTAAAACATTGGAACAACAAGAGAAAGAGTATAGAGGATATGTTCAAAAGATAAAGGACATCAATAAATTGCCAAAGTCTACTCTGCTTGAGCAGTCAATCCTTGAAGAGGACAACAAAAAATTCTTGGAAAAGGCCTCTAGCATAATCTGGTTGAGATCTGATTTCATTTATAAGCAAAAGAATGAGGTTCAGGATGCTAGTAAGGATTTAAATGAAGAACTAGATGAACTAGAAGCTGTTGTAGCTGTTCTAGTTAATGTTTATATACCTGTTAAAGAGGGCCTACCTTTAAATCAGTTAAAGGAGAAATGGGATGATAGATTCCAAGAAACTATGCAAAAAGAGGATGATGGAGAGGATCTATTATTGGATAGACTGATGGATGTCAAAGAAGGAGTGAAGGCTGCGAGAAAGAGTTGATTAAGTTGAAAGACATGAAGGAGTTTGCTTCCGTAGAACTGAAGAGAATTCAATTTGAGGATAGATGGATTGATGGGCCGGATGTGGATATTATTCAATAGGTCTTCTCCAGTTATGATGAATACATTTTGGAGAAAACTATGCAAGGATGAGTGGCAGTCTTTTGGGCCCATGACTTCTTTCCTCTTCTTTTTTATTCTCTCTTGTAATTAACGTTGGAACTGGAGATCAACCGGTCTGAGTTTCCAAGAAAGTTTCAATTCTTAAAATTGTGGATCTTGATTTTGATTGAGACGATTTTTATGCTTTATATGTCTATCTATACCTTTGGGGTATGATATTGTAAGGGTTGGCTGATGAGAATTAGATTAGCCACCTGATAGTAGGAGATAGGAATTTTATAGCTTTGCAAAGACACTTTGTTATTATTAGTTACAATTGAATACAAATATGAGTTTTTACGTAGTAGTATGTTGAAATTGAGTTTACTAGATGAGGTTAATGAATCATAACCTGTCTGTATGCTAGTGAGTTTGCTGAAGCATAAGTGTTTCTTATTTGATGAGAATCAATAGAAGGAACCGGATTTAAAGATTATTTCTTTAAATCATCTATGGATTGAATTGTTGAATGTCTGTTGATCTATGATTTTAGCAACGAATGAGAGTTTGTTCTTTTTGAATCTTTAAATTATTATGGTGTGTGGTTGTGATGGTTAAACTAAGCACCATAGATGCATGCAATAGTATGGCTTGTTCTGTAAATTGCATCATGTTATGGTTTTCTTGATCTATTGGAGGGACATTCGTTGTTGAAAATATATGTTTGGATATTAGATAATTTTTGTTCATTTTTCACTGATGTATGCCCTGATCTATCTTTTTATTTTTATTTAAAACCCCCTTTTCGTTAAATACAGATTGATGAATCTATCATTGCTTGCATTCCTTATTATCAGCAAAGGCCCCTTCAATATTACAATTGCATGGACTAATTGAGTGACATCAGACAGTTGAGAACCAACTACCAGGACCTTTGGAATTAGGCTACTATATGTTGTCTTTCTTTTTCAGGAGAAATAGAGTAGAGATATTCTGTTTAACGTTGTTTGTGTCATTTTCACCATAAACAATCCTAAGGCTAGACTCAAGGCTATAATGGCTCGAGCACAGACGAAGACAAAGAAATAAAAGAAGTTTAGAGTCTGCTCTAACATTACAGTTGATGCTTCGAGGTCTTGAATAGTACAACTTGCTACCCCAGTGACAGGCAAAGAAGAGGGGGTCCTCTATACCATTTCTAACATCAACTTGGGCACCGCTTCAAGGGAGCAGAAAATTGATGAGTTCTAGGGATCAATAGCCACTGTAGATACCAAAAATTGGTCTAGGCTTGCGAGTACACATTCGACATAATTCTATAGTCCGTTTTCGTGATTAAATAATGTTTATTATTTAATTAACCTTTCTAACACATATTTCCTCTATTAATTAAATACCCCTTTTTAATTAATTCATAAATAACCTTTATTCAACTTGATTAATTAAATAAATCATATTTGTTTAATTATGTCACGAACTAATTAATTCTTCTATCAATTAAATAATATTTATTATTTAATTACCCCTTCATCATATTTCAACTATAATTAAATATCTTTATTTAATTATTCAATTTATTCCACCTTTCAAACTAGTCAAATTAAATAAATTATCTTTATTTATTTAATTAAAGTCTTTTATTTTTGAATGTTGAATTAAAATAACATTTAATTCATATTGATTAATTATTTATGTCACATTCTTCTATCATCTAGTTGACTAAGTCATTCACTCACCTTCTGACTCAAGATCTATTTTTAAATCTGCCAGTTATCTCCGGGTTCGGTATCTGATCGTCTTTGCGAGAGGACTCTCTGTCACAACTAGTCAGTTAACTAGTTCTAACTCATATGCATGTATGCATTCAAATGAGTTCTTCATATTCGAGTTCTAACTTTATCTTTGACATTCAAAGTCTATTTCTTCTATTTTCGAAGACTCTTAACTGAAAATTAAGTTATCATTTTAATTTAGTCTTTATCCTGCAGTATTTTCTGACTCATATTCTAACTCACGTTCTATCTGACACATAACTCACACTGCATGGAATTCATCAATATCGTCTGTCGATCTCTCTTTCAATCTGAGCCGATCTTTCGAAAACCCAAAATCTATAAAATGGCCTGTCATTATCATTATTCCTCCTCCCGAAATCATACACTTTTGAGAAGAAACTTATCTTCGATATTTTGCTTAGACACTCGATGAAGTTATGCTTGCATCAAACACATAAATCTGAGGGCAAGAATACTAAAACAAAAAAATGAAGAAGAGCAATCAAGATAATTCGAAGGAGTGAACACATATTCGGTGAGAGCTTTCCATTAATTTGTTTAGTTTATTATGTTTACTTGTTCATTCTTTGTTGTTTGATTTAGATTAATATTGATTTAGATTAGGATTAACATCGTTTATTCTAGTTGTAGAGATCTTCATCCTAGATTTTAGTCTATGTTACATTTGGTGAACCTGACGTGAACATGCTTCAAATTCGCACATCTTTTTGTCTTTCTGTTTTTCCACTTTTTTTTTTGCAGGTTATCGTACGACACACGCATCTGTATCCACAAGCTGCATCTGTTAGAAACGACGGATTTTTCATTCCGCACTGCATCCATGAAACTCTGAACTGCATTCGCCTATCAACAAATTAGCGAATTGCATCCACTTGTCAAACTCGGGCCGCATCTATGGCTCAAAACATCACATGTGCTTGGTAATCAATTTTTCACTTTTTTTTTTTTTCATTTCTGTACATTTGTATTTTCATTTTCGCTATTTAGGTTATTTTGATTTTCGCTAATGTTTGGTTACAGTCATGTGAAGGTGGATTAACTTAGTGTTTGCAGGACGAAGCATAGAAGACCATAAAAACACAAACCATTATTTTCTACAAGACGAAAGTTGAAGACACCAAAAACAAACTACTAATAATTTTTGCATGCAGGACCTAATGCCTTATCTTTATTTATTTAGCAAGCTTTCTATTTGGTAGATAGATAACTGTCATTTGGAATAAAAAGAATCACCGTCTTCTTTGTCTGGTGCGTTGCACATATTTGTAACCCTTCACGATTCAGTATATCGGAGTATCCTCTCCCCTTGTGCAACCATGTGATCCTGGATGTAAGAGAAATGGTTACTGACTCTAGAACTTGGGCCTATCTTGGTGGGAAAAAGTACTCACCCCAAGATGACTCAGACCGGTAACACGCTAAAGCCAAGCGACTTCCACCCGGTATATAAAAATGGATTTTTGGAGAAAACCAAGAAATCACGCTCGCTATTCTGACGAGATGGATAGAAATGGACTCTCACCAAAGTTGAATAGTGCCCCATGAATGAAATGCCCTTATTAAACACCTTGTTATAGATTTACCAAAATCCTTCCTATTTGCTGGTGTAGCAGGGTCGGCCTTGTGAAGCCGTCTTACATTCTTACAGTTTATGTGTTGAGATGAGATGTATGCCATGGGAGTTTCATGGGTACACTAGCCTGGCTGCCTCGTATAAGTGAGTGCCATGGAGGGGAGCTAGTGGGGTCAAGCTACTAGTCATCCACCATAAATATGCGTAGCTGGAGAAATCCAAGTAAGAACTCAACAAGTATTGTCCAAAAAACCTAGGTTGTAAATGTTTTCGAGTCTTAACAGTTCTATCATCAAAAACTGAAAATACATTGATTGCTATGTTTGTTTTTTCTATATTCATCAAAAATCTTGATCAACAAACGTAGTCAGTCAAAAAAACTTTTGGGAAAACTTCAACTGTCAAAAAGTGAGTCGCAACTGCTAGTATTAACACCACATTTGTCTTAGCAAGTCACATTTGTTAGGGGAAAATCCACATGTGTCTGTCAAAAAAAATCATTTTTCATATTCTGGATATTACGAGCTGCAACTGTCACATTTTGAGTCACATGTGTGATTGCAAACCGCATCTGTTAAGTTTCAAGCCACAAGTGTCTATCAAAAAATTTAGGTTTATAGAGTCCATATTTAAAACCAAAACCTGCATTTGTCAAAAACAAAACCGCATGCGTGTTGCAAACCGCATCTATCATAAACTAAACCGCATCTATCAAAAATTCCAAACTCTATTAGTGTCTCAAATGAGGTTTTAGTCAAATCACCGCATCTGTCAAAAGTTGAACCACAACTGTTAGGTGAACCGCATTTGACTGTCAACAAAAAACTTCGAAAACCGCAAACTGAGTCTGAAACATCACTGTCACTTTTGCTTCTGGTTCTTAAGATCAACTTGGGACAAAAACTGATAAATTTTGCTCAAAAAAACTTTGCGTCATTAGGTGTCATAGATGTCTTAGTCACAGTCAATGTCTTAGTCATAGTCATCCTAAGTTGCATGCATATAGATACTTCCTAGGAAATTGCATATTACAGAATAGATAACTTTCCTCATCATTGGATACGTTCATGTTCCGGTTTGTCACAATCATTGAACCTAGTCACTTTAGTCCTATTTAGTGAACTTTTCTAGCTCAACAGTCTAGTTTGGGAAATTCATCTTGTCACCATCCTTGTCCTACAATCAAGTTCCTTGGTCAAACACAAATCATTGCATGAATTTATTCCATAGGTGGTAGGTTATACCCGTCTTAGACTCATTTATCATCATAGTCTACTCGAGATTTTGCATTTTTTCTGTCCTATCATACGTCATCTTAGTATACATCTTTTTAGAAATAATTTTAGCAACATCATTTATTGTCAAAAAATCCAAAAACATAGAAATAGGACATCTTTTTTTAGACGTAGTCTGCATTACCCCATTTTGAGCAACTTTTCATGGTCAAAACAAGGTCTTGAAAGAAACATAAAGCAATGTCGTACCCCAACGAATTCATCAATCCATTCGGAAATCAACCATTAGGAAGTGAAAGACCACACAAACCTTTGCTTGAAAAACTCGTCACTAGAGACACACATGGACAAATTTATATAGAAGATATAGACACCGTTGTACACAATCCTAAGTTTGCATCCTTTATGGATGAGTGTTTGGAAAATGATCCCCAATGATATCTAGCAAAGTTTCTAGTAGAAGGTGCCACACTACCACCAGGATTTGATATTCATACTTTGAAAACACAGTCTACTCAACCAGCGCAAATTGCAACATCAAGTGTTTCTATTCCCCAAATAACCGCAATAATTCCAATTGGCATACCAACTCAAACATCATTAATTGCAAACACAACCCCTTTCAACATAACACATGGTTTACAATTTACTGCGGGGGCAACTTCCTCCAACCCCTTTGGCACCAACACGACTAGTAAGAGATCCAAAGTTGGCAAGAATATTCCTATACCAAATCAGATCATTCAGACAGGCAATATTCCTATACCAAATCAGACCATTTAGACATCAAATATTCCTATACCACATCAGAACATTCAGACAAGAAATATTCCTATACTAAATCAGAACATTCTAACTGGATATATTCCCTCACCAAATCACAACCCATCACAGAACATGGCATATCAGAACACCTACATTGATCCAAACAATAGAACATGGCATATCAGAACACCTACATTGATCCAAACAACGCAAACACCATGTCCTTGACACAAGTAGATGTCCTTCAAAACCAAATGCAAACTCTTCAACAATAGTTGGACAACATGTCTATGTCAGGAAAATGAACTATCTCATCACAAGACCTATGTCCATCTCCATTTGACAAAGCACTTTATATGACACCTTTCCCCCATGGATACATTATACCGATTTTGCCTAAGTATAATGGGAGGAAGAATCCTTTGGAACAAATTAGAGAATTCTCAACGACACGCATGGACATATCATATGACCCCACATACTTGATGCGACTATTTCCACGAACCCTTATCGGGATAGGACTAGAATGGTTTCTAAATTACCATATGGTATACAATCCTGGGGTGAATTAGCTGAGAAGTTTGTCGAACAATTTGCTTTTAACATAGACAATGAAGTAACAATAGCAACCTTGTGCCACACAACACACGAAGATGATGAAACTTTCACCACTTTCTTCTAGAGATGGAAAAGTCTAGCTAGCAAATGTCCAGTTGAAATATTGGAAAAACAAAAGGTCATGATATTCCTAGAAAACATCAATCCATTACTATGAAGTCACTTAAGGGTACATTGTTGTACTTAATTCCTAGACTTGGTACAAAAGGGCATCATCCTTGAAAAAGGCTTTATTGACAAAGGAGAAATAAAGGTACTAGGCAGAAATCTGGTTGTCCAACATTAGAATGCACCAAACAATAGAAACAAATTTTGGTCTAGAAACAAAAATGTTACAAATGACGACATTGTTGATGCTAAAAACATACATACGGGACCAATTATCACACTTAGAGGTTACAAATCCAATGCAGACATGATGAATAGTCTAGATCAAACAACCAATTATTTCAAAAATTCACAACAACAACGACCTCAAAGAAGATTTCCTACACTTGAATTTACACCTTTAGGACAACCAATCGAGACGATTTTCAAAGAATTGATTAAACATAATCTCATCAAACCTTTGGAAGCATGAGAATATGATCCTGGAAAATTTAAACCTTCATGGTGGGACAACAATTCCTATTGTGACTATCATCGAATGAAAGGACACAACCTACAATAATATCACCAACTGAAGAATATTATCCAAGACTTCATTGAAAATAGAACCATAGAGGTCAATGGGCAGAAAAATACCAAGAATAGTGATCATAAGGTCTTCACAGACCCATTACATGACCACACAAAAGGAAAAGCCTCCAGTTCGAGAACCAAGAATAATCCATCAACCAATTATACCAATACCAAGTATGACTATGGTAAAGGAATGATCATAAATCACCTCCGAGCCACAAATGAGAACGCCAATACCATCGTCATTAAAAAGCATCCAAAATGTAATGTAAACACACACAGATCTAAGATTACTATTCCAGGTCCTTCTTTTGATCCACCTACACAAACTTCGAAGTTTAAGTACAACCTCCTTGATCAATTGAGTAAAACCCCCGCACAAATATCTATTTTGGAACTATTGACTTTGTCACCTGAGCATCGAGCCATTCTTGACAAAGCTTTACAGAACATGACTATTCCTACAGACTTAGATGTTAATCATTTTGAAGAAATGGTGGGATATTTGACCAACTCACATCATGCCACATTCTCCCAACAAGATTACTCAACCGAAAAGTCCGATCATAATGACCCATTACATCTTGAAGTCCTAGTCCATCAAACCAAAGTCAGATGAGTCTTGGTAGATGGAGGAGTAGGTTTGAACCTGTGTACCCTAAAATTGGTTAAGGCATTAGGATTCTCAGAAGACTGCGTAGAAACCTCTAAGAGTATAGTCATCAAGGCTTACGATGATGAGGAAATATCATCCAAAGGAGTTGTCACACTCCCTATCAGAATTGGCCCAACAATTATGAACACCAGCTTCCAAGTCTTGGATCTCACCCTTCCGTACAACTTGTTGTTAGGTAGACCTTGGATACATGCAATGAAAGTTGTACCTTCAACATATCACCAATGTCTTAAATTCCCATATAATGGCACCAAGATCATGATTGATGGTGATCCAAATCCTTTTCAGTATTGTACAAGCCTAAGGGAAATTCCACAATGACAAGTACCAGTTAACCAAGAAGCTTCATCATCCACTTTATTCCTATACGTTGACCGATCACATCTTACTAAGTCCATTTCATTCAAACCACCATCATCCACTCCTAAGGTCGAGATCCAAGACAAGGGCTGTGGTGAATATTACATATAGGCGTCATACTATGTTAGTCAACTGATTCCACCTAAGGCATATGGCTTACCCATGGTAGATAGAAGATAGTCAGTAGTCACATTCCGTGTTCCCCTACAATGACATTGAATAAATGGGGAGAGTTAAGTGAAGAAATTGTGGATCAAGGTGATATTAACTCCTGGTTGTACTGAGAAGACAATGAATACCCCTCACCATCTATTCAAATAGCTAAAGACCAATATGGAAAAGGCTTTAAGATTATGCAATATGAAGGCTATGACGGACATAGTGGGTTAGGACTACATCAAAATGGAAGGACGGAACCAATCACTGTCTCACCATGACCAAAATACCTAGGGCTAGGGTTTCAACCGCTTAGAATTGGGTTTCCTAGTACTTCATCACCATTTCAAGAGGAAGAGTGTGCTTATGTAGGCATTGAGACATCTCACAAACCACTTCCCCCAGTCTACAATGAGTCTCACGAATCACTTCCCCCAGTTTATGATGGATCTCCTGACTCAAGCGATTCTGAATGGGATTCTTATTCCTCTACTAGTACCATGAACATAGATGATCTCTTTGGAATATTGGACCTAAAGGTAGAACCTGCACCAAAACCAACTAGTCCCCATCATAGGAAGCACTTTTCTAAATAAGAATAGCATAAACACTATTATTGGGAAACCCTTGATCGTGCGTCTTGGGCACCTTCGGAACCATCTTCTGATGACTCAACCCTTACTATAGTCCCACAACAGAGTTTACCTACCCATAGCAAAAATAACAAGAAGGAGTTAGTCCAAAACTTTTGTGACCATGTCAACCATTCTGTATTCACCTTGTGAGAAACTACCTTTAATAACTCCAATGATGACATGCCCCTTATATATCCCGAACTTATCGACTGGGATCAACAAGGTACACCTGTCATAGATACATTCGAGAATGACGAAGCAATTTCTGAGTTCATGGGACTTAGAGAAGGCATACCAAGAGGGGATCATATAGTTGGTTTTACCATAGACTTGGATGAAAAAGCATATTTTGGGGAGTCTATTTACACCCTCTAGTCATAAAAATGAGAATAAAAAGAAAAAAGACAATGAAAAGAAAAATGATGAGTCCCTAGGTGAAAACCGAAAGGTGCCTTTGGATGAAGAAACAATCAAAATAAAGGACGTATCCGAGGGTGAAAACCTCTCAGAGGCACCCAAGGATAGAGGTTTAAATATTCTCCCCGTTGAATAGGAAAAGTCACCAATGCTAGTAGAAGAGTTTGTTGCAATCAACATAGGTATAGAAGAGAATCCTCAGATGGTATAGTTTGTAGCTTCCTTAACAGAGACATAAAAACTAGAGTTTAAGGACTTCTTCAAAAAGAGATAGATAAACTTTGCATGGTCATATGATGACATGCCTGGGCTGGATCCAAACCTAATATTGCACCATTTACCACTACAATCAGGTATTAAGCCAGTCAAACAGAAGTTAAGGAAAATGCATCCACAAATCACTCTATTGGTCAAGGCAGAACTTAAGAAACTCTTAGATGTAGGATTCATAAGGATGATAGACTGTGTAGACTGGATATCAAATCTTGTGCTAGTGACTAAACCAACTGGGGGCATTTGCATTTGCACAAAATTTAGAGACATCAATAAGGCATGTCCTAAGGATGACTTCCCTTTTCTGAACATAGACATGATAGTTGATCTTACAACAAGATACAAGATGCTATCCCTCATGGATGGTTTCTTTGGATATAACCAAATCAAAATAGCAGTTGAAGACCAACACAAGACAACTTTCATGTGTCCATGGGGCACATATTGTTGGAATGTTATGCCTTTGGGCCTTAAGAACGCAGGAGCTACCCATCAACGGGAAATGAATTCGATTTTCCATGACTTTGTACACACTCTCATGGAAGATTATGTAGATGACATTATAGATAAATTAGAAAGAAGGGAAGATCATTTGAAGGTTTTAGACAAGATATTCTAGAGGCTAGAGAATTACGTCATGCTAAATCCGAAGAAGTGTGTCTTTGGAGTGAAATCAAGGAAACTATTAGGGTATATCATTTCCTGAAGAGGCATTGAAGTAGATCCAAAGAAGGTAAGAGCTATCATAAAAATTCCTCCTCCAGTCAACATTGGTCAACTAAGAACCCTACAGGGGAGATTACAGTCCATCAGGGATTTTATTGTACAACTGGCAGATAAAATACACCCATTTCAACATTTACTCAAGAAAGGAGTACCATTTGTGTGGACACCTGAATGTCAAGAAGCCTTCCAACAGATCAAGGACTATTTTTTCACTCCACCAGTCTTAATGCCACCTGCAGATGGGAAACCATTGATACTATACATTTCAGCAACTCAGTCGACATTAGGGGCTCTTCTCGCACAAAATGATGATCAAGGTCATGAAAGAGTAGTCTATTTCATCAGTCATACCTTAGTAGGATATGAATTGAATTACAACATAGAATGTTCCAATCTTGTGGTAGTATTTGCTACCCAAAAACTTTGGCACTATATGCTCAATCGCCAAACAATGTTGGTTGCAAAGATTGATCCCCTCAAATACCTCCTAAGTAAAGCAACATTAACAGGCCAATTGGCCAAATGGGTTATGATGCTTAGTGAGTATGACATCCAATATGTTGAGAGGAAGGCTATAAAAGGATAGGTGATTGCAGATCAGTTAGCTGATGCACCTATGAAGGCATACCATCCTTTAGTGGCAGATTTTCCTAATGAATTTCTCTTCAACATTGACATTAAAATCGAATGGAAATTATACTTTGATGGGTCACATACAAATCATGGTTCAAGAGCATGTATCCTCTTTGTTACACCTCAAGGCAATACCATTCCTAAATCATTCAGGATTGCTTTCCCTTGTACCAACAACATAGCAGAGTATGAAACCTTAGTGATAGGATTAAAAATGGCAGCTTAGTGGAAGATTAAGAGTCTACATGTTTTTGGCGATTCTCAGCCAATAATCTAGGAAGTAAATGATGATTATGTGACTAAGGATGAGAAGATTGCCCCTTTCAAGCACATGGATGATAGTTTCAAATAGTACTTCAATGACATTACCTTTCAACAAATACCACGTGTTCAGAATAGGGAAGCAAATGCTATGGCAACTGTGGGTTCCTTGTTGGATATTCCGAGTAACGTGCCTAAGTTTGAGTTTTTGGTTGAACAGCTATTGGTCCCCGCCTATGATGTCCTCGATACTACGATGGTGTGTACCATTGTTGGTCCTAATTCCCCTTGGTATAAAGACATATTCGACTATCTCACTGACCAAAATTTACCTTTAGACCTGTCAAATAACCAACAACGAACTTTCATCCATAAGTCAACTAAGTACACCATCATAGGAGAAACCCTGTATAGATGTACCTTAGATAATGCCCTAAAGAGATGTCTCGATGCTGAAGAAGCACAAACAACTTTATGAGTGGTGCACGAGGGTATATGCGGATCCCATTCGAGTGGTCCTAATTTAGCCCATAAGATTATGAGACTAGGTTATTATTGGCCTACAATGGAGAAAGACTCATATATCTTTGTAAAGAAATGTAGAAAGTGTTAGATACATGGAGATTTGATAAGAGCACCAGCATAGAAGCTTCATTCGATTACATCACCATGGCCTTTTTCCCAACGGGGACTTGAACTCATAGGTAAGATACACCCTCCATCATCCAATGACCATAAATTCATCATAATCGCCAATGAATACTTCACCAAATAGATTGAAGCTATTTCCATGACCTACATCACCGACACACAAATATCTAAGTTTATCCTAAACTATATCATTTTTCAGTATGGTGTACCCCAATCCATAATCACAGACTATGGCCACCCATTCAAGAACCAAGAAGTACACCATTTATGTGAAGAGTTCCGTATCAAACATCATTTTCCCACCCCGTATTACCCACAAGGTAATGGCCAAGCCGAGGCATCTAATAAAACCATTGTTAAAATCTTGAAAAAGGCTGTCAATGATGCTAGTCATGATTGGCACCTACAACTTAATCCTGCCTTATGGGCTTACCACACAAGCATCCGTACTCCCACTGGCACCACTCCATATTCCCTAGTATTCGGATCTGAAGCTATCTTACCTATTGAGGTTGAAATACCTTCCCTGAGGGTATCCTTGAAGGGTCACATTGGTGATGAAGAATATTGTGTATCCAGAGTACAAGAGCTAGAATTACTGGATGAACGAAGACAAAAATCACTAGACCCTTTGCAAGCATATCAAAATCATCTTCGTCGAAGCTATAATAGGAAAGTTTTCAATAGACAATTTGACATTGGTGAACTGGTTTTAATGGAGAATCCTAAGAATCAAGTTGAACGAGAAAAACCAAGAAAGTTTGAACCTAACTGGTTAGGGCCTTATATAGTCATAGAAGCTTTTGGGTTAGGAGCCTACTAACTCTCTACTCCTGAAGGAGAGCCACTTTTGTCACCAATCAACAACCTGCATCTAAAGAGGTTCTATGCTTAGCTTCTAAGAATCTGTGTCTTAATCTAGAAAATAAAAAAAAATCGAAAAAACAAAAAAAAAGGTTACCTTGATGAAAACTTGGCAAACATGCATCTTTGTAACAACAAAAATAAACAAAAAAGTAAGGAGAAATAATCCGTCCAATAGTGAAAACCACTTCAGTGGCACTATGGATAAGTACCATGGTGAAAACCTAGCAAATAGGTGCTATGTGTAGTCAAACTTGCTCTTTCATCTACCATCATTCCAATCAAACTTTTTCATCATCCATCATAATAAATGGTTGTCTTATCCATTGCTTGGAACGATTGACATCTAATGTCCATTCTATCACATTCCCCACTCCATATCGCAAGTCTTATTCCTGACTGGGGGAAAATCCTTGTTCTATGCCATGACACCTTGTACATAACATTGCACCATCAAAAATGTCCTGGAAAAAATACAAAAACAGTAGAAAACTTCAAAAAGATAAAAAAATCAAAACATGTCAGAAAATCCCAAAAACAATGTCAGTGATGTCAAGTCAGTCATGTGAAGTCAGTTATGTGAAGTCAGTCATGTTAAGATAGTCATAGTCATAGTCGAACTACGTTGCCTCTGCGATTGGGACGTTGGCAAGGCCATCAAACGATGTGCCCTCGAGGGATTAGGTCGGTAAGTCTAGGTTTTTCATGTATTACATACATTTAAATCATGACTCTTTTTACATTTAAATTCATTGGTCATGTCGAACTATGAGGTCTCTGCATGTACAATGTAGGCAAGGCTAATCAATTGATGAGCTCTTGAGACCACACTAGGTCAATCTAATAGGGTTCATTCACATTCACTATCACACACATTGCATATCATTCACTTAGATGCATGTCTTTAGCCGCATTAGGTCAGTACTTTAGGGTATCATTTCATGTCATACACTGTCAATACACACACACACACACTTTTAATCAGTCAAGGAATCAAAACAAGTCATATATCAACAAGTCAACGTCAAACACATTGTCAAAGTGATCAACCTATGTCTTTGCAAGATATGTCTTTCTTGTCAAAAAACATCATCAAACTTGTCATAGTCTCATGTAGCTTGTCACATCAACATCATCAGGCTCCAACGTCTTATACGACATGTGTCTATCTGAAACCAGGCTTTGTCATACCTTACATAGATAGTCACCAAGTCGAAACTAGACTCAACATATTATGCGGTATGTGTCATCCCTCACATTAGGCTATGTCAAACATCAAACAATCCTATAAGATCAAGTTTTGGTGAATAATTTTATTTGGCTTTATGACTTTATATCTTATTTTGTCTTATCTTTTTATTAATTTGTGAATTTAGTCTGGTTACTAGCTTTCTCAAGGATGTCCCTTGAAGGATTTAGAGAAGCAAGGATGTCTCAGGACTCTTTTTCTTTGGCTGCTGTCTATCAACTATCTTTTTAACATTGGTTTTTGAGTCATGTTACTAGTTTCCTCAAGGATGTCTTATCAAGGATTTAGAGGAGCAATGATATCTCATGACCCGTCTTTTATTTGTTTGCTGTTTGTGGTTTGTCAAGACAATGACGACTGGGGCAATCTTGTCCTTACTATGAGTTAAGACACTCCTTGTCTACAACTATCTGTTTTTAGCATATGGATGACATTGTACACTATGGTCTATCTCATATCATAGTGTGTACTATCCATTTGTGTCATGTCCCGCCCAATGATGATAACAAGCAAGCATAGCGTATTTGGCAATATATCGAAGATTATATGTTTTTCTCAATCAATCAACCTTTGTTATTTCTTACTAACATTCTAAATTCAATCATGCTAACATTTCTATTCTTCAACATAATGATAAAGTCTCGTGACACAACACAAAAACATTAGATCATTTGTATTTGCATACATTCTATAAGCATTTCATATAGTTACATTGCATATCTACGAAATCATTACATAATAGGCATTTCATCATCATAAGATACATAATGTAAACATTGCATGTACATATCACCATCACATATAAATAAGCATCATATAGAACATTGCATTCATTATCATAACTAAATAAAGACATCCATAACATCATTATAAAATGCATAACTCATAACATGTAGAAACATTTCATCATAACACATATACATACATCATCTAGGAAACATAATCATGTAGAAGTAATGTATCATCCATAAAATAGAACTGCATATCATATAGAAGCTATGAAAATCATATATATATCTGTCAAAATAATGTGTCACAGTACAATATCAGAGTGTATCCATAAATAAAATGAGCTCGCAAGCTCTCTGATCAAATCAAAATGTCTACATGTATAACAACTATCATCATGTCCCACTGCCATTACTGTCATGTGGTGAAGGTGGTGGAAAAAGCCTCGAAGGTGCTCTTTGTGAGGTGGAAGGCCTCTCATACGAACTTTCCCTCGGTGGTCCTACCACACCCTTTATACTCTGTGTCTTGGTATGACTCTTGCTATGTGATCTCTGACTGTGAACCTTTGAAAAGCTAGGAACTCATCTCTCTACTAGCACCACTACCTCATATAAATCCCTGTAATAAGTAGCTCTCTCAACTGATCTGACTAACTCCTATACCATGCCATCAGATGAAGACCCACTACAAAGGCATCTGACCTCTGTGAAGAGCTGCTCTATCTCTTGTTGTCGGGCTATAGCCTGATCCCTCTCCATGAGTGCACTATCTCTCTCTGCATAGACACTGTCTCTCTTTGCAAGGACACTGTCTCTCTCTGTATGAGCACTGTTTCTCTCTATCCTCATAGCATCAAGCTCTGCTATCATTAGTCTCAATCTCTCCTCCAAGGCCTCCCTATCACCATCCCTAGGGGCATCATCCTCCCGTCTCCCCTCCATAATCCGATCCCTGAGCTCTCTGTCCTGCTCCTCCATCGGTGCCTCATCCTCAACATCATTCTCCCCATATCCTACTAGAATACCTAGGGGGTCTATATCCATATCCATATCTACATCCTCTGCTCACTCCTCTACAACTACCTCCTTGGTAGCATGCTCATCCCCAGCCTGTACATCAGGTCTACCTCCGATGTCCAACATCGGTACATCCTCTACCACTGCCTCTCGGATAGGTGAAAGTCCACCTACCTGATCCCCTCTCCGTCCTCTGCATCCTTGCCTACCACCTCTGCCATCATCACCCCTCCCTCCAACTCCACCAACTTTGGCATCTCCACCTCTCTGCCATCGTCTCAGTCTTGTACCTCGTCTCTCCACTGGTGCCGACTGATCCGGATCTGTGTATGGAATAGGACAATGCTCTGCCCACCATGTGTCATATGCAACTATTGTCCCTGGGTCTGTTGCTCCATCTCTCCATCCCCACTGTACTAGCTGTAATGCCTATATATCTGCCTCTACAGTAGCTACTGGAATCATGGGCCCGCAATATGGAACCTCTCTAGATGAACGAGCAAACTCTGCTTTGCTCTGAGGCTCATCCTGAACCTTGCCAAACTGTCTCAAAACTCTATCTGGTAAGTGTCGCTCTATGATGTGCACACTAGAAACAGTCCTCCCAATCAGGTACTATGTCTATTTGCAGAACGACAAGTTTTTGTCCTCATCCGACCACTCCTCACAATCCATGTATGGTCTCCACATGAACTGATCTAGAATGTCAAGCTCATGTCTCCAAAATCTAGTGTCTCACACATGACTCTGAGTGATGTGTCCCATGTACCAGAACACATATGGGGATCTCTCCCATCACTCTTAAGTAACTGGAGGACGAAACACAATTATCCTCTCCTAAGCCCACACCATTAGCAGAGTGGTCCCATAACTCAATGACTGGGCATCTCTATATGCAATATCATGTAAGTGAAAATATAACATCCCTGATATACATGGACCCCAAGCATACATGGTCTCTCTCTCCAGAATACCAACTAACATATCACCCCATCCCATTGGAAAACCATGACCTTGTCGATCTGGTAAAACTATCCCCCCTATCAATGTACAACATATGCAGTCAATCCTATCGTATCTATCCACCAACACCGGTCATCTGATCTCATAATGCTTGATGTCGAGCCTACTGATATCATCCACCTGATAAAATATCGCTAGCTAGATCAATCTACATTGGGTACCATACATCACCCACTTTCATCTAATCGACAGTCTCAGTATCCTGTACACATCCTCCAATGTGATAGTTGCCTCCCCAGTTGGCAAATGAAACGAAGATGTCTCGGAGTTCCATCGCTCGCTCAACTCAGTAAGCATCCCCTGTTCGCCCGAATGGTGGGCATCGAAAGACAATGACGTAGACCAAGTCTCCATAGAAGCCGTATCTCTGTACTACTCAGACGATCTCTCAGATTGAATGTGCCAGGACATGTCTCCCACGTATATATAGGATCTAAAACAACCTACATTTAAACCATGATGTCAAAAATTTTGAAGTTTTTCTTAGATAAAATTTTTGGAAAATTTTACCAGCCAAATGTGGCTCACTTTTACTGATGCGGTACATTTTTGCAAATGCGTTGCACAACACCTCATTTGCATTGCATATTACATATGCATCACACAATTCCCACACCCGTTTCTACCTACTGCAAATGCGATGAAATAAACCAAATGCGGTGCATTTTCTACAACCTATCTACCTACTACATATGTGTTTCACTAATGCACATGCGGTTCCCTACCCTACATGCATCTATTCCTAAAGCAAATGCATTGCATATATACATATGCGGTGCATTATATTTCAAAAGTGTTTATTCCATAAAATTCCTAATCTAGCTTAGGCGTGTTTTTGCACATGCGTCGTTTTGCAGTCAAATGCGTCGAATACGATGACATATGTGTCGTTCACAAAGGAACGCATATGCTAATTAAATTTTAAAGACCTAGAAATACGTGCAAAAATAAATTTCAAGGGTTCATTTTCAGGTACATACCGGTGGTCCTGCGTCGGCTGGCCGCTTGAAGGTCTGGATCCGATATCCTCGATGCGCAACATAGGGAATGGGTGCCATTTTCGTCTGCTAGTCAGAGCAACTTCTCAGTTTTCCAAACTCCTTCGGGTGCAAATGAATTGGTTTTCAACCTAATTCTTATTTATAGCTAGGGTTTGGGTGGCATTTCTTTTGCCCTAGTCTATTGGCCACTTAACCTTTCAACTTCAAATGACCCGTACATGTCCGTATCATCTCCAAATTCAATTCCGTCAACTCCATCACATTTCTGACTATTAAATTGACTTATCGGGAATATTTCCTAATTTTTTTGAAATTTTTCAAAAATTGTCAATTTTCCCGAGGGGGCATACCCTAACCTATTTCATGCTAGGGCACGATCGGGGCATATATTTTCTTTGACACAACACCGTAACAACATTGTATCAAAGAGGGGAAAATTGTAGATATCGAAAATTGGTCTAGGCCCATAAGTACACATTCGACATAATTTTCTATAGTCTGTTGTCGTGATTAAATAATGTTTATTATTTAATTAACCTTTCTAACACATATTTCCTCTATTAATTAAATAGCCCTTTTTAATTAATTCATAAATAACCTTTATTCAACTTGATTAATTAAATAAATCATATTTATTTAATTATGTTGCGAACTAATTAATTCTTCTATCAATTAAATAATATTTATTATTTAATTACCCCTTTATCATTTTTCAACTATAATTAAATATCCTTATTTAATTATTCAATTTATTCCACCTTTCAAACTAGTCAAATTAAATAAAATAACTTTTATCTATTTAATTAAAGTCTTTCATTTTTGAATGTTGAATTAAAATAACGTTTAATTCATATTGATTAATTATTTATGTCACATTCTTCTATCATCCAGTTGACTAAGTCATTCACTCACCTTCTGACTCAAGATCTATTTTTAAATCTACCAGTTATCTCTAGGTTTAGTATCTGATCGTCTTTGCAAGAGGAATCTCTATCACAACTAGTCAGTTAACTAGTTCTAACTCATATGCATGTATGCATTCGAATGAATTCTTCATCTTCGAGTTCTAACTTTGTCTTTGACATTCAAAGTCTATTTCTTCTATTTTCGAAGACTCTTAACTAAAGATTAAGTTATTGTTCTAATTTAGTCTTTATCCTACAGTCATTTCTGACTCATGTTCTAACTCATGTTCTATCTGACACAAAACTCACATTGCATGACATTCATCAATCTTGTTTGTCGATCTCTCTTTCAATCTGAGCCGATCGTTCGAAAACCCAAAATCTATAAAATGGCTTGTCATTATCATTATTCCTCCTCCCGAAATCATACACTTTTGAGAAGAAACTTATCTTTGATATTTTGCTTAGACACTCAATGAAGTTATGCTTGCATCAAACACAAAAATCTGAGGGCAAGAATATTGAAACAACAAAATGGAGAAGAGAAATCAAGATAATTCGAAGGAGTGAATACATATTCGGTGAGAGCTTTCCATTAATTTGTTTAGTTTATTATGTTTAATTATTCATTCTTTGTTGTTTGATTTAGATTAATATTGATTTAGATTAGGATTAACATCATTTATTCTAGTTGCAGAGATCTTCATCCCAGATTTTAGTCTATGTTACAGCCACAATTTTTGATCATATGAACAAAGATCAACCCTCTAAAGAGGAACTGAAGGCACAAGTGGAAGATCTCAGTGCTTACATCCAAAAATGGACATCCCTAGAAGAGGAGACTCCGACTACATCCTGCACGCCCTCACTCATTTCCGAAGATGAACTCTCCTAGATGGAAAAATGAAGAATTGGACTAAGGCTATGGCCGATTGGTTCAGATAGGTGCTCTACAATGGTGATATGGGTATAGGCCATGCTGTCTGAATGACCAACAAGTTTTGGGAGGTGCAGAAGCAACTAGAAGACACAGAGAAAATCTGCCATAACATCACTGAGCTATATAGGATTACTTATCCCAAGCTTGAGGTTATTCTCAAAATGCCAAAAAAAACATGGGAAAAGGAGCTTAATTTTCCCAAAGATGATAATTGGCTGGTAGAAATGTGGAAAATGGGCCTAGAACATAGAAAAGATGTCCTTGAAAGAGTGTTGCACGAAGTCAAGCTTGACCTCGAATGGGCAAAGGAGCACAAGGTAGATGTTGAAGATTACCTCAAATTAATGACTGATTATGAGATGTCGACCCTTGAGTTCGATCCATAGAAGATTAGGCTGTACTTCCACAAGAAAATGGAGCAAGGGGCAACAGATTCAATCACGCTAGACTTCATGGATTTTGCTACCAGAGCATTCATCCAGTCTGAGAAAATTGTTGAAGCTACACCCAAATGCACAAAGAACTGGGAGCAGATTACAAGAAGATTAAAGAAGTTATCATTCCAATTGCTTCAATTTGATATAATGGAGTGGGACAAGCTCCAGGAATTGATTAGAAAGTTTATGGAGTATGCCAGCCTCCAAAAGGAGGCTAGAAAGCTGGTGATTGATGATGATTTCTTGATAGTGTAGCTGGAAAAAGGGCAACCCACTAGAAGACAAAAGTGCTACAACTACACTGCCAAGGTAGCCACTACAAGACAAAAAAGGAATAAGACAAAGTTGTATTTTAAATTCTTGTATATTTGGGGGTAGGTGAAACCCTAATGTAAATGAATCTTGGCCACATAATGAGAATGAACCCTGGCCACATAATGAGAATGAATCCTGGCCATTCATTTCACTTTTTGAAAACTATAAATAGGGGTCCCTTCTCTCATTTTAAGAGAGATTTGAGTTGTAATGACATGCTACAGAAATTTTATTAGAATTGTATTGCTTTTGGTGGATTCTTGAGTTTCTCTCATGTTGCATTATTCTTCTCCTCATGTTTGATAGATTTAGTTACTGTTACATTGCTCTTCTCAGTGTTTTCAAGTAATTTTAGTAGTTTAGTTCATGTTGTCCATTGATTTTGAAGAATTCTATTGTGTTGTTACTTTCCATGTTCATGCTTTTTTCTAGTTATTGATGGTAAACAACTATATAGAGCTAGTGTGAACATAAAATCTTTGCTGCAATTAAACTTCATCTTTTATTCATGCTTTATGGTGAATGAACAACTGGAAATCTGTAGACCTTAGAAGATAGCACTAGTTTCATGATACTGTGTGTTTTGGTTAAGTGAAACTCAATTATAGGAAAGCTGTCCACTGTAGCATCCTCCATTATCACTATTCATCATTAGTTTTAGGTCTAGGAACTTCTCTTTCCCTTTTCCCTTTTGACCTTTCTTTGAAGTAGAAGTTAAAACAAGATTCCAACATCCTCCCAAAGCTAAATTTGATACTGAAAGTGGAGTTTAGACTATTGTTTTGAATTTGCAGCAAGTGCATCTCATTTTTAGAATCATAGGAAACTCCATTTGAACATTCAACTCTTTCCAGCTTAGTGAACCATAAATGCCCTTTGTGATTACCAACAAATCACATCAATCAACTGAGCTATTTTTGTAAGTCATGACTTGACAGCCGAGAGACCTTGGGATAATTTTTTGCAACTTGTAGGAAGTTGTCTTTCAAGAGAGGTAGTGCACTCGTGTGTTGCCTATGTTGAGAAAGTGAAAAAATACCCATCAACAAAATTGGTACTAGAAGGAGGGCCTCTCTTTTTCTAAGCTGGATCGAATTGGTTCCTTCTCCCCTAAGAGGTTCCATAGAGTGTTAAGATCTACACCAAACAAAGGGGAGTTCTAAGAGGTACCACCCCCTACCAAGGTTAAGAGAGCTATAAGAGGGGAAGCTTTTGCCTCTGACACTTCTGACCAACCCACTTCACTTCCATCTCCACCATTTTCTTCCTTCCATTCGACCTCACCTTCTCCTTCGCTCTTGGAAACACCTTTATCCTCGCAGCCACTCTAAACTATTTTCTAGGCCGCCATCTCCCACAGCCAAGGCACTGCCTTCTAGCCCAACGTATCTCCTTTCCTGGGCACTATCCCAACAACTGCTACTGCCCCTTTGCAACCTCAATTTATTCTTGTGCACCCTCCTCCACCTCTGCCTCCCATGGTGTGGTTGGGTAACGACCCATATCTATTGTCCTTCAATGTCTATCATGATATGCCAAAAAATCTGGAGGGCTTTTGCACTAAGTTCCATCCTAGGGACCCACAAAGGATAATAGAGGAACACATCAAGATATTTCAAACTGCCTTGAAATATATGCAAATCGAACATGAAGACATGGCTTGCCGACTCTTTCCTTATTCATTGGGTGATGAGGCCTTCTACTGGTACATCCACCTGCAAACCAAAACCGTAACCACTTGGGACTTGTTAAAGAATGCTTTCTTGCAGAAATTAAAGATCATAGTCAGCCCCTCTAAGTTGTACCAACAGTTCATGGCTATTCGAAGGGAAGTCAATGAGCTGATTAGCTCCTTCAATGATAGATTCCATTGAGCATACATGAGGTTGTAGACACCTTATGTGGTTGACGACCCTTTCACCCGCTTAGTGTACTATACAACCCTAGACAACCTTACTTTCACTTTGGTGAAAAGGATGAACCCGCCGTCGACCTAGTTGGTGGATGCTTATGCGGAAGAAGTTAAAGCCAACACAAATTTAGTACAACACATTGCTCATCTATTGCCATCTTTGGGGCCAATTTCCCACCCAAATAAAATTCAAGGGATTACTCAAGTATTGGTGCATCAAACACTCTTGATGAATCAAATTCCACAACTTTTGATAGTGCCTCACCTAGGGTAACCATTGAACCAAGCACCTCCCATACCTAAATACTTGCAACCAAAACAACAACAAGCTTATTCCCAATAGATGCAAGTGCCTGCGTATCTCCAAAATTTTGAGTTCTCGCCCATTCAGCAAAATCAACCAACAATGCAGCCAATCTTCTTGCAGAGTTCAACTTCGCAGCCAAGTAACACAGAAAAGGACTGGATAAATGTGCTGACGGAAATGATTAAGAAGATGTCAACTGAGATGAAAAATTTGTCGAATCAGAACAACCAATTGCAGACATCTCAATGAAGCATCCAAGCTAATCTCAACCATGACAACCACGACAATTGTGATATGGGTACTTCTTCTGGACATAACTATGAAAGATGACAAAATTGAAGAAATTTTTTTGATAGAAGACCTTCACAGAGACAAAATAGAATATGGAGCACAAGGCCAAACAATGGTGTTGTTCCCACACCTCTTGCCTAGCCAAGCAATAGTGACAAGAACACAAGTGGAGTGTATTTAGATGATGCTGGTTTATCTGGCTAGTGCCATATCCATAAGACAAGTAGGCATTTCGAGTTCGATTTTCCAGAGTTCTAGACGACCACAAATTTTTTCTAGATTGATGTCCAGAATGTCGTTGATGGTTTGGGATATCAAGACATTGTCCCATCTGAGCCATACGATTCCTCGGTGCTGGTTGTTAGCCAGGCCCCATTTCCAAAAGGTGAAAGAAACGTTCCTGAGAAGGAGATCGATGCCCCAAATGATGAAGAAGCAAAAGAGTTAAGTAATGAAAGCCCTTTGTCTCAACTCCTTAATTCAGTAGATGAGGAGGAGCCGAGAGATGATGAAGTCCAAATGTTCCATCAAAGGGCAACCCCATATGATTTAAGAAATAGACAGGTAGGCGACCCTTTCACAACCTCTACCCCGCCTAATAACTTCAACACTCCTCTTGAACTGAATGCTAGTAATAACCTAGGTTACCCTCATATAACCACTTAGTGCTTTAACAAGAATAGACATTAAGGTCAAACCCAAGGTCAGCCTACTGGCTCCTCCTAAAGCAACTCTTTTGAAGCTGAAATTGAACAAATGGGAGATTAGGTAGTTGAAGACTTTAAGAAGGTTAAGCTAAGCTTTTCTGCCTTCAAATTTCTCAAAGTCCTAGTAGTTAGGAATGATTTTTTGAGAATGCTCAATGGGACTCCTTCATCCAAGGTAGCCCAGGAAGTACTCGCCAAGAGGGTCTCCTTTGAAGATTCACAAAACTAGCTTGTCATCTGACAGATCTTTGGCAAGAAAGTATATCAACCTTCAAATCAACAAGCAAACAAATAGCTTGCTAAAGAACAAGATCAAACCCAAGCTTATAACAAGAATAATGATAAAGACAAAGGTCAGGTAGCCCAAGTTGACATTTTAGGAGGGATTTCTCAAGGGAAGCTGGAGACCCCTCCCTTCTTGACCACCATTAGGATATTTAGAAAGAATTTGCATAATTGCTTGCTTGATTTGGGAGCATCTATCAACATCATGCCGTTGGTGGTGCGAAAGGCTTTAGGAATAGTTCTGACCCCCTCCCAACATAAAGTGATGCAACTAGACAAAATAGAGATCAACATAGTTGGTGAAATTAATAGAATGCCTATATAGATTACTGCTGATTTGAGGGTGCAATAGATAATTGACATCCAAGTTTCTGATATCCCCGACACCTATGACATCATTTTAGTAAGGGATTTCAGCTAGACATTGAATGGATACGCTGCCACTAACTACTCTTACCTATGGCTTCCATGGAAAGGATTACCAAACCAAATCCTTATTGAGAGGGAACCTCGTATGAAATTCATGATTACAGAGTACAACAACACCAATGAGGTGTTGTTTGTAGAAAATGAGCTGGGAAATTACTACCCCATGGCCTACCTCGATGAAAAAGAATGTTATGAAGAAGAAGTGGCTGAAGAAGTACTTCTTGTGCTATGCAGCCCGCTTGTTGGCCTAGCCCACATGCTTGAAAGTACAAAGATATTGATTGAATCTGATGATGAAGACTTCTACGATGATGGTAATCTTGGATTTTTGGATGGCTTCCAAGACTTCATGGAGAAATGCGTGCAAGATTAGCTTAGCTTGGGCATGATAATGGAATTTCAGGAGCTCCTATTGCCCAGTTGGTGTAGGATACTTAACGTTGCCCACTTTGAATTTGAATGTTGCTTGTGCCAAACAAAAATTGAACACATCAAAGGACAGGTCACCCCAAAAGGGGAACTTCAAATGGTATAGCCAGATCAAAACCTTGGCGAGTCTATGTAAAATTATAAAGTTGCCAAAGTGGACACATCACTAGCTGTAAAAGCGAACTTTATGGGTTCTGAGGTCAAAGACTCTTCCAAGTTTTGGATGTTGGACTTTGATGGGTCCAAATCTAAGCAAGGGACTGGAGCCGGTCTCGAGTTGATCAACCCTATATGTAAGACATACTTTTCTGCCCATAGACTTCATTTATATTGCATGAACAATGTAGCAGAGTATGAGGCATTAGTCCTTGGTCTCCTAATGGCATTAAGAAAGAAGGTCAAAATTTTACAAGTATTTGGTGACTCCGAGCTAGTCGTAAAGCAAGTAAGGAAGCTGTATTCCTGCCATGATAGAAGAGTGGAAAATTATAGGCATAGGGTATGGGATCTCATAGAAGGGTTAGACACATTCAATATCCAGCTGATTCCTCATGCTAAGAGTTGTACTGCCGATGCCTTAGCCCAAGCAACTAGTACCTTGCAGTCCCTCTCCTTGTTTGGCCTAAAAAAATTCACTATTGAGCTTACTTCCACACCATCAATGCCAAACAATATTAAAAATTTCCAAGTGTTCAATGATGACAAGCACATATTGGATTTCATTACCAGCTCTGATGTGTTTGTAACCCAAATTATTGATGAGACAGAGCCCGAAGAGGTTGAATTAGACATAGAGGGTGTGATCAACCTCAAGAAAAACATGATATCCTGAGTTATGGTTCAGTTAGATTGGATATTTTATTTAGATCAGATACGGGATCAAGATCAACAAACAAACAAAGATTCTATTAATAATCAGTTTGACGCTCACAACCTAGAGACGCCTGAAGAGGTCAAGAATGTGTTCATTGGCAAAGTGTGCATGTTGGTTGAGAAAAAAGGGATCGTTGATGCCTTGTGCACATATCCTAATGTTATTTCTTGGAGTTATGAGGTCCTAAAAATATATGACACCTCCACCATTACTCATACCATTCCTCTTAGGCCGGGCGTGCGACCCTTTAGGCAACACCAACGCCTAATCAATGCACTGCTAGAACCCATCATTTACAAAGAAGTAGAGAAGCTATTGAATGCAAGGATCATTTTACCAGTCAAACACTCCACTTGGGTAGAAAATTTGGTTCCGGTCAAGAAGAAGAACGAGGAAATTAGGTTATGCATGGACTTTCAGAACCTAAAATGGGCCTCAAAAAATGACAACTATCCAATGCCCTCGCTAGATGAGGTATTGAAAATAGTCAATGGATCCCGAATGATGTCCTTTCTAGATGGTTATTCAATATAAAACCAAGTGATGGTATAATATGAAGACATGCATAAAAGAACATTCACCATGAAATGGGAACTTCTGCATATAGAAGAATGCCATTTGGGTTGATCAAGGCTGGTGCCACCTTTCAACGTGCAATGGATATCGCCTTGAAGGAAATAATTGGTAAGTGCATAATTATATATATGGACAATCTCACGGTGTTTTCAAAGAATAGAGGAGACCACGTCTTTGATCCATGTACGGTCTTCTAGAGGCGTAGAGAGTTTGACATTTCTTTGAATCCGAAGAAGTGCATCTTCAGAGTTACCGAAGGAAAGTTGTTGGGGCATGTCCTCTCAAAAAAATGGAATCTCGATAGACCTCGAGCGTATCCAAGCCATAATGAAAATTCAGCTATCAGCCAAGAAGAAGGAACTAAAGTCCTTCTTTGGAAAGATAAAACTTGTCAGGAACTTCATCATAGGTTTCGCTGAAATAGTCAAACCACTGAATGCTATGCTAAAACAAGATACCAAAGTTGAATGGATGCCAGAAGCCAATTAGGATTTTGAAGAAATTAAGAAAGCAATCACTGATGCACTAGTGCTAGTCAGCCCAGACTATTTGAAGTCGTTTTATATTTATTCTTTTGCTTCAAACCACTCTTGTGCTAGCATATTGACCCAGAAAGATGATGAAGGGAATGAGCATCCGATCACCTTCATGAGTACTCCATTGAAGGATGAAGAACTAAGGTACCACAATATTGAGAAGCATGCGTATGCCTTGGTTAGTGGAGTTAATAAATTTTGGCACTACATTTTATGGAACAAAGTGTTTGCAATCATGCCAGACCCAACAATTAAAACATTGTTGATGTAGAACAAGCTAGGAAAATGGAGAGAAAAATGGGTCACAATACTGTAGGAATATGACATGGAAATACAACCCCTAAATTTGGTCTAAGGGAAATCCCTCACCCAAATGATAGCTGAAACAATAGATGAAGTTGGACCCGAGCTCACCGTGCAACAATATCAATTGGAGAACGTTTCTCCTAGGGAGTGGTGTGATGATATCATTTATTGCCTACCGAATCACAAGTGTCTATCTCAGTTGCAACGAGTACAAACACATGCTTTAAGCCTGAAGAGAAACAACTATATGTTGTAAGGATCTATACTATACAAGAAAAATCATGAGGAGATCTATCTTATATGCCTCGGCAAATAAGAAGCAGTGTATGTAATGAGAAAATTCCATGACAAGTTTGGCACTAGCCATGGATCTAGCCCTTCCCCCACTCATCAAATCTTGTGGGCTGGGTATTATTGGCCAACGATGTTAAAAGATGTGCATAACCATGCAAGAACCTATCATGTTTGCCACACTGCTGCTACTAGAGAAAGAAATGTTGCTCTCCCACTCCAACCGTTTATGGAGGTAAGATCGTTTGCTCAATGGGGTCTCAAATTCATTGGTCCTATAAGCCCCCATCCTCCATAGGCCATAGGTACATTCTAACCACTTCTGATTATTGCACTAGATGGACTGAGGCAATAGCTTGTAGACAAAGCACTACTGAGGTGGTAACTAATTTCTTAGAAATTTTTATTTTGAATCACTTTGGTTGCCCCTATGCTATTGTGTGTGATAATGGTCCTACCTTCTCCTCACTTAAATTTTCTAGTTGGGCCTTTGATTATGACATTGCACTTAAATTCTCGTCCAACTATTAACCTCAAGGAAATGGCCTAGCTGAGTCAACAAAAAAAAATCTGATCACCATGATCAAAAAGCTATTGGATAAGAACCCCAAAGACTGGCATACCCTGTTGTGTTTTTCCCTTTGGGTAGATCGCACATGCCACAAGGCCTTCGTAGGCGATTCCCTGTTCCACCTCATTTATGGCTTGGAGCTTGTCTTTCCTGTCCATCTTAAGATCCCCACCCTTCAGTTTATCAACACCCATTATGAGGAGAGAGACCATTGAGAAGCTTGCTTGGCTAAATTACTGCACTTAGAAGAAGTTTGTGATAGAGCACTTGAAATTTTTTCTGAACACTAGTGCGTAGTCAAAAGATGGTTTGATTGCCAAGCCAAAGTAAAGGCCTTTAGAATTGCTGATTTGGTCCTTTGTTGGGACAAGGACCATAAGAAGTAAGGGGGGCATGAAAAATTTGACAAGCTTTGGCTTGGCCCCTTTCAGATTTCAAAATTTTTAGGAGATAATTCCTTTCACCTCAAGACACTCACCGGAGAGGACGTCCCATTGCCTGTCAATGAGCAGCATCTCAAGCATTATTTCCTTTCCTAAGCTTCTAAAGCCCATCTTTGTATATAATTGTATATAGGTTAGTTTAGGTTTCCTTTCCTTTGCCTTTGCGCTTTTCCTTTTGCTCGTTTCCCGACTGTTTTGCTTTGCTGAGGGTGTCTTTGTTCTTGATGTGGTGGCCGTGCTCGACCTAATGAACGGTTCAATTTTCTGCCCACTCTTGTTTGTTTTCTTGACAAATCTTCATTCGTAACTATTGGTTTCTAACGGCCTTTGTGAAGTTGGTTTTCTTATTTGAACTCTGATTTGACCTAGGAAGGGACCCCTGTTTGAATCCTTTTATGCTTATCTTGGATTATACACAAAAATACACTTTAATTGTTTCCAAGGAGCTGTATAGTAGCTATTAGGAGGGTTGGGCAATTAAAAAATCTTAGGTCTTCTCCAGTGACCCCTTTGATTCCAAACCCACATTGAGCTTTCGTGCTTGCGTAGTTGAGCAGGAATGAGAAAAGAGTACAAAAGAAAATATCAAGAAAATAAAAAAAGAAAGAAAATAAAGAAAAGTTAAAATATGCAACTATCTGGGTGTGTGAATAACTCTATCAGGGCTATGGATGCTTGATTGAGAATAGAGCAATATTTGCGGGGTCACAATGACAACTCCATTGGGGCTATGGACACCTGATTGGTAGTGGAGCAATGTCCAAGTTACTTTTGGGGCTAGATAATTTATGTAGCTTGTCTTTGCTCGATTAGCGACTATTTGTGTGGTCTCCAAGGAAAGGGAATGAATTCACCATGCACCCACTTCTTAGATATTCCTATCCCTTAATTCAACTAAGGATCCCGTCCTCCTTTAAGCTCCTAGTTCACCTATGGAAACTGACTTATGGTCTGCAAAACTAGAGATTCGGGGTTTTGAATGAATCTTTATTCCTAGAATGTTCAAAAGTGTTCTCCTAGCAGATGCGTCATTCGTTGTGCCTATAGCACACATGCCCCATTTAGAACGTGGACCCTCTCTATTCACCTTCTTCGGGTTGCTTTTTTCCTCTGCCTCATTCTACGTGCCCCTATTTTTGAGTGACAAGTGGTCGTGGACCCTAAAATTATCATCTTGAGTTGACCAAGTTTCACCACCCTGGAAATTTTGAAGTCTTTTTCCTTCACGGGGTTCCCCTGGTGTTTTTCCTTAAGTTTGTAAGGTTGGCACCTTTCGCACCATGTGGGTTTCTCATCATGGGGCTCCATCCTCTTGTTGCCATTTTCTTGGCGGCCAACCTAGGCCGTCCGCTCGCTTTGCAGGACCCACATCATCTATCGCCACCTTGTTGCTAAACAGTTAGGTGACGAACCTTTAACTGTCACCCGCATTGTGAACCCTACCTTTCCTGCCATTGGTTATTTTGAAATGCGTGTTCACCAACTTCATTGGCCACCGTACAACATTTAATGTGGGTAATTAATGTCGTGTTTTCTACATATAGTAAGGATTCACCTATCATTTTTATTGACACTGAGTCAAAAATCATTAGCGTGCCTCCTGCCTTCACTGCCTTCGCGCTCGCATTGCTTCGAGGACACATTTGAGTAACTTCTTCATCACATTTCATTGGGTTTGCCAGGTGAGTTTTCTGCCACCCAGCCCACGTATCCTTTTGAATTTAGTTTTTTTTTTAAATGCTTAAATCATTAAGGGAAAACTCTAAAACCTTTAAACTGCTAAGAAGACCTCTAAATTCCATAGAAAACCCATGAGGCAAAACTTGAAAACTATTAAATTCGGCCTCTAAATGGCCTTGCGGGACTTGACCTTTGTGCGACTGTTCTTCATTAGGGTCGTGAGCCATTTGTGGCCCACACCCTCCTCATCACCATCGAAATAATTAATTAAACAAACACTTAGACAAAACCCTCCATCCGACCATTGACCCTCGCGGGTCCGCATATGTGGGCAACTGAGTGCGGGAGGCTCTCATCTTGTCACCATTTTTTAATGACTATCATACGCTGCCCTCCTGTGCTATGAACCCCCTCGAGCCTTTCATTGGCGAGGTAAATGAACACCAAACTAAGTCTTTTGGGGACAATTTCCTATGAACCCCGCTATCCTCCTTGTCTTCCGAATGAGGCAGCCTCGAAAAATACTAAGTGAGGAACCCTTTGTGGGCCCCCGTCTGTGGTCTGCTCTATTTCCACTATCATTTCTCAAACAACCGTTAAGGTCCATTCTCCCATAGTGCGGGCCCTGACCCCTCTGTCTTTGTCAGACCCCAGATTGAAAAACCGACGTCTTAATGCCCAGCGGGTATAGCCTTGTGGGCCATCGTCTGCGGCCCGCCATTCCCTGACTGCCATGTGTCAAACCACCATGTCCTGCCATCCTTCTGTACGATGGAGCCCACCCCTTCCTTTGTCGTTTGAGCTAAGTGATTAATGATAAACCTTTCTACGACCCTAACAGTGTGGACCGTCATGTGCAGGCTACTATCCCCTAGCCGCCATCGCCAAAACATCCATTACATAGCGACCTCCTGTAACTCCTCGCCCACATCTTCCCTGATGGTCAAACCTCAAAGACTTAGCCTGAACCGTCTGTGCCTCCTGTGTGCCCTGCATTGCGGAATTCTATTTGTGGGTTTCCACCTCCTGGCCGCCGTTTTTCAACGGCGGAGCCCTAAAGCGGCCATGATGACCTCAACTTCCACACCCTCTTGACCTACATGCAAAATGATTAAACTAGCACCTCCAAATACCTCATGAATGATTAACCCATATGCTTAAATGCCCAAAGGCCTTAGTTGATCACTGAATTTCAGAGACGGAAGATTGAGTGCGGGTGGCCACATGCGGGCCGCCATGCCCTCAGCACCGTTTCCATGCTGCTTTTTCCAGACGGTTGTCAGCCTAGGGAAACCTGCATTCCTGGGTCCCCATTCCCCAAAGTGATCCAAATGAGTTTCAAATGATGAATTTTAATGGATTTCATGAACTTTTGATGATATATTGATGGAACTAACCCTTGTTATGCAGGATTTAGCTAACGCTTCCTGATGATTTATGAATATGCTTACTACAGTCTCTTGTGCAAGATTTATGGAATCATCTGCGAGACCATCGAGAGCGTCCATAGAGAAAGACAAAGGAAAGAAGCCTGCTAAAGCGCCAAGGGGCAAGGAAGATAAAGATCAAATGAATTATTAGTTCCACGAGGTGGAGATCACTTCCAAGGTCCCCTCAGAATGGGGCACCATTTTAGATACCAACCTTTGGCATGTCAACATGGATGAATTAAAAAATAGGGTGATAGTCAACCCTAAAATAGAAAATTCCCTGAAGATCAGAAAGAGCGGCATTGCCAAGGCGACTGACTTCCCTCCACTTATTAACCCATAATCGGTAATGGACTGTAGGGAGTGATATCACAATAACAGAAAAATCATAGATCATGAGGGCAGAGTATTGGTAGAACTATATGCCAGATCCATAGGCCATGCCTTCCACATCCCCACCTATGATAAAATGGAAGAAAGAAAGAACGAGGATGCTGAATGTATGTGGAAAGTACATCCCCTCGCATGCAAGAAATTGATCAGTCAAGATTGGTTGAAAGATAAGAGGGGTAGTGCAACTAAGGTGCCTCAAGAGATTTTTAGAAGTGATTTCCATGAGGAGTACCATGACTTGGTTACTCTACTCAGCAGAGTAATGGGACTCCCCACTATCACCTACTTTCAAGAATGGATGTTCTATTTTATTTAAGAGATCATCTGGGGTAAGACCAAATTTCACTGGGAAAAGATTATTAGTGACAACATCCATAGCTAACTGATGGATGTAAAGAAGACCTCTCAGTTTTGTATGACCTCCTACTTGGTCTACATGCTTTCCGACACATTCCCCTATAAAGGTCTTGCTATTGCACACAATCCAAATTCTAGCAAAGATCCTAAAATGTATGACAGATACCCTCTGTTGAAGTACAAAATTTTTAAGAAGGATTATTTGAGGGTGAATGATGCCTTTATTGGGAATATCATTAGTATTCTCAGAGGTTACTCCAAAATAAGAGTCACGCGTAGCGCCAGGGAATTTATCTAGAGGTTCAGGTACCTGTCCATAGAGTTCCTAAAATTTACATACATCAAAACGAAAGGTTTCTCTGATAAACCTTACAAGCTGTTGTGCTACCCCAATAATTAGATGATTATGCTTGAGGTCACAAGGAAATTGAAGAACTCTCATGCTTTGTTGAGTGATAAGCACAAAGTGGTCATCCCATATCCTCTCACATTCAGACAAGGAATGTATTCATGTCCCGTTGCTCAATGTGTGGATTACTTAGAGAAGGAGATAGTGGAGTATAACCTGGAACTCCACACAGCTAGACCGAGAATGGATGCATATGGAAAATTGAAGAAGTATGTTGGGAAGCAGTATGCCCATCTATCACACCTTGAGGACTTCTGGGCCAATTGTCAAGATGAAAAAGAGGTAAGGATGAGATGCTATATATGGTTAACGACCCAATTTTTCAAATCAATTAATTTGTTTCCATTACCCGGCCAGGTTGTTGACGAGGAGGATAACATCCTTGATTCAAGATTCAATGTCATGGATAACTTGCCGCTACCACTGATAGAATAGAATGAGGGAGAGGTCAATGAACTCGATGCAGTTATGCAACTGGTCATGGACAAGACTAGACAATGGGTGGATTTCCAAGTTGCACAAATCAAGGTGGAAGGTGGAACATTAACTTATGGCGAGGTCGAAGATGAGCTCTCAAGTGAAATTGATAGTGCAAATGTTGCTACCTCTATAGAAGAAGCCCCAAATTCCCCTCCAACCACAAGGTCAAAGAAGAGGAAGGATGCGCCTGAGCGTCATCCTAAGCATAGAGTTTACTTTTGGAAATATGTGGAGGGAGAGCCCTCCAAGAAGGCAAAGTGGATGGGGGGATTTGCTACAAAAATTCCCAACATTGAGGAAGACCCTCAACATGAGGGACACAAAGAAGAAAATGAAAGGCCATGCTCACCATCGATCACCTCCGCTCCTGCCGCTACCATTGCCATTGCTACCGCTCCACCACCCACCACCTCGCTGGTGTTGTCCGTCTCATGTTTGCTCGTAGTGGACATCTAAGTCCACCTCACTTCCACCTCGCCAGTGGAACCTGTGGTAGTGCTTCATTATTCCTCAACCACTACATCCCCGCCTTCGACTTCCTTGTTGCCTCCTCCGCTTCCTATTGTCTCTACTCCAGTGCTTGCAATTGCTACTATGCCCCAACTCGCCCTGCCCAAAGCCTTGAAAAAATATATGCAGGGTGTTCCTTGCAAAATATCAAGGGTGATCATGAACTCCACTGTACAGGCTCTTATGGCACAAATTTCTGCCATCTTGCCCATCCCTCTGTCACCTCTAGAGCCATCAACGATGGAAGCCACAATGAGAATCTCTAAAGAAATGGAGAAACACTAGAAGGAGGCTGGAAAGAGCACAATGGAGGAGGCTAGAGACCCTTATTTTGAACATCCAGAGGGTGGGCTAACAATCAATCTCGATAAAGCAGTGACTCATGATGAGGAGTCACAATCTTTAGAGGATGCTGAAGATCTCAGCGCAAATTATGTCATTGAGAACTTAGACCAAGAACTAGAAGAGGCACTATCCCAACAGCTTGAAAACATAGGTGAAGAGGTCGAGTAAAAAAGGCCTCCCTCTACAAGAAAGGAAGATACTAAGGAAAATATGGAGATACTCTAAGAGCCTCCACAAATTGGTCAAGAAAAGGGCCTAGTCCAAGAAGAAGAGGTGTTTTCTGAGAAGGAAGAAGAGAAAGAAATAGAAAAGGAAGATGACCAGTCAGAAGAAGCGCCACAAAAGATCCCTGAACACGAGCACCATGAGCTTGAAAATGAGGAAGAAAGAATCCCTCAGGAGGAGGAAATTTCTTCTGAAGAAAATATAGCCTTTGTCGAGACAGATTAAGAGAAGGCTATACAAATTGAGGATTCTAATGAAGAAGAAAAGATTGAGCAAGAGCCTTGCAAACATGAAGAAAAAAAATCCAAGAAGAGGAAGGTGATTGAGAGTCACCCAAGGGAGAAACTTAGATGCTAGATTGGTTGGAAAAGTAACTATAGAAGAAGACCCCCGTCCCCATGGATCGTAAGGTTAGACTCAAGGCCATATTGGCTTAAGCATAGATGAAGACAAAGAAAGAAAAGAAGCTGAGAGTCCACTCTCACATTAAAATTGATGCTTTGGGGTCCAGAATAATACAAATTTCTACCCCAATGATAGGAAAAGAAGAGGGGATGAGCTATACCATTTCTACCATCAACTTGGGCACCGCTTGAAGGGATCAGAAAATTGATGAGTTCTAGGGATCAGTAGCCATTATTATTGATCAAATGAACAAAGATCAATTATCTAAAGAGGAACTGAAGCCACAAGTGGTAGACCTCAGTGCTTACATCCAACAATGAACATCCTTGGAAGAGGAGGCTTCAAGTACATCATCCACGCTCTCACTCATTTCCCAAGAAGAACTCTCCTGGATGGAAAAGATGAATAATTGGACTAAGGATATGACCAATTGGTTCAAACGGGTGCTCTACAATGGAGATATGGGCATAGGCTATGCTGTCCGAATGACCAACAAGTTTTGGAAGGTGCAGAAGCAACTAGAAGGCATAGAGAAAATCTGCCATAGCTTCACCGAGCTATATAGGATTACTTGTCCTAAGATCGAGGCTATCCTCAAAATGCCAGAAAAAACATGGGAAAAGGAGCTGAATCTACCCAAATATGATAAATGTTTGGTAGAAATATGGAAAATGGGCCTGGACCATAGAAAAGATGTGCTCAAAAGAGTGTTGCACGAAGTCGATCTTGACCTCGAATGGGCCAAGGAGCACAGGGTAGATGCTGAAGATTACCTCAAATTAATTATTGATTATGAGATACCGACCCTTGAGCTCAATCCACACAAGATTAGGCCATACTTCCACAAGAAAATGGAGCAAGGGGAAGTAGATTCACTCACATCGGACTTCATGGATTTCGTTGCCAGAGCCTTCGTCTAGTCTGAGCAAATGGTTAAAGCTACTCCCAAATGCACAAAGAACTGGGAAAAGATTACAAGCAGATCAAAGAAGTTATCATTCCAAGTGCCCCAATCTGATATAATGGAGTGGGACAAGCTCTAGGCATTGATTGGGAAGTTTGTGCAGTATGCCACCCTCCAAAAGGAGGTTGGAAAGTCGGTGATTGATGATGAGTTCTTGACGGTGTAGCTAGAAAAAGGGCAACCCACTAGAAGACAAAAGTGCTATAGCTACAGTGCCAAGGTAACCACTACTAGACAAATGGGAATAAGACAAAGTTGTATTTTAAATTCCTGTATATTTGGGGATAGGTGAAACCCTAATGTAAATGAATCTTGGCCACACAATGAGAATGAATCCTATCCATTCATTTCACTTTTTGAAAACTATATATAGGGGTCCCTTCTCTCATTTTAAGAGAGAGTTGAGTTGTTGTAATGACATGCTGCAAATTTTTTAATAGAATTGCATTAATTTTGGTGGATTCTTGAGTTTCTCTCATGTTGCATGATTCTTCTCCTCATGTTTGATAGATTTAGTTACTGTTACACTGATGTTCTTAGTGTTTGTAATTAATTTCAGTAGTTTCGTTCATGTTGTCCATTGATTTTGAAGAACGCTATTGTGTTGATGCTTTCCATGTTCATGATTTTTGCTGGTTATTGATGGTAAAAAGCTGTGTAAAGCTAGTCTAAACATAAAATATTTTCTGCAATTAAACTTCATCTTTTATTCATGCTTTATGGTGAATGAACAACTAAAAATATGCAGACCTTAGAAAATAGCACTAGTTTCATGATACTGTGTGTTTTGGTTAAGTGGAACTCAGTTATAGGAAAGCTGTCCACTATTGCATCCTCGATTATCACTATTCATCAGTAGTTATAGGTCTAGGAACTTCTCTATCCCTTTTCCCTTTTGACCTTTCTTTGAAGTAGAAGTTAAAACAAGATTCCGACATCCTCCCAAAGCTAAATTTGATACCGAAAGTGGAGTTTTAGAATGCTGTTTTGAATCTACAGCAAGTGCATCTCATTTTTAGAATCATAGGAAAATCCATTTGAAGATCCAACTCTTTCCAGCTTAGTGAACCATAAATGCCCTTTGTGATTACTAGCAAATCACATCAATCAATTGAGGTGTTTTTGCAAGTCATGAACTGACACCCGAGAGACCTTGGGATAATTTTTTGCGACTTGTTGTAGGAAGTTGTCTTTCAAGAGAGGTAGTGCACTAGCGTGCTATTTGTGTTGAGAAAGTGCAAAAACACCCATCAACACTTCCATTATTGTTCATTTTAAATCTTGTTTATATCACAATTTTAATATTTTTATATAATTTCTTTTGTCAAAAATACTTCTTTATTTATTATTTTTGTGCAATTATTCTCCATAAGTATTGTTCACTATTTAATTAGATTATTATTGCATCCAATTAAATACATTTTATTCAAATTTATTTGATTAGATTATAATAGTATTTAATTAACAATTTGTATCACAATAATATGTGCATCAACATCCATGAACATCAAAAGACACATGTGTGAAATCCATAATGAACTCTCATATATATGTACAATAAAATATATAGTGTTGTATGTATACAAATCTTGCCACCACTATAAAAATGTGATGCATATGCATAAAAATAATATAATAATACATAAATTTGCATCATGGGGCATGTGTCCTAGACCCCTTAGGCATTGGTGTTTAGTCTTGTTGAAAACTTCTGAAGATTGAGAGGGTGGTGAATCAGTCTACTCAAAACTTAACCCATTCCAAAACATGAAACTTTAAGCACAAATCAAACTCCTCTAGTAGATAAAGATAGAACTTTAAGCATAGTAGTAAAAAAGAAGAATATAACAATTTGGATCTTTAACACCTTCAAAGGGTGATCCCAAAATACTGGTGTAGTGTCCTTTAATCAAGTTGATAACTAGGAACATAAATTCCTCTACTCAGGGATTAGGCATCACAACTGGTAGTCATAATCTACTAAAGGACATCATTTGATTGTCAACCTAGGGACATTAGACTTGAAATGGGTTGGCAAAGTATATGCACTAACCACCTATTTCAAACATGTGTTATTTCCTGAAAATACTATGCTAGAATTGGAATTGCTGGAAACAAACTCTAACTGACTAAATCTGCTCAGAATGAAAACAAAATCCAGTTTTAAAGACAAGAACTACTCTGTCCCTAGTGGCTGCAGGAACAATTGACAGTTCTGTAATTCTGTCAGCTGCAAGAACAGTCACACTGAAGTTCTTATGAAAAATAAATACAACTATTCTAATTGCAGAAATGAAAAGATAGACAACGTCCCTAAGTGGGCCCCCTTAGGTAGTGTCAGAGATACAAAACAAATTAAACTGTAAATTCCATGAACACTTTTATTGAAATAAAACTAATAAGTACATTGCTCAAAACTTTGCAACTGTATTTATGGAAAACTAAAGCTATTACACAGTAAACTTCTAGCCCTTTCTTTGGAGGAGAACGAGCTATTTATTCAAAATTGAAACCTAACAAATAACTAACCTTTCCCTCATAAAATGGGAATTTTTTATTACATCATGATCAAGCTAATGTAGAAGTGGACACAAGAGGGAGAATCGAGTCAAATCAGTTTGAAGAATTAAAGCACCACTATCCTAGATTTATGTGTAATCAAGACGCCTCTGCTGGATTCTTGGAATGCTTCCTTGGCATGGAAAATAACTTATCAACTGTCTCCTCACTTCTTGCTTCTGAATTGGTCCGAATCAATCCTGCAACGATCTAGTTGAGGCTAAATCTTCTCCTTGAGACTTGGTAACTGCAAATAACTAACATCTACTCCTATAGAAAAGGATCATCTCAACACAATCAACTCATTAAGACAATCCATTATTCCATTCATACATTCATTAGGTATTGGTTTGGAGCAAATAATATTTTAGATATGGTTGTAGGAAGGTTAACAGTAGTGGCTGCAAGAAAGGCATGTCATCACAAAAAGTCACAAGGCACACATCTTCTATCAAACTAATAATACATTTAAGCAATAACCATGGAAAGACTTATCATAATAAACTTGTTATATTAAGCATAAATTCTATGTATCACTTCCATAATTACCACTAAATGTCTTCTCAACGTAATAAAAGATATTAAAATGTTTAAAAACATAGTCTAAAATATGCGAAAAATTGGGCTCATCATTCCCCTCAACCAACTACTTGTTGGTCCCTTCAACAAGTTTGACATTTTTCCTCCGAGCAAGCTCTCTTAAATTAGAATTCAACTGCTATCCACATTCACCATGTTGAAAACTCCAGAAGTGATCTCGCATAGATTCCAATTGTTGCCACCTATTATCCTCTGAGTTCCTGCTGTAGGTGCTGTTTTCTCCCTGCATGGCCAACAGTGGCCATAAGAGAATGGGTGGCTAAATGACCAATGGTGACCAATTTTCTTTCCTTGTCCTTGCATTTCTCATATACCTCTCTGCTCTCCGAGTAACTGCATATAGGTTGTTTGGGGTATGTGGCTCTGCCCTCCTTAGTTGCAATGGCAAGTGTTCCCATCTTGTTTGGCTGTGTTGTGTAGTAGCATTGAGGTCATCATTTACAATTTGGGAGTACTAGGTAAACACTTCTTGTCTAAAGGGTTTGATTACCGGCCTAGCCCTTTCATCTGCCCATAGCTTCTTCCAGTCAAAGTAATTTCCCATTCCCTTCTTAGATTCATTTCTTACTGTCAGTGGTATGTTAACCTCATCAATTTTGTAACTATCAAACTGTTCTCCCCTGCTAATTTTATTCCCGATCCAGGAGATCAAATCACTAATATGTATGTCTCCTACATAACACAAAGGATTCCTTTCTTTATCATGAGGCTTAACCAAATTGTATAAATAGAACTCACACAGAAGGTGTCTGACATGCTGCGGTGAGTCCCTGTATGCATCATAAAATTCCTCGAGAGTGTTCAAGGAAGGGTTTTGACCTTACCAGATCCTTATTAAGTGAAAGTTCAAATATAAATCCTTTAAGTACATTACATAGATAGGTGAGGGAGACCTACACTGCACTATCTGTTGAACAAGTTGGACTACCTGATTGAGAGTGTCTATAAGATTAACAATTTATATATCCTTGTTCTAGATTACTCTTTTCAATTTCTCAATTTCTAATTCATAGGTAGTCAACTGATTTTGAAGTTCTGTGTAACATGCCACTCCTGCAACAAAACTTGTAACATGGAGAGGAGGGATATGGTTATGATTCGTTGCAAGTGGCCCTTGAATTTCCTTAGGTGCATCAATATTTTCATGCTCTGTTGTCTCAATTATTTCTTTGGCATTTGATTGCTCAGGAATTTCCTATTGCATTTCATCATCCTGCTGCCAGTCCTCTTGTTGTTCCTATGGCATTAGATGTTCCAATGTATTTTTTGGAACAGCTGGTGATTCATCCATCCTTTCATTATTTTCAGTTATCTCTTTTGATTGAGCAACAACCAATTTTCTTTCTTCCCCAGTACACACTACTTCTTTTTGCAGCTATTTCGATAACCCTTCTTGCATTTGTTTTGCAACAACTGCTAGATCTTCAAGGCCAACCCCTTCTGAAACATGCCTAGTCTCAACAACAGATGGTTCCCTTCCCTCAAGTGCGGGACTAGAAGGGTCTAAGGGTGATGGTGTAGACTGAGAGGTATTGAATGAATGCTGGGCTGTCTGGTTCTGAATCCTGGAGCTTCTCCGTACAAGAGTGGGGATTGACTAATGTTTCTTTGGGTTCCTAGCTGCAAGATTAGGAGATTCTCCTATTTGCTTCCTCTTAACAGATTTAGGAGCAGGTGTAGGGGTCTTTTTCTGTGGTGTTACCATTGGTGACTTCCTCTTTTTGTTCTTAGAGGAAGTCCTAGGGTTAGCAACAAGGGTTTGCACTGGCTCTTTGGGAAATCTTTTAGAAAGAGGTACCTCATCTTGTGAGTCAGATCTTTTAGGAATAGGAGGTGCAGCTGTAGAGGCCTCAACCTTTGATCGAGAGGTTCACTATTTAAAAGTGAGAGGCTGACCCATAGGTCCGACATTTTGAACCTCTGGATTAAAATTAACAACAAATTCCTCCCAGCTCATTGGTGACACATCCCTAATGGATTTCTCAACAAGCAATTTTATGAGGCAATGGTGGGAGACATAATTAATTCTTCCCTTCTTAAATTTGGTAGCACTATTGGAGAGTAAATTATACAAGAAATCTGGTATGTTCATTAATAACCCATGACACAAATGAGATAATAGCTTGAAA
The DNA here is from genome assembly GCA_007115665.2 of Sequoiadendron giganteum. Classification (NCBI taxonomy): domain Eukaryota; kingdom Viridiplantae; phylum Streptophyta; class Pinopsida; order Cupressales; family Cupressaceae; genus Sequoiadendron; species Sequoiadendron giganteum. The sequence goes on along the minus strand of CM021103.1, from coordinate 273,896,318 downwards.
TGATGAGAATGCGAAATAGAGAACCAACCTTCACATGTTAGGTATTTGATCATATAACCTACCCATGGACTCCATTCCTACAAAAAAATTATCCGTTGGGTTCCTTGTTTATCCACATGTAGAGGAGGATTCCAGGCCAAGTAAACTCTGCCCTAGCACTCCGTGCATCCCTTGTTTGGGGAAATAGTTCACTAGCTTGAGGTAACCCTGTTACCTCTGCAATTTTTTCAATTGAGGCATCAATTTTTATTCCCATGACCTTAGCCTTTCCATTGTGAAATGTCCTTGTGAATTCCTCGGCAAAAGTTTCATCAAACATTTCAAGTTTGAGAAAATAGTTGAGCCATCCGTACTATCTAAATGGCGGAAAACTCTGTGCATCCTATAACAAGACATTGTGGTTTATAGGCTCATGCCTAATGGGCTGGCCTCCCATTTTTATGCTTGTCTTTGCAACTTAACTCTTCAAGTGAGAATTCACCCTGGTTATTTCAATTTCTTTTTTTTTCAACTTCTTGTAACTCAAACCAACTTCTGCACTCTCCCCTCAACCGAAAACTTTGAACTTTCAAAAGATGCAAAAAACAAATGGAAGAATTTCAAACATCTTAACTCAAATTTTAGACATAAAAATATTGACAAAGAGGAGCTAAAGACATGCCTGGTCATTATTGCAGGAAGTAATGGAGGTTTTCTCCTTTATTGCAATTTTCAAAATATAGCCTAAGTTTAAGCAGAAAGGATAGGAAAATTTGATGTGACAAGGCTTCGTGGTGGCAGGAAGTAATGATGTGGCCATTAGTTAGGAATTGGGTAAAATGCTTAAACGTGCAAAAAAGACCGAAGGATATTGCAACCATATAGGAAATCTGTTGTCTTACTTAATACCTAACTAAACATAATAAATGAAATAATTAATCAATCTTTGAGTTAAGTGGAGCTTTCCTGTAATAATGCATCGCAACTGATTGATGTGATTCCATCTTCTTTATTGAAAAAGGTGATCTTTGGAAACGTGGAAATGGTGATGTGTGATAGGTGGATGAGGTGGCAGAAGAAGAAATGGTACAGATAGCAGATGAAATAATGGTATGGAATGGATATATACGTGGATGACCCCTTTATTATGATTTTTTAACGCATTGTTCATGCATTTCTTAGGGAATGGAGTTGAGACTCAATTCCTTCAGCTGGAGGATCGGTAGATTCTCGCTCAAGTTGAAACTACTCCAGAAAATCTTCCTTATCAATGGGCTTTAGGTAAATCTTTAGTCGATGCCCATTAACAAATAATTTGAACATGACATCATCAATTGTGCTCAACTAAACTTCACCATTATCAAATACCTCTAAAATTTTGTATTGCCCCAACCATCTGGTCTGTAGCTTCCCTTGATTGTACTTGTATCTTGAATCATATAGCAGAGCCCAATCTCCTGCTTTGAATTTCTTTTCTTTTATGTACTTATCATGCCATCTGATCCTATGATTTTGTACTATTTTTGTATGATGTAGGGCACTCTTTCTTAGCTCATTCAAGGCATTGAGCTGCATGATTCTATCTTTTTGTGCAGTTGTTAAATCCATATCCAACTCCAATGGCATCGACAATTTCTTTCCATACACCATTTCAAATGGTGTAAAACCTGTTGTAGTCTTCTAAGTAGTTCTATAGGCCCATATAGCTTCAGGTAACCTCATAGCCCAATCCTTCCTATGCAGGTCCACTATTTTTGTCAAAATGGCCTTAATATCCCTGTTAGTGATTTCTACCTGTCCATTAGCATGAGGATGATAAGGAGTTGAATTCCTATGCCTTATGTTGTATTCATTTACTAAGGTTGTAATAAGAGTGGAAGTAAATTGTGCTCCTTGGTCTGTCACTATTTCTTTAGGAACACCAAACCTAGTAAAGATTTCTTCATAGAGAAATTCTGCTACTTTACTATCTCTAGCATGCTTCATAGGTCTAGCCTCTACCATTTTGTTACATAATCTGTGCACACAAGAATGTAAGACTTACCATTTGAAGGTGGATCAATTGGGCCTACAAAGTCTAGTCCCCATTTATCAAAGGGTGTAACAATAACTTGTGGAAACAGAGGAATTTCATCTGATCTTGTTGGCATCCCCATCCTTTGACACCTATCACACCCCCTGGTATATTTGGCTGCATCTTTATGTAGTGTGGCCAATAATATCCAGTATTTAAGATCTTCATGGTTGTTCTCCTAGCAGCAAAATGTTCACCACAAGGTTCATCATGGATTGCATGTAGTATGTCATGAGTGTATTCCTCTCTCACACATCTCCTCATTACCTGATCTGGTCTTGTGTAAAACATGCAATCTACAATCCAAGAGAAGTTAAAGCTTTTTTCTACTAACAATCTCTTTTCCTTAGGTGAGAAGTGAGGAGGAGTTCTTCCTGCAGCCAAATAATTTGCTATGTTTGCATACCATGGATGAATGAATTTGATGAGAAAGAAATTTTCATTAGGGAAGGAATCTTCTATGAGTATAGGATCATCTTTCCTTTGTATTCTATACATGAAATCAGCAACCACATTGGCTTTACCCGATTTGTCCACAATTGTGATATAAAATTCTTGCATCAATAACAACCACCTAGCTAGTCTCCCTGTAATTGAAATCTTGTTCATGCGATACCTGATTGCTGCATGATCAATATGGACAAATATTTGATAGCCTGTGATAATGCTTGAATTTGCTGAGGGCATAGATGATTGCTAACATCTCCTTTTTTGTAACTGTGTCGTTCAATTCAGCCCCTTGTAAGTTCTTGCTGATATAATAATGTGCATGCTCAGTTGAACCACTTTTTTGTCCTACGATGAAACCAATAGCATAATCTGATGCATCCATGTGAATATGGAATGGAAGTGACCAATCTGGTCCCTTCAAAACTGGTGCTTGTGTAAGGGCAGTCTTAAGATTAAGGAATGCTGTTTCACATTCTATTGTCCAGGCAAACTCTACATCCTTCTTTAGCAAACTGTATAGAGGTCCTACTGTTTGACTGAAATCTTTAATAAACCTCCTATAGTAGCCGACATGTCCTAGAAAGCTTCTGAGTTCTTTTTTCTTGGTAGGAAAGGGTAGACTGGAAATGACTTCAATTTTAGAAGGGTCTACCTATACTCCTGCAGTAGAAATGTAGTGACCCAACACTATTCCTTCTTGCATCATCATGAAGCATTTCTGACTATTGAGTGAAAAATTATGATCTTCACACCTTTGTATTACCTTTTTCAAATTGTGTTGGGATTCCTCAAATGTTTCACCATAAACAGTAAAGTCATCCATATATATTTCCATGCAATCATATGAAATATCTGATAAAATACTAATCACATCTCTTTGGAAAGTTGCACGGGCATTACAAAGACCAAAAGGTAAGACTGAATAGGAAAATGTTCCCTAGGGGCATGTGAAAGTAGTCTTTTCCTGGTCCTCAAGAGCAATCTTTATCTGATTATATCCACTAAACCCATCAAGGAAGGAAAAATACTTTTTCTCTGATAAGTTATCCAGGACTTGATCAATAAAGGGAAGATGAAAATAATCCTTTTTAGTTGCTGAGTTAAGCTCCTTGTAATCTAAACACACTCGCCATTTTCATCCTTTCTTAGGGACAATAACCAGTGGAGAAACCTACTGGCTATTTGAGATTGGATAGATAAAGCCAACATTCAACATCTTCTGCAATTCCTCCTTAAAAATTTCTCTTAGGGCTAGATTAATTCTCCTTTGGGGCTATCTAATAGGTTTGAACTCACTGTTGATGAAAATTTGGTATGTACATAGCTTTGGATCTAGTCCTTTCATATCACTGTAATCCCAATCAAAAGCTGTCTTGTGGGTGGTAAGCATTTGGACAATTGACTCTTGCTGCTTATTGGTAAGTTTACTATTGATATTCAAAGTTTTTCCTGTAGCTACTTCGACTTGGGAAGTCAATTCAAGCATAGATACTTCAGACAAAAAGGGCATTTCTACTTCATGGGGTAATAAGGTGTGCAAACAGTCAGTTGCTACAGGATAATGAGTTGAAGTAGGTGGGGGAAGAATTGTCTGCAAGGAACATGGAACTTCTTCACAAAAGGGTTACTCAATGCCATAATTGTTCTGAAGGATATTAGATAATATTTCTTCATCTTCTTGTTTCTCAATAAAAGGCTATTTGTTAATCATCATCAGGTTTTCCACAAAATTCATTTCTTCCACTTCTTCTCCTAAATCTGGCCAGACTGCTTGTCCAGGCTCAAGTTGAGGCTGGGCTGGGGCATAAAGGGTGAGATTCTTGGTGCTATATCCATTAGAGATAGTCATGTTACCAGACCTACATTCTATGTAAGCATCAACAGTGGCTAGCCAAGGCCTTCCTAAAATTACATGATACCCTCCTAGTGTTGCTTTTGGAGACAAGACCATAAAATCTACAGGATATTCCCATGAATCCAGGGTGACTACCAGGTCTTTAACTACTCCATCAGGATTGACAGTTGAACTGTCTGCAAGCTGCAGGACTGTAGGTGTAGCCCTTAGGTCAAGAATACTTAGCTTTACCACAAGGTCCTTAGTCATGACATTGATAGCTGCTCCAAGATCTAAAGCATTTTTAATTTGAACCCCATTTAATAATTATTTCTATAACAAGAATGCGAGGGTCTGTATATTTTGGGATGGTAAGATTCCCTAGCATCAAATCAAAGAGTTTCCCTAAGACATGAACAGTTTGAGGGTCTTTCTTTTTCCTACCCGACTTCTTCAAGCACGCTTCTTCAATAGCCTTGCTATAGATAGGTACTTCTTTAATTTCTTGGAACAAGAGAATTTTTAAACATATGTGCTTTAGTTGTTCAAGAATGTCAAAGGTAGGCTCTTCTTTCTTTTGAACAACTTCACCTTCCAACCTTTTTGGAAAAGGAGGTGAAGTTTTATTGGGCACCTTAGGCAATGATGGATTTTGCATGGGCTCTTTGGATGAAACTAAGTCATTAGTATCTTCTTGCTCATTTCCTCAAGTGGCAATTCTGCAATGATGGGAGGAGAAGGTGTAGGTAGCATTGTCCTTAACTGTAAGTTAATATTACTCAAGTTGAGAGCATAAGTATGCTGCTGATTGGGATTACTGAAATAACCTTGCTGTTGTTGCTGAGGCTGGTTATTTAGATTAGGTGCAGCTTGAGTAGGTAGTTGAGTTGGAAATTGGCTGTGTTTAGTTGTAGAAGGTGGCATGATTGAATGCTGCTGGGGTTTCTAAAGGAAACTAGCTGGTTGATTTGACCATTAATGGCATCCCCTCCACTGGTTAGGCTACGACCAATTTCCTTGGGGAGGTTGCCACTGATTTTTCTATGGTGATTGCCAATTCCCTTGTAGGGAATACCACCGGTTTTGTTGAGTATTTGACCAAGGATTATTCCACTGAGGTTGGAAATATGGGTCATAATTTGGAGGGTACTATTTCTACCACTGACTATTATATGAACCAAAATTTTGCAAAGGGTCCTGAGGCATACCTTGTCTTGGGGCCCAAGGTCCGCGTTGAGAAACAAAGAACACTTCTTCATCTCCTTCTATTGTTTTGAACTCGGTGGGAAGATGCTACACCTCCAAATTAGCCACCGCCTTGCATATGCAATCCTTCTTCCTTTGTATGCAATGAGGGAAATATTCAACTAGAATTTCCTTTGCTTCATCTTTCTTCCTCCTAGCTTGCATACTGTCTAGTTGTGTAGCAATGCCATTGATGATATCTTTCTTGAAGTTGGACAAGAGATTATAAATATCCCCCTTAGACACTCCCAAGCCATTTCCTTTTGAAATAGAGGGTCTAAACCCTCTGCCTTTCTTCACAGTTGCTCTAGAGTAGTTCAGACAAATCTTCTTAATATCAGCTTAATTGCTTTGGGTGATATCTCCTCCACCCATGAGGTCTACTGCCTTAATTAAAACATCATTAACTCCTCTTAGAAAGAGAAGTTTTTTAGACTCCTCATTCAGCTGATGCTGAGTGTTTTTCTCCTCTCATATTATTCCCCCTACAATACTCTTTATATTTTCCCAAGAATAGCTCCTTCATTTAATCCCAAGTGGTTGCTTCATTGCCACCTAATCCCATGAACCACCTCAAGGCTAACTCATTTAGGGTAGAGGGAAACAACTTCAGCTTGTGTGCATCAGTTGTGTAGTCATAACTCCTAGAAAGGATGTCAAACTCAAACAAGAAGGTATGAGGATCTTCTATAATAAGTCCATAGAGCTTGGGAAGTAATGAAGCAGGGATGTTCTTTAGGTTATTATTATCATGTAGGTCAGGAATTGGGAATGGAAAAGTAGGCTTTTCCATCCTTGGTGGTCTTACTAGGTTAGTTCTTGGTTGATAAACTACAAGGGCAAGTAGATTGTTATGTGGGTCCTGGTTGTTGGAAGTTTGCAGATTATTCTCATGTTGAATGAGTGGATTAAGGTCATTTTTCTCATCAAATAGGTTCAAGTTTAACTCTATAGAAGAAGATGAGGTAATTAAGTCCTAACCAACATCCAAATACAATTCTTCTTGGAAAAGTTCCAGTTCAATTTCTTGGGTATCTATTCTTCCAGGAAAGAATCTTCCAGATTGGCCTCTTCCTCTACGCATACAACAAAAAGTAGATCTAACTATGGAAAATGCTGGAATGCTGAATTCTAAACTAAATACTTGGAATGAAATTAAAACTCTCTACTAGCATGCCTGCAACGGGTTCTTGGTTTGACACCATCCCCGAGAACAACACCAAAAATGTAGTGTCCTTTAATCAGTTTGATAACTAGGAACATGAATTCCTCTACTCAGGGATTAGGCATCAAAATTGGCAATCATAATGTATTAAAGGACATCATTTTATTTTTAACCAAGGGACGTTAGACTTGAAATGGGTCTGCAAAGTATATGCACTAACCACTTATTTCAGACATGTATTATTTCCTGAAAATACTATGCGAGAATTGGAATTGTTGGAAACAAACTCTAACTAACTAAATTTGCTCAGAATGAAAGCTAATTCTACTTTTAAAGACATGAACTACTCTTTCCCTAGTGGCTGTGGGAACAGTTGACAGTTCTATAATTCTGTCAGCTGTAGGAATAGTCACATTGAAGTTCTTATGAAAGAGAAATACAACTATTCTAATTGCAGAAATGAAAAGATAGAAAACGTCCCTAAGTGGGCCCCCTTAGGTAGTGTCTGAGATACACAATAGATTAAACTGTAAATTCCATGAATGCTTTAATTGAACTAAAAATGATAAGTACATTGCTCAAAACTTTGCAACTGTATTTCTAGAAAACTAAAGCTATTACACAATAAAATTCTAGCCCTTTCTCTGGGGAGAACGAGCTATTTATTCAAAACTAAAACCTAACAACTAACTAACCTTTCCCTCATAAAATGGGAAATTTTTATTACATTATGATCAACCTAATGAAGAAGTGGACACAAGAGGGAGAACCGAGTCAAATCAGTTTGAAGAATTAAAGCACCACTATCCTAGATTTATGTGTCATCAAGACGTCTCTGCTGGATTCCTGGAACACTTCCTTGGCATGGTGAATGACTTATCAACTGTCTCCTCACTTCTTGCTGTTGAATTGGTCTACTTTGAATCAGTCCTAGAATGATCTAGTGGAGGCTAAATCTTCTCCTTGAGAATTGGTACCTGCAAATAACTAATAGCTACTCCTGCTACAAAGGATCAACTCAACACATTCAACTCATTAAGATGATCCATTATTCCATTCATACATTCATTAGGTATTGGTTTGGAGAAAACTATATTTTGGATATGGCTGCAGGAAGGTTAATAGTATCGGCTGCAGGAAAGGCATGTCATCACAAAAATTCACAAGGCACACATCTTCTATCAAACTAATTAAAAAAAAACAATAACCATGGAAAGACTTATCATAATAAACTTGTTATATTAAGCATAAAGTCTATGTATCACTTCCATAATTACCACTAAATGTCTTCTTAGCATAATAAAAGATATAAAAATGTTTAAAAACATAGTCTAAACTTTTCCAAAAATGGGGCTCATCAACTGGTTTGCAATTTTTGGCCAAACTGGACACTGAACTAATTTTTTCTAACTAAATCTTCACTTTTGGGTACCTATAGCGGCTAAACCATGAGGAATTTGAAGATAATGCAAACTAGTGATTTGTGGCATTCTATTTGTAGATTCTAAATATATTGTTTTCAAAATTTTTGGAATCAGATTGCACTTCTTTTTCCATCCCCTTCGAAAAATAGTTTTTTAGTAAACACAATTTTAAGGAGTGATGCTCACCGTATATAATATAATTTTTTTTCCATGAAGGATTAAATTCTATTTTTTTCTAATTTAGATTTGTAACTACAATATCTAGTGATTTTATCTAGTTTCATAGTGTTTTATTAAATATTTTTTCCTTAATCAAGTTTCAAAGTCAAACCAATTACAATTCAGACATAGGCGAACCGTATACAACATAACTTTTTTTGTATGTATCGAAATTCAATTTTTTTTTGTTGGATCAAAGATTTTAATATCTAGTGCACTGATATTTTTCAATTTTTTTTTGATAATCTGCTATTTTTCCACATGTGTAGAACAAAGTGCTTGATTTTTGGTGAAAAAACTATGTTTAATCAAACAAAAAAACAAATACATAATAGAACCAAAACATATTAAAATTATATTCATTGGATAGCTCGTTTCAAGGACTACCATCATCCAATTGGGTTTGTGAAGTCTCCTCCATTTTCATCTTCAACTCAAGCTTCAAAGGGAAAAATTCTTGAGAAATTTGGTGCCAGAGGGGGAGACGTGGGGAAAAAGGGGTTTCAAATGAACCTAGGTTTGAGCGAACCCCCCTTTCCACTAAGTTTTCCTTTGTTTTTCAATCCGAGAAATATGGAATATGGTGGGACCCAACATTAAATAGGCTTGCTCAAAGGGTGGTTTGAGTGAACCCCCTTTGGGTTCACTCGAATTGAAAGTTTGTTCGAACCCCCAAAAACCAAAAATTTCTACATGGGGGCATTTTTTTCAATTTTCCTTCCTCACTATAATTGTAAAGCAATTTTGTGAGTTTACCCCAAAACACTTTACCAATGAAAGATATAGTAGTAATTAGATCAACAACAAAGAGAAAGAGATAGAGAACACACACATACATAAAGAGACACCAGATTTATGTGGAAAGCCTAATGAGGAAAAAAGCACAGTGAGAGTTAACTCACAATATAGGGCTCACTGCCAAAAAGACTTGCAGAAAGGCTCACTACCTTAAAGAAAGATACAAAGGACTTGCTGAACTGAAGACAACACAACTTTAGTAGAAAGATATAGGCACTTGATGGGATTCACTATCTCAGAGTTGGATACAATATGATTATAAGACAATTACAAAGGTTGCCAACACAACTCTTTATTGAATAAGGTGTTCAAGCTCAATTTATCTTTCCTTTCACAATATTTAGCACTATCTCTGTTGGATATTCAATACAAATCTTTCACAGACCTTTTTCACACTTGTACACTTCTCTATTTTGCATCTGAAATGATCTTACATTTATATCCACTGGAACACTTTGAATCTTCAATTAATTCATCTAGGAAGAGAATAAACAATGAATTCAACTACTCGGCCACCAAAGCATGATGCAGTCCTATCCTAAGGATAGTGAGGACCAAAAAAAATCTTAACACTTTCTGTCAATGTGTTCTAAAATGATTTACACATAGGCACACATCAACTAAGTCGACATCAAGGAAACATATGGATGAGACATTGAAACACATAACCAGTTGGCCCATAAATACTCTTTCAAATGAATTTACTTGATGTGGCCCTAAATAGGATAGTTCAGGACCCAAAACTATCATTACACATATTCTATTGTTGGTGCAACCCCCGAAGCACATGACCCAAGCAAAGGAACAAGCCCTGTCGACCAAATATCCTCAAATAACCTAGAAATCCAAGTCAAGACACAATGCGACACCAAAGCGACCAATTAGAAACATATAGATCACATAGGGATGTGATTTGAATAGACCACATCACTTCCATACACTTCTTACATACTTTCATGCCATAAGAAACCACCACAGACCAAATAGGTACAAAAAACTTTATTCAAGAAACACAAAATACATAATCGGATGATGCAACATTTGTAGAATAACTCATGGACCACTTCAACATATGATATTGTAATTGAGATATTGCACAAAAGTTGTGAACACATTTACCAAGCCACAAGAGTAGAGACATCAATACATAAAAATGTGGAGCATTTCCTAGACCGGTTGAGACAACTAGCAACACTGCCAACCTTGTACAATTCACAAGAACCTCCTCAGAAGCACAAGTGACTTAAAAATATAGGAGTGCAATGTACACAAAGCATTGAAATTTAATGCCAAACTAAAGACCATAAATACAACAACGAAGGAATGCAGAGCATTCTCCCAAACAAAATACAATGCAACTTCTTGAACCAAAAACATTTGAGCAACTTATGAAGACCAAAACATCCTTTCAACAACACATATATTATTAGGAATATCAAGAGAGAGCATGCGATAGGGTGTAGAACTTCAACAACATCTCTCCATAATTAGTCATGCTTCTAATCTTCATCTTAATGCTTCTAATCCTCATCTTAATATATTATTATGAGAAAAAATCTGCTGATAGTAATAATGCATTATATGATCATCAACAATAATACTTCTTTGATAAGGCATGACATGGAACAATGAACTTATTCAACTCTTCTCTTCTTTGATAAGTCATGTCATCCAACCAATGTTATCCCAAACTAAATATAACAAAGACAACCAATGCCAAGGACTGACAACATATTACTAAGGTGTTGACATCAATTACAACTAACAACCAATGTTGACAACAACTTCCAACAATTATCCTTATTGTTAACATCAATGATAACCATCAATATTGACATCAATGACAACAAGACAACCATTAGTGTTTACATCAATGGTAATAACTACCAACAATATCCCCCTTTGGCATTGATGGCAACACACTACTCACTCTCCCCCTTTGACATTAATAACAAAGGGCCAAACACTTATGCACAAGGCAACACAACTTTTTTTTATATTTAGGAGCAAAGGGAAAAATGATCTTCTATTGAAACAACACATGCTCCTCCTTTGACCAGAAACACTTCCTTTTTTATATACACACACACACATATATAACAAATACATAATTTCTTCAGGACTCCCCCTTATTACCAACTCCACACACATCAATCTAGGGAAATAAATATGTCATGAGTTTCTCCCCCTAGATAGATGCACCATTAATGCATCTAGTCAAAATAAGAAGGGGAAATAACCCCTAACTTCTGCCAGAGATACTCAAGAGTATCCTTTGAAAGTGCGTTAGTGAAAATGTCTACAATTTGGTCCTTGGTAGGCACAAACTCCATTATGACTTCATGTTCTTCAACCTTCTCTCTTATTAAGTGACACCAAATTAAATGTGCTTAGTCCTTGAGTGCATTATTGGATTCCTTGAAATATTGATAGCACTTGTATTGCCACACAATATAGGAAGAGGTTCATCATACACCACCTTCACATCCTTCAAAGTCTGCTTCATCCAAAGCACTTGAGTGCGGCAAGATGCTACAACAATATATATTTCTTTTGCTGTAGAAAAAGATACTGAATCCCGTTGTTTACTAAACCATGAGACGAATCTATCTCCAAAAAAGAATGCACTTCCACTTGTACTCCTTTGGTCATCAAAACAACCTACCTAATCAACATCAGTATAAGTATTCAGGGATAAATTTTGATCCTTTTTATCCTATAGGACATAATTTGAAGTACCCTTCAAATATCTGAAGATTCTTTTTACATCCTTTTCATGAGATTGCGTAGGAGTGGCTTGAAATATGGAAACCAAAAATACTACATGTAGAGAAAACTTGACAACTACACCAAATTAGATAATTGATCTATTCAAGAATAAGTTGGCATATGCACCCGAAAAATGTTTTGAAAAATAGATAGGCATTGTAGCACACTGTTATAGAGCATTGTGGTACATAAAATCATCTTGTATGAACAAAAATTTGCTATAAGAGAAATGCATCACATTTCAATAATCCTTCAACATTGCTTCACTAAGCCATATCAAAACACCGCCATTGATATCTATTATATCAAAAGGTATAAATAATTGAAACCATGGAGATGATACCTTCACATCCTGATCAACAAGACCTTTGGATTGCAAGGCCAAAAATTTCTTTGTAGAGAGATGCAGACCAAAAATCCTTGACTTTGCCTCAACAAAACATACTTCTAAAACATACTTTTCTGGGACTTTATCTTTGAATGCAGTAACATCAACACATTTCCAACTTCCACCAGGAACACCAAACAAGATCCATTTATGCACAGTAGATCTACACATTGACTTAGCTGATTCAAATCATCCTTCATGTTGAAGTCTTCAACACTTGTTTCTTTTTAGGGGGGAGAAAAAAAGGTTCTTCAAGTGACATATCCCCTTGAGATAATAATCTATCTTAGTTTGTATTGGAATCTTGTGCAAAGTGCACAAGAGCACAATCATCGATCTTCTCATGGTCTTCATTCTAGATCTTTTCATTTTCCCCTTTTTGCTGATTAAGGGATTCATCCTTGTTCTAATACTAGGAGATGGCTTCACAAAACCATTTCTACAATAGTTTTCCTTATGTCCCTTATTATTGCACTTGTAGCATACAACATTATGCTCTGGACAGAGTTGTTCCTCTTCATCTTAGATCTCCACTCATCAACCTTGTGACTATAGTTGTTGCAGACAAAGCAATAACCGTAAAATAATATAGTATTATTTCCTTGAGGTGAGAAATACCTTCTTCCTACGTTGTTATTCCTTCTCTATCTAACTCTACAATCAACAACCTTCTGCCCAAAAATATTGCAAGAAAAATAGTAACCTTGAAAGGATTGATTGAACTTGTTAGGAGTATGATGTTTTGCTGAAGGATAACTTATGAAACCTTTCCGCTTTTGGTCAAAATTGGATCCACCTTCTTTCTTCGGGCCATTATGAATATTCTTTGTATCTCCGGAGGTATTCTTCTTAGACTCTTCAGGGTAAACTCTGTTTTCTTTTGTTTCAATATTTTCATTTGATTTTGAACTCTCTAGATCAGACTTCTCTCCTTTGTCAATTTGTTCCTTTTATCTTTTTAGGGCATTCCTTAGAGTGGTATTTTCTTCTTCAAGCCTTAAACATTCAATAGTTTTGTCTTTGAGTTCAATATTCAAGCAATCTTCAGTCGTCTTGCCTTCTTCAACCTTTACTTTCAAGTTAGAGATCACACCTTCCGCCTCTTTTAATTTGATTTCACATACCTTGCCTTTTTCTACTTGGTTTTTCAGTTTCTCAATCTTTTCATTTGACTTTGCAAGCAAATTCTCAAATTTTTAATTTAGACCTCTTGATTCATTCAGGTCCTCCAATGCAAACAAAATTTTCCCTTCAAATTCAATCCCCCATTCATCTAAATTAAATTCCCAACCTTTAGGTTCCATAGATTCAAGATCCAGATCTGAGGAAAATGTCTTCATCACTTAAGGAGCCTGACTCCTTACATATCTCAACATTATACTTTCTATCAGTAGTATTGAAATCCATAAAGAGAGTCTCATCATTTTAATCATTCTCCTCATCTTTAGAGGAACCAATGCTTTCTGATGGCACTCTCAAATTTTGCAAATTTGAGATGCCCATTTCAAAATTTTGCCTCTGCACTTTCAAAAGTGCACTTGACAAATATGCCTAAATGGCCTACTTTGGAGGGTCATATTTTGGAGCCAGATGATTATCATGCAAAAACCATTTTTAGACATGTTCAATTGACATATGTGAACATGCATGTCAATTTTCAGCTTCCCACGATAAGTTTTGATAGGGTTTGGAAATGTGAAGCTGGAGGGTTCTAACACTTTTCTGCTGTTTGCAAACTTTCAGTTTTTGCAAAGTAGCATCTTGTTTGGGCTTGCATTTTGCAATTGGATGACTGTCATGTCAAAATGAATGTTTTTCTACATTCTCCATGCCAAAATGAGCTCGTGTGTCAGGTTTTAGATATTTATGATGAGATTTTCTATTTTTAACAGATCGAAACCAAATGCAATTTCTTCAGTTTTGCATTTGCATTTTCAGAAATCTTTTAGGGTGGTGAAATTTGATACCTAATATCTTTTGATTGATGGTGATTCAAATAAATTTATCTTGTACACGTGCTCAGTGTACCTAAATGAACTACTATGTCCAGTGGCAGCTTGCCAGGAGGTGATTTGCTATTTTTGCAAAATGACAATTGGGTCAGTTTCAATTGGTTTAGAACAACTATTTGTTGCAGGAAGTTCGAGTAAGCAACTTTGATAGTTAATAAATTTTTCCTCGTGATTGATTTAGCTGATCCATTTTCTGCAGTGCATTCTTTAGGCCAACGTCTACATGCATGTCAGTTTTTATAGCTTCAAGAGGTCGTTTGCCCAGTTTTCAGAGGCGATTCCAGGGCCAACTTGGACAATTTTCACCATTTTGCAAAAGTGTTTGAAAGTAAGTTCTAATGAAAACCCATTTCAAATTTGCATACCAAAAGCCTTTAGAAGTTGTGTCTGGTGAATTTGAACCAAATTTTTTTTTGAAAATGATTTTTTTTTAGCCGGTCCCGCATGGGGACCCGACATGGATTGCACAATGGTCAAATTGTGGGTGTTAGTATTGTGAAAATCACATCAAGTAAATTGTTTTGAATTGGTCAGTGAATGTAAATGCCTTCAAAAGGTTAAGTATAGAACAAGGTTCATTGCTATTCGAGAACAAGGATTAAGGGGTGAATATGATTCAAGCTTGTGAGTGGTGACCACGTCTATAAGAAATCCATCGAATAAAATGGTGGTATTTCACTTAAGTCATCATGGTATAAAGTCATAACACTATTTAATCTTCTTGAGTGGTTTGATCAACTACACAATACTAAAGGGTCAAATCTTCTATACATTTCACTATTGCTCAAACCCCATGATCATGTGGATGCATATCAATGTCTTGAGGCCACTAATTGGCCTATTATTGAAATAGACTCCGTTAGGGGAATTATTTTGAGAGTAACTCAAATCATATAGGCTCATAGTGCTCCTTTTGATTGTGCTATATGTATACTACAGTTGAGCTTGACACCGATTGTTTATTGGTTGCATATCTTGGAAGGAGTTATGAGGCTTCTTGCATTTGTTGAAAGGGAATGTGAATTAGGAGAGGTGCTGCCCACTGAAACAATGGAAGATAATGCGCCAGATGAATTTGTTGAAAATGCTTTAGAAAATTTTGATTTAATGTAGCTCACATAGTGGCGGCCTGAAGCAGAGGTATGGGCTTCCATTGAAGCATGAAGATGAATGAGGCCAATGTAAATAAGAAGAGATGGGTGACTGAAGGGCCACACTGGCAGTGACAAGCATACTGCAAAAGAGGCTCGATACATGTATAAAGGAGTATTGGATGCATAGGCTTCAAAATTGAGGCACCCAAAGTGGATTGTTGAAAAATCATAAACTTTCAAGAAAATGTGTGGGAGCTTTGGAACATGTATGGACATCCATCAACGCATATGAGAGCTTGAGCACAAAATGGATTTATTGGAAGGCCTTTGAAACTTGAAAGCAAAAAAGAATGGCACAACTAAGAGACTGAGGAACCCAATGAACATGGCCATTCATTATGAGAAGGAAAATTCAAAACTTTAATAAGGAAGCCCGCATGCTTACTCAATGGGTTGCACAACATAAGGAGAAGAACAGGCTATGTGCATTCATCAGAGCACAAAGAGGCTTGAGCTAGCTGAAAGGTTGTTGCGTATGTATTGATGTATTTGTTGAAAAGACCTCAGAAGCTTGAGAGCCCACAATAGAGAAGGAAATAAGCACCCATCAAAGTATGCATCATGAGAGGGTTTGTGCCATCATAGCCAAAGAATAAAAAATGTAGAAGGATGCAAATTAGGTTAAAGAACATCAATGGTTAACAAGTGAGCTGGGATAAAGCCAAATCTGGGCCATCAATTGCAGGCCTCGCACAATAAAGATGACGCTATCAAAAGGCCCACGAGGTGTGCGAGAAAGAGGCACGTGGCTGGTGGGCCCTTCAAATATTAAAAGACATGAGTATAGTTTATTAGAAGACCCCAACCTTCCCTGTTATCTTGCGGGTTTGAAGTAAAAGGTCATTGTTTCCAATGGGGTGAGTGAAATAAGACCACATGGTGGTGGGCCCTAGAGAAAATGAAGCAGTCTGATAAAATATTAAATGGGCCTCCTTTTAAAAGATAAACATGAAATATTTCAAAGTGAAATATAAGGCAAAACACGAGAGCAATGTGAATTAAATATTCACCTTCTAAAATGCAAAGTGAAATATTTTATTGTTGGGTATTAAAATATAAAATGAGAGCCTGAGATATTTTATAAAATGAATTTATTTACTTTATAAACATATATTATTTGCTCGGGAGTAAAATAAGGGCTCACGGGTAAAATAAATTTTTGCCGAGTGTAGTGTTTTTCTTTGAAATGGGGTCTTTACCATTTTAAATGGTAAAATGAAGAATGCACGAGAGTAATGTAAAAAGGAGTAAATAGTCTTTGCTGGAGCAGAGTAAATATTTTACTCAGTTAGTAAAATATATTCATTAAAATGTAAATGGGTAAAGAGCTGCCTGGTAAAATGCAGACTATAAAGGCACATGAGAATGAGAGAATGTTTTAAATAAGATTTAAATCATAAAGTGAATATGCAAATATTTACAGTTGCAGCAGAAATAAAAGAGAGTAAAATAAAGTTTTCACGAGCAAAGAATACATTTTACACAACAGAGTAAAATGATAGAAATTCTCACATGGGCATTTTTTCTGTTGCAAAACAACTTAAAAAAAAGGCAAATTGAGAGGCAAATTTAGTTAGTTGCAGAGGGAGAGAGATTCTTTTCAGTTTGATGACCAATGGTGAAGAAGTTTCTAGATGGCATCTCCGGATCAGTTTTGGGGCAGTTTCTTTTTTCTTTTTATTCTCTTATTCTCTCATTTGTAAGGGGTTTTGAAACTTTGTATGGGGCTGGGTAGATAGAGAATTGTAAATTCAGAGTTATTTCTTGAGTCTGTAAGATGTAATTTTTTGATTTCATGAGCAAATACAACCAGTTTATGCAAATAAAATCATGAAGGTGTTTTCACATTCACAAATATCTTTAGATTGTCTCCATATTTGTACAGATTTAGTCATATGAATTCAATAATACAAAGTATCTTTGAGTTTGTCATCTGAAATTTCATGAGATTATTTTGTTTGTTCATTGTTCTGTTTCAAAAAAATGGTTAAAATGCTTTGAGCAGATGATTGTGATTTCAGGTGTGCAGATGGGATTTGATAAGGAGAATTTGATTGATAATAAGAGAGAGATTGTTGGTGCAAGACACTAATAGTTGATGCAAAGCATTAGCAATTTAAATCCATTGGTTGAAGTCTATTTGTTGATCAATTAATTTTATGTGTTTGACTCCATGGCCCAAAATTGGTACTGATCTATTATTCAGTTTTATGCATCTCAATTTTTTTTTATAAAATGCAAAATCATTTTGAATCCTTGTTGTTCGGTTGAGGTTTAATGTTGTGTTATGCCTCTCAATTTATGAGTGAGTATTGATCTACTGAGAGTTTAGGTAGGTTTTAAGTTGTCAGTGCTCTCTGTGGTTTAATTGAATTGGGAATTATCTGCTATAAAAGGAAATGTTAGTGTGTATGGTTGAATTAAGTTTTAAATATTGTGTAGGTTGACCCACCTTGGTCCTGCAGAGCCAGAAGTGTAGGAGATTCTAGTCTTTGACTGAATCTTGTCAGTTGGCCACTAATTTTGAGAATTCTTAAAAATAGAGGTTGGCAACCTCTTAGAGAGTTTCAAAACTTAGTTGGAAAAAACACCAACACTTTCTTTGGAATATAGACCCTTTTTAACCTTATCTCTTTTATTTCTATCATTTGATTCTTTGTAAGGATATTTATTAGAAAAATGACCTATTCTTCCACAATTGAAACATTTGAATGGGGTGATCCCACAATATTGGATTATACTTTTTGGCCAAACTTGACATTCAATTGAATTTTTTAACTAAATCTTCACTTCTTCATTGGTTGCAAGAAGTTTCCTATTGGCCCTTCCTATTGTATCGAACACCACAACATCAACAATATACCATTCAAGAAGTAACAGTACTCCACTCTTCTAAACCAATGCTCGACCTTGCTCTGGTGTTATTTCTTTGAATCTTTCTTTCATCTGCAAATTGATATTAGAATGAATTACTTGTTCTGGGAGCTCAAGGTGCAAACTTCTTTCTTGAGCCACCTTCTCAACATATAATGAAACATGTGCCCTCTATACAAAATCCTCAAAAGCATTGGTCTTGATAAAAGAGTCATCCATCATGAACTCTCTGCAGGCTTCCATCCTTAGGTCATCATTGTTGTTTATCCCCCTTATTTCATCTTTTCCTAGCCTTAAAACAATCACTCCAGAACCTGATGAAATGTCATGTGGAAAAGATGGCATTCCCTGATGTATTTCATCAGGACTGACCATGATCTCTTCATCCCCACCATCATATTCAACCACCTTTGTTCTTTCAATTTTTTGTCTCTTTTGTGATGATGGACATGTTTGGTAAGAAAGCCTCAGAGGGGAATCCAAATCAACAATATTTGGCAATGAATGCCCTGAAGATGATGGTACAACATCCTTAGCAACTTCTTCAACCCTACTTCCCCTTTTCCTAGAGAAAACCTTGATCTTCTTCGAGTGCTGATAAGTAGGTCTTTCCTCCAACCTTAATGCAAGGTATTCCTCAATATTTTGTGACTTTCCCCTTTCTTCCACAACCCGTTCGTCCTTCAAAATCCCCACCAAAATTTCAAAATTGTCAAGAGCATACAAAACCATGTTCAACTCACCATTGATATTTGGTATGGGATGAAAAGCAGGTATCTTTTCTTGCTTCTTCTTCACCATCTTGGTAAAGGCAATATACTTTTCCTTTCTTTCTTCTTGTATCTCTAAATAAAAAATGTTCGTGATAATGTACTTAGGAAAATAGGAATTGTGGACGAAATTTCCAGTCTGGTGCTTGGCCTTCATTTGAGAAATGAAACCCTCAAGGTCATGATTCGTAGGGCATACATTCTTTAATAGATAAGGTCTAAGTAATTTGTATAAACCCTTCCATCCTCCCTTTTCCATAACAAAATCTGCAAATGCCGTATACTCAAAAAAGAAAGATCCCTTCTTTTGTTCTACTGGAAAATGTATATCTTGAGCACACCCCAACTGTCTCATGATTTCTAAAACCCCAATTCTCAGAGGTACATCCCTGGATAAAACATATGGGTTGATATTAGTGCCATATACTCTTAAAATTGTTGTATTATGATAAGGGATAATATCTCCCCAATTATGTGTCAAATTTAATTCAGGCCTGCTTTCTATCGGCCTTAAGAAATCATGAATCTCCTTAGGAATCCTGAGTGGATTATGAACCAGATCTCTTCTCAACATGGACCCAAAGACATTCTGGAACATTACATAATCAAATTTATAATCATGCCTATCAAGGATCCTCGTCCAATATTGGAAAGGCATGTCAACATTATCCTCCCTCTTCTTCAGTTCCATATCATTCCCAAACACTGCCTGACCTATATACAAAAAAATGTGCATCAATAGGGAAAACCACTTGAAACCAACTAGAGTCTTTCCTTCCTTAAGGGCCACTGGGCACCCATGCATTTTTCCTGCGAAGTAAGTGGCAAAATTATATAGCACATTAAAACCTGGATGTTAGAGATTGATAGCCATGTACATGATATCAGTAGGTAGAGTGGTCTTCAAACTAATTCCTAGAACTTGGCACAAGGCATAAACTGTCTTCCCGGAATAGTTAGAAAATGAATTCACAGGAAAAGATTTTGGCTCATTTTTACCAATCACTACCTACTTCTTATTCTTTCCTCTTCCCGAGGTTGCCAAATGAGGTATCGACAAAGATGTTCTAAACAAACCCTTAGTATTTTTGTATTCTTTTCTAAAAACCTCAAGATCGATAGTAATCATATCTTGACTCCATTCATGCATACCAAATATCTCTGTAATTTCCTCCTTGGTTATCTTTACCATTTCTATGCCAGAATGTGTTATGACGACTTTGGTTACAAGGTCATACCTTGTAGCAACATCTTTCGACAAATCTACATCCAAATAGACATTAGGGACTGCCAACTTACCAAGATCCAACCTCCAAGGGTTACATAGAGGAACACACAAATTATTGTTCCCAAACGAATTTGAGAACAACTGCCATCTAGTATACAGTAGTTCAATGTCCTGAATCACACATTGTTTATCAGTTAACCCTTCTAGGAGTAAGGGCCCATAAAACAAAGCCTTTCCCTCAAGCATTTTGTTGGTAGAGGGTTTTAATAAGTCTATAATATCTTGGGAAAAGGACCTATTAGAGGTTTTAGAGCCAGAGCTTCGGGCCTTGGGTGCCATTTACACAAGACAGAGAATAGTTCGAGCTAGGGTTTTGAAGTGCCAAACAATTATAGCTTACACCCTATAGCCTTAGAAAAAATGTTTCATAATTCAAGAAGCTACAACAATTATTAAGACAAGCTTTAAAACATTTTAAACTAGATTAACCCAAACAATCCTTCAGGAACAAAACAAAATGTAGTCGATAATTATTCTCAAACAACCATAAGACCTTCTGAAAACATAGGATATGGTATATGTGTTACTTAAGGTTTCTCCTACAAAATGTGAATGGTAGTGAGGCTGAATTTTCATGAAGACAACTCGCTTCACTTGGTACCAGGAAATTCTTCTTTTGCATGGAAATACCCACAAAATAGAAATTCACTGATCTTTTAGCATTTAATTATGGGAGCACAGTCCGAAATCAACCATTACTATTCACTCATGTGAGATAAAATGACTATAGTACAACACCAACCTATTTCAAATGCTAGTCGTTGATCCAAATCATTGTAATCCAGAAAGAAAGACTCAGATCGAGTCAAAAGTGGTTTGAAAATGCCACATTTGTTCACCAAACCTCAGGCAAATAGAAATTCATGTACAGGACACCACCTCAGCACGAACGGGTCCCACCTTGATCATCTCTCATATGACATTGGCGCCCATGTGTCAACAATTCATACACCTCGCAACATTATGAAAACTTGTATTTTAATTGCGCGAGGTTAGCGAGGAATGACCATGATGCGTTGCTAAAGAAAAATAGTTGTCAGCATCAGTGTCCTTCATCGGTCAACGAAGAATGACTGGGCACCATGATCAGAGGTGACAGAAGGCAGCATCTTGCATACCTCACAAAATTATTGTGACATCATCAAAAACCTTGTGAGGCCAACGGGGAACGGTCATGATGTGAATCATTCCATCCGATGGTTATGAAACCTACACATGCGAAAAAGTTATTCATAAAAAGGGGACTGACTAGGTGGATGAGGAAATGACCCTCAAGGCCAAAATTTTTAGAGATTAGTCTAAAAATTTAGTCGTTTATCAACTTGACACTAAGGAAAAATAAAACACAGTCAAAACGCAAAAGACCGAGAGGTTAGGTAAAGAGGGGCCAGTAATGCAATGACCAAAAAGGGTTCAAGCCATACTTATGCGATCAACCACCTACAATAAGTAGTCAATGCTCGAATAGAACCAACCATGAACAATATCTATGGTAAAACCCCAAAATCCAGAACAAAACCAATTAGAGCCAAGGACATAGTAAAAGCAAACTCATGGGAGGGAAAAATTTAAAAGCTCCACTAGTGGCTTCGACTGGGGATGTATGCCCCTTGCAGGTGGTAGGCTGTCGTTAGGTCCTACTACTTTAGAATAATTGAATGTCAATTAGTCGACCGGGCAGTGTCCAAGGCAATTTGCAGAACAAGATGATTTGGATAACTCATTTTATATTTTCTGTTATATCTTAAACTATGGGAGTCAATTTTAATCTAAGGCCATTCCTATGTAACTAGAAAATAATCTTACTTTAAGAAAAATAGGAAATACTAAGTTAAAAAGCATAAGACAACTAATTTAGAAAGCAACACAACTAAACTAGAAAGCATAGAAACAAGCAAACTAAACAACTGATATACTACGGAAGCAAAAAAGTAAGTGAACAAACAATGAAACATTTTTAACAGTAAAGGATTTTATCAACTACGAAAGATAACTCATACCAATGAAAAACAATAGTGCTCCAGAACTTCAGACTCCACTCTTAACAAACTTAATTACTTCCTACTGAACAAATATCTAGCTTTAACAAATGAAACAACAAAACAGAAAAATACTTATCTAAACTACTTCCCTCGAGTGGCCAGCTCACGGGTTAACACCTTGTCTTAAAATCACATAAGCTACTAGTTCTGGAGTCTACCCATTACGAACAGTCATCATCACTCATAATTCAACAGATTATCAATAGACAAAAATCAGATAACTCATTTCAACATTATTTGAAAAACCATGTGAACAACATAATGATACTTCCTCTCTGTCTTGTTCATCAGTTGTGAAATTACATTCTTATAGATAACTTTATAACTAAATCCTAAATTTAAGATGGCGTGGATAGCCATTGAAAAAGTCTTCCTCAACTTAAAAGTAAGTTTGATGTCTTTAAAACTCATAAACATATAGAAGGCTCGAGAAGAGCCATAAAGTTTTAACAAAAAAATTTAAAGAACAAAAACTAAATCTTGGGTGCATCATCCAAGCATCTAGGAGTGGGTTTGCAACATTACTCTTGAGGCACGTGCTAGTTAAACTTCTGCAATAGCCACATGATGACCTGTTATTCCCAAAAAAAATGCTCAAGTCAACCCATTAAACCTGCTGTCGTAAATTTTCTCAATTGATCAAAAGAAAGAAAGAAAGCATAATTTTCCTTAAAATAAGCAATTACTTCTCCTAAAGTTTAATAAATTGGCACAGGCTTAGGATTGAGTTAGTAAAAGTAAGCTTTCTAGATTTTATTATGATGAGGTTATTTTTACCTCATCATTTCCTCCTCTACCTAATTTTCGGCAGGTCCTCCTACTCCATAGTTAAACCCCTGAGTCCTATTCCATTCCTAATAAAGAGTACTGAGATCATGTTTCTCCTTGACTGATGCATCAAAAGCTTCAGGGTTATGTATGAACCCTTTGTGAAACATCACACTCTCCCTCCATTCATTGAAAAGTCTATCATTCTGATATCTAGAAATATAGAAGGCTGGGGGTGGATTGAGTAGCAAGGGAGGTTTGTATTTCATTCCTATCCATTTTGTCCTTAGAGTCTTCAAGATTTTAACTAAGGAATCTGCCCTTCTGAATGACCACCTGATATTTAGAGGGGAAAAAACCTCTCTTTTCTTTAAGTAAGTCGGTAGAGGGGTGAATCTTTCTTCACAAGTATGCCATGCTTTTCCAATCAACTTCTGTCCATTTTACATGAAATTATCATAACATAGCTTGAGGCTATTGTCATACCTTTCCTTCATCTTTGAACCCATCAAGCCTTGAATTTGGGGACCTTATTTGGAGACCCACTGTTCTCTCTACCTGTACAAACTCTTTTGTCTGATCCTGCCAATGAATTTGATTCCTCATGGTGGAGAGAAATTCTCTCAATTCTACCTCTCCAACAAACAAGTTGATAAAGAAATTTATATAATTTTCTAATAACAAGTCATGTAGAAAGAATTCAAAAATTAGATCTTGGTCTTCAAGAGTTGAATCTACAAATATTTTAACAAACTCTTTATCATTAGGCTCGTAGGGCTAATCATTATAGATCCTAAACAATTTTCATCTTAGCCATTGTTCATTCAAAAACATTGAGTAAATTCTTGATGGTCTTCTATAATTCAGCAAACAATCCACTAGTTGACATGCATTCTGCTTCCCTCTGCAGGCCCTGTGAAATGACTCCTTTAGGAGCACCAGTTCCTTCTTTAGCCTGTAATTTTCAGCTTGGACATTCCTGAGGAAGTAACACTTTTTCATTAATTTCATTAGCGAAGGTTGAATGCGGACCTAGAACCAATCAGTTACAACTGGCTCAGTCTGAATTTTTTTGGACTCCATTTGAGGTTTTATAGTGCATTCCTTCAAGTCCTATTCTAGTTCAACTACCTTGTTGATGGAAGCGTTCAACTCTTCAGTTTTTATTTTCTTGTCCTCCTCAAAAGATGTGAGTATGAGCACAAAATTTTGTTTTATTCTTTCCATTTCTACATCTTTGTTTGCAATGTCAACTCTATAAGTGTTATGCTTTTGATTATGTTCTTGCATTTTCTTTTGTAACTTATAGATTTTTGAGTCCTTTTCCTGCAATTGAAGCTTTAAGCCCTTTATTTCTCAATCTCTTTTATGTATTATAGCAATTTGCACAGATGATTCTTCTTTCTGCAATTCTATAAGTTTGTTACTTTTAGACAATTGTCTTTGTAGATCATCAATTTCTACTTTACACTTTTCTAATTCAGCAATGACACTACTTGTTTTAGCTGCTCCAACAATTTTATTTACAATGGGTGAAAAATTTTCTGGCACACCGTCATCCCCCTTAGGTTCTCTTCCCCAAATTTCATCATTAAAGATTTCCTCCACATGTGCAGAGTGGAAAGGAAACTCTTCACCTAAATCTTCTTTATTTAGGGTTACCTCCTCTTCACTAGCAAGCTCTGAAATTTCTATGGGCTCAGGTGGCCGCTTAGGCTTTTTCTTTTGTGAACTTCCCTCCTTACCCTGTATTGCGGTTTCAGAGAATTAAGAAGCTAACCGCTTACTCCTTTTGAGTGGAGGAAATTCTTGGAAAATGATGGGTGTCTTATTTTTTCCCTTTTTCTTCTTTCTGGGTTTACTTGTGTCAAAATAAATAATATCAACCTATTATGGTAGGTCAGGGGTTTTGAATTCATCCCTGAAGAAGTTTGGAAAATCCTCACCAGGAGTGGTGGGATTAAGAGCTTCCGAAGCTAGAGAGCCCTTAGGGGAAATTGCTCCAGATGGTGGAATAGCCTGGTGGGACAGTTCCCCTAATTCTATGGTTCTTGCTATTGCAAGCTTCTCCATTTTCTTTAAAAAATTCTCCCATTTTCCCTTAGGTTTGTTACTGAAGAGGTACTTGTAGATTAGCTAAATTAACCCGTGTTGTTTCAAAGGCCCAGTCCCTATTTTATACCTTTTTATGGAAGTGTTTAAGGAATCACACAAGAATTCAAGCATGTTAACCCTAAGAGCTGGGTCCTCCTTCCCGTGACGTAAATGGGTCAACATATGAAAGGCAAGTCCTACAACTATAGTTAGCTAACCCTCACAAGTAAAATACTTTATAATCCATGCAATGATAGTGCCCCAGGGTTTTAATATGGAGGTTCTCTAGAACCCTTTATTTTGTCCCGTGGTACTTATTACTACCATTGGGTGTGGGTCTCCCTCTCTAACAAATAATTCAGATAATTTCTGGTATGTAATTTGAGAGGTTTCCTTTATTTTTATGCCTGTATTCTCTAATCCAGATAAGCATAAAATAATTTTGGAAGTTACTTTGAAATGCTTCTCATGAAGTACCACCTCTCTATTAGTGTAGTTCTCAGCAAAAGATCTTACCAACTTTTCGTTATAGCCTTCAAATTTTTTGATGGAGTTTAACCACCCTGCTTCCTCGAACAACCTGGAGATATTACTCAATCTTAAATTTTTTTTTGCTAAATCTGGCTCTACTTTTCTTTTACCACCCCGCATTTCCTTATTTCTCACTCTGCAAAATATTTCAGTTCCAGCACAAAGCTTTCATGTAGGTTTTTGAAAATATTGCCTATGAAATCACTTATTTGTCTTATTTACAGCTTACTCTTCAATGATTTCCAATCTGCATGGAGGCATGCAAAAGGCTTTGCTGTACAAGTAGTTGATTCGCCGAGTGACACAAATTGCTAAATTGGGAGTGAATTTTGTGCCAATTAATTATTCTTTATTCAAAAATAAGTACCTAATTAAAGCGAAAATTAGTACTTACTTGCATTCTGTGATCGTTCGAAGATCTTAAACCTCACATATTTGACAGGATGATGTGAAGGCATTGGTTGAGGTGACAGCGGAGGTATTATGATATGGGTGCAGAATTCAATGGTTGATAGAGCTATCAATGAGGAGTATGGAATTGGGTGGCTTATTTATGACTAAAGCAAAAATAGAAAGATAGATGTATGAGATATTCTGGCAGAAGAATCACGAAAATTAATTTCTTTAAAAAAGGTGTAGGAAAACGAACAAACAAGTTCTAGAGCACGCAATTTGACATCACACTTGAAATGAGTGCATAAGTTCCGGAGCATCGGTGTGAGGTGCGACCAAAATAGAAATGAAATGGAGGTTCCGAAGCATCATTGAAAGATGCAGCTGGAGTAGCAATAAAATGAAAGGTTTTGAAGAATCGCTGAAAGATGCAGCTGAAGTAGCAACGAAATGAAAGGTTCCAGAGCATTACTGAAAGATGCAGTCGAAGTAGGAACAAAATGAAAGTGGAGTGCCATGGAGAATTTTTTTTGGGTTTCTAGAGCTTTGGACCTTAGTGCAAAATGCCTCTTTGACATGATGAGCTTTGTACAAGTTCCGGAGCATCTGGCACCAAGATCATGGCATTCCAAAGCATCTTTGGAGGGTGCTCCGGAAGTTATTTTCTGCTTTTCGAGAAGTCCTACAAAATGGAATAAAAAATTAGCTAATTCCAAACATGAAGAAACATTTAATGAAGGAAATATCTTGGCATACATGTCCTTTTATTGCACATTTTTGAATTAAATATATATTTTTTCTTTTCTTTTTAACAGATAGGAAGAGTCAACACATTGGACCTCACCCTAAATTTCCACCATCCTTGTAAAGTCTTCCCTGTTGACTGGATTATGGTAGACACGTAAGCAATGAACATGAACCAAAAGAGATGGTTGTCACCATCGATTGGTTTCAACCGAATAGTTTCGTTCGAAAATACTTCATCAATTTCATAAGGTCCCAGCCATTGAGTCCCGAGCTTTCCCTTATGATCCTTGTATTTTGAATCAAATAACAAGGCCTTGTCCCCATTATGAAACTCCTTCTCCTTAATATGTTTTTCATGCCACACTTTCTGTTGATATTGAATTAGTTCAGTTTGATGGATGACATCTAAACGAAGCTCATCCAATTCACTTAGTTGCAGAACTCGTTCAACTTGGGCTCGTTTTAAATCCAGACCTAGTTCCATAGCCATTCATAGAGTTTGTAGTTCAAACTCAATGGGAAGAAGAGAGTGTTTCCCAAAAAATGAGCTCATAGGGACTGAGTCCAGTCATAGATTTCCAGGTTGTGTTGTATGCCCATACGGCTTCAGGGAGTTTCCTGGCCCAGTCTTTCCTTCCAGAAGAAACTGTTTTCATTAAAATGTTTTCAAGCTCTCTATTAGTTACTTCTACCTGATCGTTCGCTTGAGGGTGGTAAGGGGATGAATTCCTGTGGCTTACCTGAAAATGGTTGGTAAATGCTAAGAGCACTTTGAACATAATTTGGGGTCCTTGATCAGTGACGATAGTTTGAGGGGCTTGAAATCTGAGGAAGATTATATTATAGAGGAAGTCCATGACTTGCTCTTCCCTAGCTACACGTAAGGCTTGAACTTCAATCCATTTTGTCAGGTGGTCAGTGCAAACCAATATGTACTCTTTCCCTTGAGAGGAAGGATCTATGGGTCTGATAAAATCAAAACCCCATTTCTCGAATGGTTCGAGCACTACCTGTGGTAGCAATGACATTTCCAAAGAAGCAGTTGGTCTTCCTACCCTCTGAAATTCATCACAATGATGAACATAGCTCTTAATGTCTTTATGCATTGAGGGACAATAGTATTTGACACCTAAGACTTTATGGGAAGTTCTCTTTGCAGAGTAATTCCCTCCCGAAGGATCATCATGATAGGCCCTTAGAATGGTGTAGGTTTCGTCCGCTCTCACACATCTTCTTAGGATCATATGAGGCCCACAACAAAATAGAATTCCATTAATCCACTTGAATGGGGCACTTTCCCTGATTAGACGATTCTTTTTCTTAGTCGTGAATCCAGGAGGTACCTCTGAAGCAGCTAAATAGTTAGTTTTATCTGCAAACCAAGGTGATTTTATAGAAAGTGCAAACAAATTTTCATCTAGGAAATCATCTTATATAGGAGTATTGTCATCTTCTTCATGCTTGATTCATGACAGAAAATCTGCTACCACATTATATTCCCCCGATTTATCAAGAATCGTGGCATTAAACTCCTGAAGGAGCAATAACCATCTCATAATTCAACCATTAACTATGGTTTTGTTCATTATGTACTTCATAGCTGAGTGGTCCATATAGATTGTAACTTATACCCTGTAATGTAATGGCATAATTTTTTTATGGCATGAACAACAACCAAATATTCCTTTTCTGTTGTTGTATAGTTCCTTTCTGCAGGAGTAAGATTTTCACTGATGAAAAATATAGCATACTTTCCCCTGTTCTCATCTTCTTGTCCTAGAACTGCACCAACAACATCGTCAGAAGCATCTGCATAGATATGGTAGGGAATACTCCAATTCGGTCCTTGCAGAGCGAGAGTAGAGACAAGATTTTCCTTTATGGTTTCGTATGATAGCTAACACTTAGGTGTCCAAACAAATTCTACCTCTTTCTGTAAAAGAGAAAACATAGGAGCTACAATTTTACTGAAGCCTTCAATGAACCTTCTGTAGTAACCAAAATGTTCGAGAAAACTTCTTACATATGTCTGAGTTTGAGGGACAATCAACTGTTGGATGACTTCAATTTTCTTAGGGTCGACCTTTATTCCCTCAGAGGAAATATGATGACCCAAGACTATTCCTTGTTCCACCATTATTAAGCATTTCTCATGGCTAAGGGATAGTCTATTTTCTCCACAAACTTACATAAATCGATCTAGATTCGGAAGAGCTTTGTCATATGTTGACCCATAGATTGTAAAAACGTCCAAGTAGACCTCGACACAGTCATTAACGAGAGTGGAAAATATGGAAAGAACGACTCTCTGGAAGGTTGCTGGAGTGTTGCACAGTCCAAAAGGAAGCACTCTATATGCAAACGTGCCCCATGGGCAGGTAAATGTGGTTTTTTCCTAATCTTCTGGAGCAACCTGTATCTAATTGTAACCACTAAATCCATCAAGAACGGAGAAATATTTTCTCCCAACCAAGTTTTCTAGAACTTGATCAACAAATGGTAGGGGAAAATAATCTCTATAAGTGGCTTTATTGAGTTCTTGATAATCGACACAGATTCTCCACTTCCCATTTTTCTTTGGAACTACCACCATAGGTGATACCCACTTACTATCAGAGATTGGATAAAAAAATCCAACATGAAGGAGTTTCTCAATCTCAATTTTGACCAAATCCTTTGATGCAGGATTGAGTCTCCTCTACGGCTGGCGAACAGGTCTTATACTAATGTCAGTGTAAATGTGATGAGTACAAACACTTGGGTGAATTCCCATCATGTCTGTATAATCCCAAGAAAAAAATTTAGAACTTTGTACCAACACATTAAACAAATTATCCTCTTGAGTTTCTGTCAACCAGCTATTGATATTCAAAGTTTTTCCTAGGAATAGCATTATCGATTTTGTTCCAGGATGGATCGAGGTGATAGTATACATAGGTCGCAATAACATGTTGAGAGGAAAACTATGAGGTATAAGCCGGTGAAAGCTCATTAAGTCTTCAAAGAAATAACTTGTTATGGGAATCATATTTGCTAAGGGACATGCCATTCCCATTGTAGCATAACTATGCTCCATTCCACTTATATCAATTGGTTGCCCAAAAATAATTGGAGAATCCATCATTTCTTCCTCATTCAGGGTTATAGCATGTCGTGCAAAGTCGCTTACTAAATCTTCCTCCAGTTCTTCCCCATGCTGTTTAATTACTACCATGGCTAGGGAGGCTAAACTCTATGAACCATTGGTTTCCTTAGGTTCATCAACCCAGACTTTTTAATGCTCAGTAGGCTTAGCAGGGGGATATAAGAACAAACGTTTACTATCTTGACCATGCAAAATGGTCATTCCCCCTTCCCTACAATCAATGTTAGCATCAACCGTGGCCAGCCAAGGTCTTCCAAGAATTATAGGATAGCTATCCTTAGGTGTAAATGACTGGATTACCTGGAAGTCGACTAGATATTCCCATCCATCAACTTTGAGAAGGATTTTTTTAATGACGCCCTTTGGGATGGCTATAAACTAATTTTCCATTTGTAAGATTGTGGTTGCAGGACGAAAATCAGTTAAACCTAATTTTTCCATTACATCCACAGTCATCACATTAATAGCTACCCCTAGATCCACTAGTGCATTTGGTATTGCTACCTCATTGATTGTAATGGTTATAAGTGGACTCCCAGGATCATCGTATTTCAGAGCAATAGTCTTTCCAGACAGAAAATCAGCTAAATAACCATCAATATGAATGGTATTTATCTTTTTTGGCTTCCTCCCTGGTGTTTTGATACATAGCTGTTTGATTAACTAGTTTAATTCAGGAATTTCCTTTATTTCTTGCAATAAATGAACTTCAATTTGCAACTGCTTAATCTCCTGAATTAATGCAGTTTCTGTAGCCAAGGATACTTCCAGAGTATCTTCTGAGTCATGGACTTTAAATGTTCTGGATATGGTGCCATACTTTTCTCCTTTGGAATAGGATCCTCCTTGTGTTGACTTAAGGACTGACCTTCCTCCTCTTGAGACAAGTCAGCAACCCCTGCTGCTAAAAAATACTCTTTGTCTTTAAGAGTGGTATCCTGATTAGACGACGTGTCTTTTATTGGAATTTTAGGCTTAGATTCCTCCACTATTTCTTCAATGGTCGAAGGTTGAAGAGTTCGACCAGAACGCAACTGCACATTTCCGAAGTGTATCACATTAAGCCTTGTAACATTTTCATGTTCGGTAGAATAGACTGGAGTATTGTGGTGATTATTCTTAGGATTGGGAAGCGGTTGCGTTGGAAGCTAAGGTTGGTTTACTTGCTCATTTTGAGGAAGGTTTTGAGCTGGAGGTAACATATTCTATTGTTGATTCCTCCTAGGTTCAATATAAAACTGATTTTGTGCCCGATTCCATTGGGGGGCAGCATGCTGTTGGTACCACTATTGTTGGGGTTGATTTGACCATTGCTGATTTCCCCACGTGTGGTTTGTCCATTCAGGGGATCCCTAATAAGGAGTTCCCCAGTTAGGTTGAGGTGGAGGCAATTGATTCCAAGAAGGAGTCCATTGATTATGAGCTGAGTTGTTTTGTGGTCTCCATGTAGGATTAGAATTCTATCCATAAGGGAAATTACCTCCTTGACGTTGGTTTAAGACATTTATCTCTTCTTCAACCTGAATGGTTTTTTTCTTAGTATTCTTGATATCCAACAGAAGTTCACATTGATTTGTAGGATGGTTTTTCTCACACAGTTGACAAACATTGACTTTATCCAAAGGACACTCATGCAATAGGTGTTTATTCTGATACCTTGGACAATAAATTGACAAGGTCTCAGGGTTGAGAGTTTTAGCTTGTATACCATCTAATGTGGTATTCAACTGCATGAGAATGTTCATTTTCAGATTTTCTATTTCTTCGCAAAGCTTACCTATCTCATTAGACCCTTTAAAAAGATTAGTTTTGCAGATTCCTCCCCAAGTATGGGAGAAATTTTGACATAACTCACATATTTCTTCAAGAGTTAATTTAGATATGCCACCTTTTCTCATTAAATCAAGATTTCTTTGAGCGTCTTCATCAAGACCTTTAAGAAAAATTGTTTTGAGAATCTCAACACTAATGGCCATTTCTCCGCATCTTTTGGAGAGGAAGAGGAACCTATCGAGATAATCCTCTAAAATTTTGTCCTCATTTTGTATCAGTTTAAACAAATACTCATTACGATCACTTACCCTATAGTAACTTTGGTATTTTTGCAAGAAGATAGTCTCCATTTCCCCCCAGGATGCTATACTACCAGAACCCAATCCCATAAACCAACGCATTGCTAAGTCCTTTAAAGTCAACAGAAAGAGTTTCAACTTTTGGTTGTCGTTCTTGTAATCATAAGTCTGACACAAGACTTTAAACTAAAAGAGAAATTGGTTTGGGTCTTCTGAGGATAAACCACAAAAGGTTGGAAGGAAGGCTATGGAAATGTTCTTCATAATAGTATCATCGTCAGCATCCAACGTAATAGGATAGGTAAACATTATAGGAGGTTGGGGTTCATTGTGGTTAGGTTGAGCTCTACGA
This sequence comes from Sequoiadendron giganteum, assembly GCA_007115665.2. NCBI lineage: Eukaryota > Viridiplantae > Streptophyta > Pinopsida > Cupressales > Cupressaceae > Sequoiadendron > Sequoiadendron giganteum. The sequence continues at coordinate 273,863,731 of CM021103.1, read as the reverse complement.
TCTCCCATGATGTTTAGAAGAGTATGTTCCTCAAAAACAATTTCCTGTATAACTGGCTGTTCTGCCAGTTGCTCGACAGGTAAATAATGGAAAGCCTCAAGTGGAGTAGGCTCAAATAATTCTTCAGAAGTGTGGTCGTCTGAGCCTTGGGCTTCCCTAGATATTATTGGTATGTATTTTGGGGGGTCTTTGGTATAAAATGTCTGTGAGGGCCTCTTTTCTGGACCATGTAGAAAAAGAAACCAACTGAGAAGTTTTTGGCATAAAAAATTGTATTCAAACAGTCTCCTAATAATACTTAAGCACAAAGGCTTTTTAAGGTTCCCGACAATAGCACCAAAAAGTGATAGGCTATCATTAGGTCCTACTAATTTAGAATAATTGAATGTCAATTAGTTGACCGAGCAGTGTCCAAGGCAATTTGTAGAAGAAGATGATTTGGATAACTCATTTTATATTTTCTGTTTTATCTTAAACTGTCGAAGACAATTTTAATCTAAGGCCATTCCTATTTAACTAAAAAAGAATCTTACTTTAAGAAAAATAGGAAATACTAAGTTAAAAAGAATAAGATAACTAATTTAGAAAGCAACACAACACAACTAGAAAGAATAGAAACAAACAAACTAAACAACTGATATACTACGGAAGCAGAAAAGTAAGTGAACAAACAATGAAACATTTTTAACAGTAAAGGATTTTATCAACTACGAAAGATAACTCATACCAATGAAAAACAATAGTGCTCCAGAACTTCAGACTTCACTCTCAACAAACTTAATTACTTCCTATCAAACATATATCTAGCTTTAACAAATGAAATAACAAAACAAAAAAATACTTATCTATCTAAACTACTTCCCTCGAGTGGGCAGCTCATGGGTTAACACCTCATCTTAAAATCACATAAGCAACTAGTTCTGGAGTCTACCAATTACGAATAGTCATCATCACTCATAATTGAACAGATTATCAATAAACATAAATTAGATAACTCATTTCAATAGTATTTGAAAAACCATGTGAACAACATAAAGATACTTCCTCTCTGTCTTGTTCATCACTTGTGAAATTACATTCTTATAGATAAATTTATAACTTAATCCTAAATTTAAGATGGCGTGGATATCCATTGAAAAAGTCTTCATCAACTTAAAAGTAACTTTGATGTCTTTAAAGGTCATAAACATATAGAAGGCTCGAGAAGAGCCATAAAATTTTAACAATAGAATTTAAAGAACAAAAACTATATCTTCGGTGCATCATCTAGGCATCTAGGAGTGGGTTCGCATCATTACTCTTGAGGCACATGCTGGTTAAAATTCTTCAATAATTGCATGATGACCTGTTATTCCCTACAAAAATGCTCAAGTCAACCCATTAAACCTGCTTTGGTAAATTTTCCTAATTGATCAAAGGAAAGAAAGAAAACATAATTTTCCTTAAAATAAGCAATTGCTTCTCCTAAATTTTAATAAATTGGCACATGCTTAGGATTTAGTTAGCAAAAGTATGCTTTGTATATTTTATTATGATGAGGTTATTTACCTCATCAGCAGGCATAGCAAGATTCCAAAATATTTGGAGATTAGACCAAACATAGAGAGAACCAAAATGAGGGACTTGTCCGAACAAGACAAGCAAACAAAGAAAAAAATAAAAACAAACACACCTATTTACACTACTTACAAGACTATACATCATACATGGAAAAAGAGCTATCTCAAGAGAAATAGTATTTCAAGATCTGTCCATGTACTGGTAGTTCTAGAACTTCACCTGTGAGTGACTGTAAGAAATATGAATCCTTCCCATTTGTTTCCATCATTATTTATGGGCCTAGCCATAGTGGATCAAACTTTACATGTTTTCCTTTATCCTCTGATATTGTATTCCAGAGCAACACCATCACTCCCATGTCAAACTTTCTTTCAATTGCCTTCTTATCATAGAGGTGCTTCATCTGAAGCTGCAAATTTTAATTTCTCTTGTGAGCCTCTCTTCTAGTTTCATCTAGCTAATTGAATTCCTCCATTCTATGTTGCATTTCATCACACACATCATCATCATATTCCTGGAAAAACTCGTACATCTTCAACAAATTGTTTTGTGGTATATGTGATTCCATCCCATAAACAAGGTTAAAAGGCAAATGAACAATTTCCTTGTTGACAGTTGTTCTGTCAGACCATAGTGCTAATTTCAATTTTGAATCCCAAGCCTTCTTATTTTTCTCAATCATACGCTTGATAATCTTCATTAGGATTTTATTGCTAGACTCTTCTTGTCCATTTCCTTGGGGGTGATACGGAGAAGAGTATGAAATAGTTATACCATATTGATTACAAAAATCAACAAATTCCTCAGATCTGAAGCACATTGCATTATCTAAAATAATTCTTTCAGGTACCCCAAATCTGCTTAAGATATTATTAGTCAAAAAATCAATGACTACTTTACTTATGGCCCTTCTAGTTGTGATTGCTTCAATCCATTTAGTAAAATAGTCGATTGCCACCAATATCCATGCATGTCCTCCACTAGATTTTTCAAATATTTCTCCTATGAATTCAATGCCCCATTGCTGGAAAGGAGCTCAAACAGGCACCGGTCTCAGTGGCAATTTACCAAAAAACTTCAACTTCCCGGCAAACCTTTGACAAGTATCACATATTTTGACATACCTATGAGCATCTTTGAATACAATAGGCCACCAAAAACTTGCTCTTAAAATATTGTGAGTTGTTGTCTTAGCCATGCAATGGCCTCCACAAGCTCCTTTGTGCATTTCTACCAGTAGATCCTTAGCTTGATCTCCATCCACACATTTAAAAATAATACCTTTAGGGATCCTCCACCAGAGCTCACAATCAATAATGACATACCGAATTGCTCGTAGTTTAAGGGTTCTTTTCTCATTAAGTGGAATACCTTCATGACACTACATTGTCTGTAGATATTCAACAATTGTCCTATATTAGCAACAAGTTTGCATATCATAGATAGGCGCAATATTATTTTGTTCTATCTAGTTTATTTGATTAGCCTCCAAATTGGCTTCAACCATTAATTTGGCTAAATCCCGACCCCTTACAAGCTTGGTGATTTGTATTTCAATATTAAATTCTTGGATCCTATTTATCCATCTACACTGCCTTCCTATAGTATCTTGTTGGGTGAAAATATCCTTAATTGTAGCTGTTGGTACATATGCGACAACAACTGGTCCCATCAGGTAAGGCCTAAAATTATTAATCATTTTTACCAGAGAATACACTTGCTTCTTTGCTATATCATACTTTAATTCCGTATCCTGCAATGATTTACTAAAAAATGCAATTGGCTACTCAAAACCATCATTGTTTTTCTACAATAAAACCCTAGCTTTAGTGTAAAAAGAAGAAAAGGTAAACAAATGAAAGGTTTTGAGTAATCAGGTGACTTAAGAATAGGGGCCTATTTGATAGCATCTTTAATAGCTTGAAAAGCTTTGGAAGGCTCCTCTATCCATACTATCTTTTCTCCCTTTTTTAGCATCTTAGAAATTGGGCGGAAAGTCTTAGCAAAATTTGTGACAAACCTCTTTAGAAAATTTATCTGCCCAAAGAAAGATTGAACACCTTTTACATTTTTTAGTTGTGTGATCCTATAAATAGCCACCACTCTTTCTGGATCAATCCAAACTCCATCCTTTGAAACAATATGCCCTAGAAACTTTCCTTCTTTTACCCTGAATGTACAGTTCCTAGGGTTCAGAGATATCCCATATTCCAGAGCTCTAGTTAAAATCTTTTCTAAATGAGAACAATGGTCATCCTCATTCTTGCTATGGGCAGTGAGATCATCCTGGTAAATTGCAAGGAATAGGTCAATAAAATCTGCAAATGCTACATCCATAGCCCTTTGAAAAGTTGCACCAACATTTATTAGTCCAAATGGAATTCTTACATAAATGTATGTCCCCCATGGTGTGGTAAAACCAGTCTTGAATTGCTCAGAATCCTTGACCATTACTTGGTTATAACCAAAAAATCCATCCATCATGGAGATCAATTCATACCCAGTGACCTTTTATAACATAACTTCCATATTAGGCAATGGGTAATTATGTTTCAAGGAAGCAACATTCAAGTTTCTAAAATGAACACACAACCTAATGTCCCCATTTTTCTTTCTTACAGGCACCAAGTTAGAGACCCAAGATGAGTGCCTAATTGGTTTAATGATTCTTGCATCCCTTAATTTAGCAAGCTCTTCTTGCATTTTGGGTTGTAAGGTAGGGTTAATTGGCCTATGTTTTTGCCTGAATGGTTTCATATTAGGTTTTAATGGGATTTCATGCTGGAAAAGATCCTCCCTATATGCTTTGAGGTCCTCATATGACCAAGTGAAAATATGTCTATATTTTCTAAGTAGGGTAATCAACATGTTCTTAACAAGTGGCTTCATTTTCTTTCTGATATAAACCTTCTTAGGAGCACTTTCCGTTCTTAGGTTTATTTCTTCTAAATATTCCTTATGAGAGGGTGTTTGCTTGGTATTTGAAATATCAGGACCATTAAAAGCCCTTTCAAGTGCAACCAAACCTCGAGGAATGGTACTTGTTTTGAGCTGAATTACCTCATTCTCGAATAGGGTTTCTTTCCAATCAATCTCAGTTACAAATGAGCCAAAATCAATTTCTTGGCTCTCATATTGATCAACACAATGCAAAAATTTCAAAATATCCATGTGATCATCAAATAGCTGCCAGTTGCAAATATTATCTAGTACTATAGGCCCAGTTTGTATTTCTATCTGTGAGATGCCACCAAAGGTGACATCATCAAGTTTAACAAGTGTGTTGTCTAATAAGTCAGCCCTAGCATTTTTTTCTCTCGTGCCTCAACGGTATCCCACACTGCATTTCTATATTGCCTAAGTCTTTTATCTTTAGCTGCAAAGTGGGATCTAATTTGGGAAACAACAAACTCAGAGTCTCCCAATACTTTTAGTGCCTTAATACCATGCTTTGAAGCTATCTTCAGACCAAGTATAAGAGCTTCATACTCAGCCACATTGTTGGTACAAGAAAATTGCAACAAGAAAGAATACTTGAATGCTTTACCTTGAGGGGAAGTGAAGAATATCCCTTCTCCTGAGCCATCTCTGGAACATGGTCCATCAAAATGCATTATCCATAAGTCATTTTTTGATGATATCTTAAGCACTTCTTTATCAATATGTGCTAGCTGGATTTATTCTTCTGTTTTATCTTCCTCAACATGAAAGTTTTCTAATTCTTTTTCCACAAAGCTTATTCTGATAGCCTCTAGTGGTCCCTCCACATTTTTAATCATATGAGGGGCTCTCTTTTCCCTATTTACTTTAACATCTCTCTACTCAATAGAGAATGTAGAAAAATATAAATTACATTGTATGCTCCCACCCATTGAATCACTCCAAGGACGAGATAACAACATCCCATAAGTAGGTTGGATATCGACCACTGTGACACTCATATGTAACTCCTTCTCAGGGAATGCTGGAAATTTGTATTGAACATCATTATAATCCCTATGATAGGCACTTCCCGAGAATCCATTGTATATAATTTACCATTTGTACTATCTATTTTTAAGCCCATTGCATGCATTATCTTTACTCGCATCATGTTGTTAGAAGCTCTTGAGTTGATCATACAATTTCTCAACATTTTTCCATCAATAATCAGGCTCAAGAAAAATGGATTGATATGGTTGGGGTTAGCTGTAATAGTAGTTCCTAGATATATTTGAGGGCTATCTATGGTAACTTCTTCCATAATTTTTTGCTTTTCTTGATCCTTTTTTGGGTCTATCTGATCAAGGACCACCTTACCCCTTTTACTTGTAGGAATGCTATTAATGAGTGCAACAATTTTATCCTTATGTTCGTCTATTCACATCATTTCTAAAAATGGAACAGTAACCCTAACTTGAGAAAGTACTTGGAACATATCTATTGCAGTGTATTTTGGTAATTCAAGAAAATTTGTGTCCTCAGAAATTACCTTTTCTTTTCCCTTGGGAGTTTCATCATCATGAGGGTGCTGATTACTGACCTTGATATTTTTGGAGACATCTTCACCCTTTATCTTGGTCTTATCCACTTTCTTTTCCCATATCCTGGGCTCCCCAAATTCTAGGCTTTGAATCCACATTCTTAGACTCCAAATTGATAGCCGTTCTAGCTGCATCTTTCTCCTTTACAAATAGACTACAAGGCTTACCTGAATCACCTTGAATAGTTTGGTTTCTCAATTGTATGTTGTTCCTCACCCTAGAAACTAGAGCAACTGTATATTTTTCAATTTCCTCATCAGAGGGTATTCTCAAAACAATATTATCTACCTCCAATTCATTTACAAAGAAATCATCATTGTCTCCTTCATTTGAAAACATTTGCTGGTGATGTACATCATTCTATTGTCTTTGGATATCAACATATTTACAACATGGCTCATTATCTGAGGAGTAATCCTCATAGGCCAAATCAGTCGGTCCTAGTAATACATTGGTCATTGTATCTTGATCAAAGGGAGACTGAGCATCTCTTGGGTCATCCTGAGATTCTACCATTGATTGTGCTACTACACATTGTTGTGAAGAATGTGGCATCCCACACAGTTCACACCATGGTAAATTTTCTGTTACATTTAGAGAATGATTTTGTAAGGGATCAGGTGGAACTTGATTATTTCTCTGATTTCCTTGTATGGGCTTCCCATTCTTCCAGTTAGTGTTGTAAGGATAATCCTGCAACCTGGGAGGCCTTTCATTTCTTTGAAAATAAGGCTTGTCATTTTTTGCTTGCTTTTGTAGTAGGGTAAGGACCTAATCTATCTTCTCATCAGTAGCTGTGGGCTTACTAACGTTCTCGGTTTGGTTCCTTGTGCCTTTAGGAGCTTTGAGATCTTCCCTTCTCCCCACTTTTCTAGAAGCTCTTCTATTATTTTCAATATTTACCACCATCTTATATGCCTATCTCAAATTCTAAGGGTCTTTATCTCTCACTAGATAGCACATTTTAGCATCATAGGAATTACAATATACAACTAGGCACACACTTTCGTTAGGCCTTAAGTATGTAGGATTTCTTTTCATAGCTTTCTGGAAGCGAGCATTAAACTTAGTAACTAGTTCATTATATCCCTTGGTAATATTATTGAAGTCATTCAATTTAAACCTTGGGTTAGTTTGATCCTTGTATTGTTCCCTGAAGACTCTGTAAAAATAATCTCTAGAATAAATACTAGCATCTCGTAACCCTCTATACCAATCTCTAGCATCTTCAACCAATGACAACATGAAATATTTCATTGGTACATCATCATCCCATGACTAAAAATCTTCAACAAAACCTTGGAAATATTTTAGATGATCTTCCCCACTAAAAGCATTATTACCAATGAATTTTGGGACATGTTTATGTGCATTACCTAGGACTGGATTTGGGTACCCTTGAATGTTGCCAAAGCATAGTTTTCTATATCTATCAACATGGGGTGCTCCCTCACCACACTCATTTCTAGGGGTGCCTTGTTTCTCAACATCCTTCTTATCACCCCCCTCTTTATCTTTCCCACTACTACCATGCTTTCTAGTTTTTCCAGTACTTCCTTCTTCATCCTCTGAGTAGGAACTAACATTTTTGTGACCACCTCCACCTCCACCACCTTGGTTACCACCACCACCCCCTTTAGGGATTTTATTTTCAGAATTCTTACTTAGTGACTCATTTTCGCTTTGCCTTGAACCATAGGCTTCAGGGGTAGGTGTAGACATCTTTAGGAAAGCTATTTTTCTTGCCGTTTTGGCATTAGTAGCTTCTATCTGCGCCTTTCTCAGATCAGCCTGCAACTGATCATTTATTAATTGCAAGCTTAAGAGTTCAAGGTTTTGAGGGAAATCTAATGGCCCGTGATTAGTTTTGACCCCTTTGTTAGTAACATTATTTGTTTCAACATTATTATCAACATGGATCGTATTATTAAAAGAACCATGGGAAATTTTCTTGGATTGATCAATAGAGGCTTTCCCATGATCCACAAAGGTTGCCTTCTTAGGCCCAACGAATGGGTTAGAGGTTTTAGTAGCCGGGATAGAAGAGGTATATGTAGCAGTGACGGAGGTTCCCATAGAAATTGTTGCTTTAGGCATCTTACAATCCCTTTCAGCAGTTGCCTTAGCTACCATTTCCTCAAAGGATTTTCTCTTAGCCGCTTCTTCTCTCATCTTTTCAACTTTATTTTTTTGAGAATTTCTTTTGAGCTGCTTGGCCCGAAATCTTTCTAGATTCTCTTTTCTTATTTTGTCCCTACTGTCCTCTGCCTCTTGCAACCTCTTTTCTTCTTCAATCAAGGTTTGCATATCCCTATCTATATCCGTTTCATTTTTGAGGATATCTCCTGCCTCACTTGGAGCAGGAGTATAATAAGGTTGTTCTACCTAATCTTCATCTTGAAGAAAAGGCACTTCCTCATCCAAAGAAGCCCCTTGTGGTTTGAAATTTTTTCTAGTGAAAATAGACATAGCACAAGGTGTCGTGGCTTCTGGGAACTGTTCATCTTGTTCCTAGAAACCCCATCATTCTTCCTCTTTAGAAATATCATTTTCAACCTCATGAGTCATTTCAATAGGAAAACTACCATGATCCATATTAGATATAACAAATTCTGAGGAATGTCCACTGATAAAAACACTATTTACCTCAACATTTAAAGTAGGAGAAGAAATAGCAGGAGACAAAACAGACTTACTTGGTGTATCATTTACTTTCACCCATATTTTGTCCTGTCCAGGTTCGAGCTCTAACATTGGCTCTAGATTCTTTTTTGCATAGCTTTATAGTCTTCTTCATGACTATTAGTGCATGAGGACCTTCCTTTGTACATTGGTTTTGGTAATTTATATGAATATTAGTGTTTGAGATAATAGAGTCACCACCCAAAATGTTGGGAATTATGAAGTGATTGCACTTTGCTTTTGCACTCATGAATTTGCATAAGATCCTAAACATTACCTGACACACTGAAAAAGAACATATGAAAACTAGATGCATGTGCTAGACATGACAAATATACTCACAATTTAAAACTATTATTTTCCAGTAATGAAGAATATCATGACAAATGACTCTGACTATACCAGATCTACACTAGAGACTTTGAATTTGATATCTCTCCAGCAGAGTCACCATTTTGTTGGATTTTTTTTACTACAACCCAAGCGGACTTCCTGAGAGATTCTATGGACTTGCCACGTTCAATGATAAAAGTCTAGGAAGCGATTAGCCAACTAGATGAGAAAAGCGATAATGCTAGTTCTCCTACACTTCGACCTCTATAAGACCCATGGGGTATTCCCTAAAATGTGCTCCTCAAATACTACTTAAACAATTTCAACTGCACATTTATGAAAAATAGATAGATTCCCCATCCACGCTAAAAGGATGAAATCCTTCAAGAAATTGGCTATTCCTTGAAAAGGCTCAAATCTTATTAGCAAAGAATCGCAAACACAACTAAAATAGGCTGATAGGAAATATTTGGATAAAATATTCTAAAGTCAAAACATAAGACATGAGAAACATAACCATGATCCGAATACTAGTGCCATATCCTAAAGCACAGAGTGAAAAGAGAAAACTAAACTACAAGGAAAATTTCATCTTAGACAACTATAATCTATATGAATTGCATTACAATCCACGTATCTGCACCAAATTTTATCACTACTTTATGAATCTAGTTGCTAGCTTTCATGAACTTACACATTAACTGATCCTTTGAACCAAATCTATCGTTAAAACATAATTCATAGTAAAGAACAATGAAGATCAATGAAAACAATCTTGGACTAATATTTCATTAATAATTCACACAAGATATCACAATGGGAGAGAAAAGAGACTCAAGAGATTTTCATATTTAATACAAACATGCCTAAGAACCCAATGATTGACCAAATTATTTTATCTAACTCAAAAATTTAAGACAAGGATTTACATTCATACTCTTTGTATCACCAAACTCTTCTTTCTCAAATCTCAGATTTAATAGCAAACCCTGCACCAAGGCCCAAAATTCCCTTTTATAAACAATGGAGCCAAACAAGCTTCAGGCTTGAGGGTACACATGTCCATTTTTCATTGGACCACTAATTCCCAATTTAGTTACATTTGTATCATGCGATTAGAGGGAAAAGGAATAAGACAAGAATAATCATTAGTTCATATGCAGGAAGAGAAACCAACTTTCAAAGGGCAACTTGTTCATACCAAAGGCATCTTTAACCGTTATAACACTTTATTCCATCTCAGCAGCTTGTACTTGAAGTCAAGAGAAGAATGCATATTTTCAAATGTAACTTCTGAGGCCAGACCAGTATTATACATGACCAAGTCACATTTCTCAACCTTAGTACTCATATTTCAAACTCATCGGTGAACACCTTTTTCTATAATTTAAAATATTTGTCAAATGACCACTTAAAAGAGATAACCTGATTAATCTTATCTCGATAGGGTGCATACTTTACCATTACTGACGTGGCCTCCCTATCAAATACTCTAAGAAACTAATGACAAATGATAGTTTCGCAAGTGTGTTCTCCAACATACCAATGTTAATATTTCTGCATATTTCACGTGTCTAAGCTATTATTATATTAGTCATTTGATCTTTCCAAACCTGCAAGGGTTCTACCTTGTCATGACTATGCATAATTTGTGGTAATGGAGTTAAGTCCATTCCATCATATTTTGCCTTTAACTCTTTGATCTTTAATTCCATAGGGGCAACATACCCCTAAAAATTTCACTCCACAATTCCTTTGACAAATTGATAAGTTGATATAACCATAGTATAGTTATCCCCATGTTGTTTTGCTCCCACTGCCATGAATGTCAGTTTCTCAATTCTAGGGCTCCATTTGTCCGGCAATGTGGTGGCCAACTCTTTATCTCTCAGGAACATCTTAAGTGCTTGCAACATCAGAGCATAATGTGTATGAACACTATTTAATCTTCCCTCGACCCTCCTGTTTAAGTGTCTCAACATAGTGCCCACAATCACCGAATTTCTCTTCCTCGCTAATTCCCAGATTTGTTATATCATCTCCTTATACTCCTCAACTTGACAAATTAATTTATCCCTAGAGAGTCCTCCTCCCGGTCTATTAGACCTTTCAAATGTAATAGGCACCTATCCCATATTATATGGAACAATAGCTAAGGATTGTCCTTACGAAGAGGGTTGAGGTTGCTCCGCTAGTGGGTCAGAGATAGTGTGGCTAGAGATAGCCTACCCTTGAGAGTTCAATGTATCCATTTTCTACTTTAGTAATGCCAACTCAATTTCTAGCTCTGCCACCTTTTGTTGACTCTTATCATATCCAATAATAATGTCATTGTATTGGCCTCTCAAGGTATCTTGATCCTTGGTCAAATCCTCAACAGTTGCCCTAGTGAACTTGGCAACATTCACTACCATATTTGCAACCTCCAATGCTAGGGTATCAACAAATCTTCTTACAACAAGATGAATACTAAAATTAGATGGTTCTATGACTACTGGCTACCTAGATCCAGTGGACAAAGACCAAATTGCCAAAGCATCCCACTCCTCACTAAAGGTTGACCCTTTAAGTGCCAATGCAACTTATTCATCAGTTGCAAGAAGTGGCCTATTGGCCCTTCTTATTGTATCAAACATCACAACATCAACAATATCCCATTCAGGAAGTAACAATACTCCAGTCTTCTATACCAATGCTCGGCTTGCTCTGGTGTTATTTCTTTGAATCTTTCCTTCATCTGCAACCTGATATTAGACTAAATTAGTTGTTCTGAGAGCTCAGGGTGCAAACTTATTTCTTGAGCCACCTTCTCAACATATAATGAAACATGTGCCCTCTATACAAAATCCTTAAAAGCATTGGTCTTGATAAAAGAGTCATCCATCATGAACTCTCTGCAGGCTTCCATCCTTAGGTCATCATTGTTGGTTATCCCCCTTATTTCATCTTTTCCTAGCCTTAAACCAAATGTTCCAGAACTTGATGACATTTCTTGTGGAAAAGATGGAATTCCTTGATGCATTTCATCAGGAGTGACCATGATCTCTTCATCCCCATCATCATCATATTCAACCACCTTTGTTCTTTAAACTTTTTGTCTCTTTGGTGACGATGGATATGTTTGGTTAGAAAGCCTCAGAGGGGAATCCAGATCAACAATATTTGGCAATGATTGCTCTGAAGATGATGGTACAATGCCCTTAGCAACTTCTTCAACCCTACTTCCCCTTTTTCTAGAAAAAACCTTTATCTTCTTTGGGGACTGATAAGAAGGTCTTTCCTCCAACCTTACTTCAGGGTATTCCTCAATAGTTTGTGACTTTCCCCTTTCTTCCACAACTCATTCATCCTTCAGAATCCCCACCAAACTTTCAAAATTGTCAATAGCATACACAACCCTATTCAATTCGCTATTGATATTTGGTATGGTATTATAATCATGTATCTTTTCTTGCTTCTTCTTCACCATCTTGGTAAAGGCAATATAATTTTCCCTTCTCTCTTCTTTTATCTCTAAATAAATAATGATCCTGATAATGTCCTCAGGAAAATAGAAATTATGGATGAAAGTTCCAGTCTGGTGCTTGGCCTTCATTTGAGAAATAAAACCCTTAGGGTAATGATTCCTAGGCCATACATTCTTTAATCCATAAGGTCTAAGATATTTGTATAAATCCTTCCATCCTCCCTTTTCCATAACAAAATCAACAAACGCCGTATACTCAGGAAAGAAAGATCCCTTCTTTTGTTCTACTGGCAAATATATATCCTGAGCACACCCCAATTGTCTCATGATTTCTAAAAACCCAATTCTCAGAGGCATATCCTTGGGTAAAACATATGGGTTGATATTAGTGCCATATAATCTTAAAATTGTTGTATTATGATAAGGGATAATATCTGCCCAATTATGTGTCAAATTTAATTTAGGCCTTCTTTCCATTGGCCTCAAGAAATCATGAATCTCCTTAGGAATCCTGGGTGGATTATGAACTAGGGCTCTTCTCAACTTGGACCCAAAGACATTCTGGAACGTTACATAATAAAATTTATAATCATGCCTATCAAGGATCTTGGTCCAATATTGGAAAGGCATGTCAACATTATCCTCCCTCTTCTTCAATTCCATATCCTACCCGAACACTACCTAACCGGTATACAAAAACATGTGCATCAATAGGGAAAACCACCTGAAACCAACTAGAGTCTTTTCTTCCTTAAGGGCCACCAGGCACCCATGCATTTTTTTTGTGAAGTAAGTGGAAAAATCATATACCACATTAAAACCTGGATGTTGGAGATTTACAACCATGTACATGATATCAATAGGCAGAGTGGTCTTCAAACTAATTCTTAGAACCTGGCACAAGGCACAAACTGTCTTCCTAAAATAGTTAGAAAACTAATTCATAGGAAAAGGTTCTGGCTCATTTTTACCTATCACTACCTGCTTCTTATTCTTTCCTCTTCCCGAGGTTTCCAAATAAGGTATCAACAGAGATGTTCTGAACAAACCCTTAGTATTTTTGTATTCTTCTCTGAAAACCTCAAGATCGATAGTAACCATATCCTGACTCCATTCATGCAAACCAAATATCTCTGTAATTTCCTCCTTGGTTATCTTTATCATTTCTATCCCAGAATGTGTTCTGACGACTCTGGTTATAGGGTCATACCTTGCAGCAACATCTTTCAATAAATATACATCCAAATAGACATTAGGGATCACCAGCTTACCAAGATCCAACCTCTAAGGGTTACATAGAGGAGCACACAAATTCCTTTTCCCAAACCAATTTGAGAACAATTGCCATCCAGTATATGGTAGCTCAACATTTCGAATCGCACATTGTTTATCTGTTAACCCTTCCAGGAGTAAGGGCCCATAAAACAAAGCCTTTCCCTCAAGCTTTTTTTTGGTAGAGTGTTTTAATAAGTCTATAATATCCTAGGAAAAGGACCTAGTAGAGTTTTCAAAGCTAGAGCTTCAAGCCTTGAGTGCCATTTACACAAGACAAAGAATAGTTTGAGCTAGTATTTTGAAGTGTCAAACAATTATAGCCTACACCCTATAGCCTTAGACAAAATTCTTCCCAATTCAAGAAGCTACAACAATTATCAGGACAAGCTTTAAAACATTTTAAAACAGATTAACCCAAACAATCCTTTAGGAACAAAACAAAATGCAGTCGATAATTATTCTCGAACAACCATAAGACCTTTTGAAAACATAGGATATGGTTTATGTGTTACTTACAGTTTCACCTGTAGAATGCCAATGGTAGCGAGGCTGAATTTTCATGAAGACAAATCGCTTCACTTAGTACTAGGAAAATTAGTCTTTAGCACGGAAATACGCACAAAAATAGCAATTCACTGATATTTTAGCATTTAATTATGGGAACACAGTCCAAACGCAACCATTACTATTCACTCATGTGAGATAAAATGACTATAGTACAACACCAGCCTATTTAAAATTCCAACCATTGATCCAAATCAATGTAAGGCAGAAAGAACGAATTAGATCAAGTGAAAAGTGGTTTGAAAATGCCATGTTTGTTCACCAAACCTTAGGCAAATAGAAATTCATCTACAGGACACCACCTCAGCACTAACAGGTCCCACCTCAATCATCTCTCATACGACATCGACGTCCATGCGTCAAAATTTCGAAACCTTCAACATTATTAAAAATGGTTTTTTAATTGCGCAAGGTCAATGAGGAACGACCATTATGCGTTGCTAAAGAAAAATAGCTATCAGCATCAGTGCCCTTCATCGGTCAACGAACAAGAACTGGCCACCATGATCACAGGGGATAGATGGCAGCATCTTGCATACCTTGCAAGGCTAGCGGGGAACAGTTAGGATGAGAATCATTCCATCCGATGGTTATGAAACCTGCACATGGGAAAAAGTTATTCATAAAAAGGTGAATAACTAGGTGGACAAGGAAATGACCCTCGAGGCCAAAAATTTTAGAGATTAGTCTAAAACTTTAGTCGTTTATCAACCCGACACTAAGGAAAAATAAAACACAATCAAAATGCAAAATATCAAGAGGGTAGGTAAAGAGGGGCCGGTAATGCAGCGACCAAAAAGGTTTCAGACCATACTTATGTGACCGACCACGTACAATAACAAGTCAACGCTCGAATAGAAATAGCCATGATCAAGATTTAATGTAAAACCCCAAACCAAAACCCAAACCAATTAGAGCCAAGGATATAGTAAAAGCAAACTCATGGGGGGGAAAAATTTAAAATCTCCACCAGGTCCTACATCCTATAAATATTTTATATCTTTTAGTAAACTATCATAACCTTCCCATATATCATTTTTTAATCTAAACAAGTTGGATACTCTAGCCTTAAGGACCCCCTTGACAAGCTCTTTAATTTCCTTATTCACTTTAGTTCTAAATTATCTCTTCTCCTCTTACAAGGATTTGACTCAGTTTATTAAAAATATTTGTATCTTCTTGTGATGATGGGCCCTCATGAGATACACTTGAAAGAGACAATTATTTTGAACTCGTCAATTTCATTTGAGCGAAGCAATTCTTAAATCTAACTCTCCTCACCAAATTCCTTATTCAACCATATACCATATTGCAGTAATGTGTCATAATCCTTTTGTATCTTTATAATTATAGTCTTAGTGAAATGATAATTATGAACTATTAGTGTGACAACTCTAGGTGTAGGTGTATCAAATACTCTCTTTATAATTAAATTTCCAATTGACCCTTGAGGATCATAAAAAAAATAGACTTATCACGTTCGGGTGCAATAGTGCATAATACAAGGGTTTATTGATTGGGAAAATATGTAAAATTTAATAAAAGTTCCTCATTTTCTCAATATCCTAGAAAAATATTTTCCCTCATTATTCCTTGTTAGTATATCAAATATGAGGGTTGAAGCTATATCTCACCTTGGTAACGAAAAACATGCACTTTCTCTAACTAACCTTATTGTTTTCTCTAGTGTGATGTTGATGATATCCACCTCAAAAATTTAATCTCTCTACTAAATTAGGATCATAAACTAGGCTCTTGGAAAATTCCTACCTAGTTGCTAAATATTTCTTATGTGTCTTTATCTTGAGAATAAAATTACTGAATTGGTCATTAGAAATACAATTTTTAAATAATTTATTTCTTACATCCTTAATCATCTCATTACCTAAAAATATCCAAGACATGTGGTAACATAAGAGGTAGTAGTTTGAATTTTACATGCATGCTCAAAGGATTTAACAATATTAATGTTTTGATTAACTAATAGGAAAATTTATTAAATCACTCAATATCACTGTAAGAAACCAATGATTGTTGGAAACCTACAACCTATTTTGTTATTTGTGGCATATCAAAAGGCCCCTCTACCATTAAATATTTACTCTTTGGTTGTCTTGATTTAAGGATATCACTAGATACTACCTAGTTATGATCTTTGTATTATGTGCACCAAAAATAATAGGATTCCCCAAAGAATTTGCAAGGATTTATCCTAGCTTCACCTTTGGAGGAATTATTCTCAAGGTGTCAATGATATATAGAAAAATACTCATTCTCTCTATGGGGTCCTAGATTTCTATATAGGATCCTTTAAAATCTAGATCATTATCCAACCTTCTATCATTAGCCACCTTTATTGTGTACCACATATTCATTATTAAACCTTTTCCCACCATATTTTTGTAGCTTCTGATAAGTTTTTCACCCTCATTGTACTAACTTATCACCCTCATTGTACTAGTGTTCAAAATCTACCATACCAACTTGTTTCCCTATCATATGAATAATTTTTTTTTGATATAATGTTATTTTTTTTTCATACTCCATATTATACTTGTATATGATATCTAAAATTATATTATATCCTCATTATATAATATAGTGAAATATGAAAATTTGATCTAAGGGGGAGTATGCATTACCTCTTATGACTCCTAAAATATTCATAATTA
This sequence comes from Sequoiadendron giganteum, assembly GCA_007115665.2. NCBI lineage: Eukaryota > Viridiplantae > Streptophyta > Pinopsida > Cupressales > Cupressaceae > Sequoiadendron > Sequoiadendron giganteum. The sequence goes on along the minus strand of CM021103.1, from coordinate 273,846,656 downwards.
ACATTATTCATTTTCCAAAATTCTTCTGAAAATATAATTCTCTAAGGAACCCAAACTAGAAGTTTGTGAGGAATGAGACTAGACCCAAATGCTCTAATAATAGTGTATCCTTCATGTAACCAATTATCCTCTTTAGTTGGGGCTTTCCTGAAATCCAAAGGCCAAAATAACTCAGAACAACTTGTGGTAATTATGTGATGAAGAAATTCTCAAAAATAAAATAAGGAGTATTGGGATTATGTCTATTCAAATGTGAGGTCTACAACTCCATAAGCTTGAGCATCCCCTTAGGAAGATTTGAAAGAGACAATTGTACATCTAAATTACTATCCCAATTTTCTAGTAACACATCCAAGTATATATGACACAAAAAAGAGTACCATCATAATGATTTCTCTCTTCCTTATTTCTTCACATTGTCTAGAGTTTCATGCAAATGTTTAGTCAACAAATTTGCATAGTGGGTATGTGCAGGATCATGATGGGCCAAAAGTCACGATATTTAAGTGATATGATCGCCCATGTGGCTGACAACTTTTTTTTTACCCAAAATTGATGAAACAAAAAAGGGTTTTTAAAGGATATTCTCAGCTTTCCACCAATATAAATTATGCTTAACTTTGAATTTAGTAAATAATTATTATTCATTTTCTATTTGAATTATGACTGAAGTCCTAATTGATAAGCTAATTGAAAAAAATCTATAGCTTTCAAACGGTATCACATTTTTTGAATCCAAAACATGCGTCACATTCTATGCTTCACATACTATAGGATTAAAAAAAAAAAGAATTGAATTTCATGAAGTTTTGACCAAGTTAAGGTGGTCAACATACAAGTTTTTATATTTTTTAAAAGTTGTAATAAAAAATTCATAATTAATTATTTACTTGGAAAAAAATTACAAAAAAATATGCATCACATCGGGACATTAGTCCCCTACTTATATATAAAATCTTATAAAAAAATATTATCATTTTATTGTGGTTAGGGTGGCCAGACAAACACCTTAATTTTTTCCCTGAAATTTAAGTACTACTGCATTGAAATTTCAAATTTTCACCAAATAGATTTTAAAAAAAGAAATACCTAGTAGTTTAGAAACTAAATTCAATTTGCTATAGATTCTATTCTTACATATTTTTGAAATAATATAGATAACTTATTCAAATTTTTACGTCAAGTTGCCTAACTCTGATTTTTTGAATTTTATTGCCACTTAAGGGCCTATTTTTTCCATGATGATCCTGCACATACCCTAGTCATATAATGTATTTATGTGTAGGATTTAGACATGTGAATCAAAATATTGTATATTCCTAGATATCATAGGTTTCACATCAACCCCTATAATATAGTACATGGATTGATGTATAACTTGGCAGTAATGAAAAATGATTGCATGTCTAGTTGTTCAATCTCTACATCAGGGATTGGATCCATTTTATCTCCCTCTCCCATGTCCCTATAAACGGGAAGCTAATTAGTCTTTTAACTTAGTCTAAAACTATTACATTCTATACCTAATATCTTCATATCTAAAGGGGCTTTAGGCATAAATGTTCAAAAGGAAAACCTTCTAGATTAACTCTTTATTTACTATAAATAACTTCTCACCCATATATTGAGACGGCTAACTACTAGACAAAATTCACCTATGTACATCAAAAAACGCATGAAAAACATACATAAGAACATTCATAACATGACAATGCATCATAGTGTAGGGCCCACTAGATGCCTGAAATTGGCAGACGGGACAGAACGTCCAAGCGATGGTCAAGCAGGTGTTAATGGTGCCATCAGGTGCGTTTTACCACTCGTTGCTAGCAAAAAAGTGGGCGGGTTAGCTTCGTCAACAAGTTTCTTTTGTTTGGCAGGGGAAAAGTGGAAGGGAATGACATGGGCCTTTTCTGTTTCGAGAAAGCAAGGCAAAAATACTATTTGTTTTGTTTCCTGTTTGCACGTTGAAAGGGAAAGATGAAGGTCTGAGTGCACGTGGATGACTTTGAGGAGAATATCGACCAAATAAGCTAAAGTGTGGAGGGCACGTGGAGGATTTGAAGGAGAATATAGACCAAATCGAGGTGAGGGGTAATTTTTTTGCAAGCAGAGGGTTTTACAATATGTTTTAATTTGAAATTTGGGAAACACAATTTGGAGTATTTCAGTTGGTTGAATGTCTTTAAAATCACACATTCCATTGTTGTGCTTAAATTTCACAACATTGAAAAAGAAAATTGCAAAAAATAATTTTGAATGGGAAACACAGTGCTGGGTTTCAATAAAAAACTATAGAAAATAATTTTGAATGGGAAACATAGTGCTGGGTTTCATTTATTTGAATCTCCTTGTTTAAATTTAGAGGGTTTTACAAGTTCTTTTAATTTTAAATTTGGGGAACACAATGTGGAGTATTTTAGTTGCTTGAATGTCTTCAAAATCACACATTCCATTGTTGTGTTTAAATTTCACACCATTGAAATTTTTTTTTGCAAAAAATAATTCTGAATGGGAAACACAGTGCTGGGTTTCAATAAAAAATTGTAGAAAATAATTCTAAATGGGAAACACAGTGTTGGGTTTCATTTATTTGAATCTCCTTGTTTAAATGTAGAGGGTTTTACAAGTTCTTTTAATTTGAAATTTGGGGAACACAATGTGGACTATTTCAGTTGCTTGAATGTCTTCAAAATCACACATTCCATTATTGTGTTTAAATTTCGCACCATTGAAAAAAAAATAGCGAAAAATAATTCTGAATGGGAAACGCAGTGTTGGGTTTCAATTAAAAAACTCTAGAAAATAATTCTGAATGGGAAACACAGTGCTGGGTTTCATTTATTTGAATCTTCTTGTTTAAATGTAGAGGGTTTTACAAGTTCTTTTAATTTGAAATTTGGGGAACACAATGTGGAGTATTTCAGTTGCTTGAATGTCTTCAAAATCACACATTCCATTGTTGTGTTTAAATTTCGCACCATTGAAAAAAAAAATAGCAAAAAATAATTCTGAATGGGAAACGTAGTACTGGGTTTCAATTAAAAAACTATAGAAAATAATTCTAAATGAGAAACACAGTGTTGGGTTTCATTTATTTGAATCTCCTTGTTTAAATGTAGAGGGTTTTACAAGTCCTTTTAATTTGAAATTTGGGGAATACAATGTGGAGTATTTCAGTTGCTTGAATGTCTTCAAAATCACACATTTGATTGTTGTATTTAAAATTCGCACCATTGAAAAAACAAAAATAAAAAATAAATCTAAATGGAAAACGCAGTGCTGGGTTTCGATTAAAAAAACTATAGAAAACAATTCTGAATGGGAAACATAGTGTTGGGTTTCATTTATTTGAATCTCCTTGTTTAAATGTAGAGGGTTTTACAAGTTCTTTTAATTTGAAATTTGGGAAACACAATGTGGAGTATTTCAGTTGCTTGAATGTCTTCAAAATCACACATTTCATTGTTTTGTTTAAATTTCGCACCATTGAAAGAAAAAAATAACAAAAAATAATTGTGAATGGGAAACGCAATGCTGGGTTTCAATTAAAAAACTGTAGAAAATAATTCTGAATGGGAAACACAGTGCTAGGTTTCATTTCTTTGAATCTCCTCATTTTAATGTAGAGGGTTTTACAAGTTCTTTTAATTTGAAATTTTGGAAATACAATGTGGAGTATTTCAGTTGCTTGAATGTCTTCAAAATCACACATTCCATTGTTGTGTTTAAATTTTTCACCATTGAAAAAAAATAGCAAAAAATAATTTTGAATGGGAAATGTAGTGCTGCGTTTCAATTAAAAAATTGTAGAAAATAATTCTGAATGGGAAACACAGTGCTGGGTTTCATTTATTTGAATCTCCTTGTTTAAATGTAGAGGGTTTTACAAGTTCTTTTAATTTGAAATTTGGGGAACACAATGTGGAGTATTTCAATTAGTTGAATGTCTTCAAAATCACACATTCCATTGTTGTGTTTAAATTTCACACCATTGAAAAAAGAAACTGGAAAAAATGATATTAAACTACTATCTTATACTACTAATACATAAGAAAAGAGACAAAAGCCATAATTTTTTTCACCAAAATAATAGACCAAGGCCTTAGTACATGAAAAAATCCAATACCCACCTTGGACATCAATGAATTCACATGGACGTCATATGGGCTCAATCAATGAGACCCTAAATACAAAATAAAATTGCAAAGACATGTTTGACCTCATGGGACTTTTAAAATTTGTCAAAGTTTTGCCTAAATTGGGCATGACTGGTTACTTTGAGTAGTGATGAGGTCTGATATTTTGGGTATGGGGTTTTTGATTATTCATTGAAGATTGATTAAAACCCTCACGTTATATTTCAAAGTTGACTTGCTGTGGAGGGTTACCAGTCACTCAAGTTATCTGACTGACCCTTTCCTTTGTGCTCTTACCAACTTCTTTTTACCAAACCTATCGGTCTCTTATTTGCCACTTGGGCTTAAATTCTTATGCAATTGAAGGTTTTTTTCGGCCGGCCCCACTAGTATATTCTATGAGTTTTATGCAGCTTGGCGAACCATCCGATCACAGGTTTTGATCTAGACCATTTCTCGCAAACCTCACAGGTTTTCCTATTGATGTCACTTAAGTGGTGCGAGGTGCACGCGATGCCACCATCTGTCATATATGAAGGGGTGGGGCCTTTTCCAGAGGTGCCAACAGTGACAAGTGGGCATCATTTCACCAGTGAGAATTTAATGACGGGGAATAATGATGACCGTCCCTCGCAGGCCTCGCATGATCAGAGTAAATGTACCAAACGTACCATGAGGTTTGCGAAAAGGTGACACATGGCCCGAATCTTGGAACAATGGGGCTAAGTGGGGCCTGCTGCCCATTTGAAACTGCCTATTTTCGTGGGATGTGATTGGCTTTGGTTTCTCCCAGACATTGATGTGGATTTTCAACACTCAAGGACTCAATCTGAGTCGTATGACTTGCCAAGTCTTTTCTGCATCAATGGTTCAAATTCAAAGGGGGTATTGTTCATCTGTGTGAGGAAATTTTGTGCTCTATAACTTGTTTCATTAATGGCAGGAGTTTTTCAGTGGATTTTCCTCTTGATTTCCTTGCGTGTGAGCAGTAGCCTCTTGATAAATACAATGATGGGTTGTACGCCTATAATAAATTTGTGGTGGCAATATCAGCCACTAATCATTCACATGCTTGTACAAGAATTGGGGCAATTATTATTCCCTACACCAGATTATTCTATAATCACCTGTTGAATTGCTCAGTATTATCATTGTATTTTTCTTAAGGTTATTTGTTTGTAGGTAGTGGATTTTTGTAATAATTTCTAAGCTACACATCTTTAATGGACATGCACAGGGTGCACCGAAGTACCAGAGTAGGTGCGAGGAATTCTCAGCGTGAGGAGGAACAACGTGCTCTTGATGTTCCTGAGACAAGTGCTCGAGGTGCAGGAAAACAGTCTGGGCGCTACAGTTCTCCCGTCATGCTCTCTTTGAGCTCTGGTGGTGATGGGTTTGAGACTGACTCGGACTATCACTGCTATCTTGCAGCCATGACCAAGCTCGTGGGGGTTGATGAAGAGCTCCTTGCAGTTTCACCAATAACTGCAATAGCACCGTGTCAAGTGGCTGGGGTTAGTGCTGATGTGGATAGCAAAAAGAAAGTGGTTCCGCCTTAAACTAAGTCTAGAACCAAAAGTGGTCGCCTGTACCGGGGCTGTGTGTTGGCTAAATGATTGCTGGTGCTGATGTGTGTTGCTCGTGGTTGGTGCTTTGAGTGGTGAATGCGAACGTGTGCATGCGGGGCATGCTCTATTTTGTTTTTTCTCTGACTGGTTACTGGGTGTAACTAGTTTTGATTCCTCAGATCATATACTATTTTTCTAATGATGAGGAATTTTTTTTGGGGGTGGTGAATTCGAATTTCATTTCATTTTCAAATGAAATTCAATTTTGGAATTTAACAATGGAGCCCGAGGCTTGTTGCTCTCCTATTCTATAAAGGAGATTTCACGGCTCATTGTTTAGGGTTAGATTTTTGGTATCCGAGGGCTTAGTTTTTGTACAGTCAGTTTGTTATTGAAGGTTTTCTTTGAAGGTATTTTCTAGTATGTTTTGTCTAGGGCAGGAATATTATAAGACAAGTAGGCTCTACTTATGTAATTAAAGATATTGAAGCAATAAATGACAATATGTTAGAAAAATTGCTCTCCTGGTTTCATGTCATGAATTATGAATGAGTTTATTAATGATACATTCATTGAGCTTTAATGGTATATTTGAGTGTGTACCTCATTTTCCTACTTTAACTTAATGAGTTAATTAAATTGCTTCAAATGAGTTACAGATTTATGATGTTGTCTTCAGGATTCCTAAGGAGTATTGTTTTGATAACTGAAAGTCTCATAGTGTAAATCACTATGGTGATATGTCCATGATATCTCTGTTATGCTTTATATGACTCCCGCCCAATGGATAAAGCACTGGTTAATTTCTTTAGGATCCCTATTGTGAGAGTATAAGGTTGTAGTTCTAAGCACAGTGTTTTAAAATATGAACAAATCTAATATGTCAAACCTTATCTCTTTGGAGACAAGAATCTTATGTTAATTTTCAGTCCTATTGCTTTAAGATATTTTTTGTTATTCTTTGGTTTTCCACAGCCAGGATAATTTCTATCTAATTGTGTTGGTGGGGGCTGTATCTGTAGGAAGAAGTGTTCTTACCTAGCCATGAAAAATTCTCATGAACACACCTAGGAAAACTCTCCTTGGTTTCATAGAGCTAAAAGTGTAGGAGGTTCAGTCTTTGACTGAATCTTGTCAGTCGGCCACTAGCCTTTGTGGTTTATTTAATATAGAGGTTGGCTACCTCTTAGAGAGTTTCAAAGTTTAGCGGGAAATCTAAAACACCAACACGACCCATAACTATCTTATGTATTAAATCCCTAAATATAGTTCTCTATTTTGGAGCCACTAACACATGTGGGACCCATTTTTATGACAAGATTCTCAACTTCTTCTTCTAGTACTTAAGAAAGGCAAAATACTTTAAATGAGTCTAAAGTCAAATGTAATAAGAAAAATAATGCCAAGGTTACCATTAGAATATAAATAGAAGACACCTGCATAATTATACACTATAGGAATCCAAATTCACATTCTAAGAGTGTTCAAGATGCATGAGATAGAAATATGATTACAATATAAATAGAATCTTAATCCAAGAAATATATTTGTACAATCCTTATCAAACAATGTCACTTTAATCTCAATTTTAGTAACATCGATATTCACCTATTTATGAATTTTCTCCATCCTTAATTTCATTCTTAACTTCATTCTTGAACCACTTTAGGAATCTATGTTGAAGATTAAAACCATCATTGAGTGATTTAATTTTAGGCCATAGTCTCCTTGATATAATTATTATTCCTTTTAGTAGTTGTTTATATATTCTTAAATCTAGGGTTATCAATAAACTCAATTGAAGAACCAATGATATCTAGGTATTTTGATTTTGTATTAGAGGGAGGGGAAATGATATCAATAGGGTAAACATTAGATGGATCACCTCAACGCTAAGATTAGAGGGGGTAGGAATTGTACTAATACTAGCTCTACCTATAGGTCTAATAAGTTTAAAGAAGATAACACTAGGAATAGTGAAGATTTAGTGGGATCATTTGTAGTTTCCTCACCAAGACTAGAACTCTTGTAAGATTTAAAAATATGAGAACTATAGGGAGAAATTTTAGTGATCACATTTTTTCAGGGTTAGAGAATCTTTTCCCACATAAAAGAGACTTGATTCTTATAAAATAAGAGCACTTTTTCATTAACAACCACCCTATGGTTGGATTTGAGAAGTAAGGAATTGGATTTATCACAATTATAAAGTTAAATTATAAAAAATTAGTGTAGTGGACCATTTTTTCTTACCTAGAATCTCATTCATGACTTATTTCTCTATATATAATGAAAGGTACAAAGCAAAGCATACTAGGTAATTATGCCTTATATTGTTTACAAAGGGAAAGTTATTTAACAAAAGATAGATAATTTATACTTCTCATTTAGGGTAAAATATTTAATGAGAAAGAAGTTGAATTCATTTTAAGGAATAGCCTCCTTGAGATATCTTAATTATCATTTAATGAGCTTCTCAAAGCCTTTTATGAAAGTGTCAATGTTTTCTTTTCTTTGACATTTGCTTGCTTGATGGGTCTTGGCTCTTTTCTTAGACATGCTAGCAACTACAATGTTGAACTCTTTAGAGTCTTAAAATTTCAGATCCCTCACAATAACCTTCTTACTCTTCCATTATATAATAAAATATCTATGAAATAAGGGATCGTAACTATCTATGTATTATATAAATGGATTTAGCTCACCCTTCACAAGGATTTCCAAATAGTAATTTTTTTATTGTATTATTGACAATAATAAGCCTGTATTCATAGTCTCTCATCTCCCATGATAATCTTCCAAATGTACTAGTCCATAAACAAGTAGAAAATATGAAATTATTAAGTCTCATTGGAAAAAATGAAAGAAGTTGATTCCCAAAGAGGGATCAATAAGGAGATTGATTGATAGGTAGTATCCTTTACAAATAAAGAGAAAAATGGTGATATCATTGACCTCCAAGTTGTAGATTGTGATAAATATAAAGGAGTAACCCAAATAAATATTTTGATAAACTTCAATTATTATCAAGTCATTCAATAATTTTCCCAAGATCACATAATTGCAATCAACCCCATTTCTCATAATTATTCCACAAGTAATTTTAGTAGGAAAATATTTTCCATCATACCAATGCGATGTTTTCTATAAAACAACTCAATATGTCTAAAGAAATAGTTTTTCCACTACCTCCATGGTAGAGATCAATTATTTCCTCATTTCTGGAGTGAATTTTCTTATAGCTTTTAATAATTTTTAAGATATTCCAAGAGGGGGAGAAAGGTAATTGAGGTAGTTTAAAATACCGAGGGAATCTCCATTCATCATTAAGGGTGAGAACTTGATATTTAGATAGAGTAGGTGAATAAATATTCTAGAAAAATGTGAAAAATAGACTCAAAATTATTCTCACAAAGATCACACCTATTTGGGATTGTAATGGCTCTATTTTTAAGATTTTAAATAATCAATAATTTACTCTAACAAGCAACCTGCTAGATGTCATTGAATTTATGTAATATATTCTTGTTCAAAATCTTCTTCTTTTCAAACACCTCAACATGTATATCACGTTAAAGGAGATAAGTAGATGCAATAGTACACTTCCATATGGAAGAACCCAACCAAATGGTTTATTTTTTCCTATTAAACTAGACTATATAGAAATCTTTAACTTCTCTATAAGGTAGCTAATAACCTCTTGATTTAGATGATTGAGAGGAGTAAATAAATTAATCAACTTTCTACATTAAGTACCATATTCCTAGTAATTACCCACATAGTGAAAGACCATTCTTGATAGCTAAACAAGGGATTAAAAAATTACGGAGAGTGTTTCCCAACCAAGAATCATACTGAAATCTAGCCTTCAACCCATTTCCTAAATTTCAAATTGGTCTCTTTCTTATGAGTTATCTATAATTTTTTACTTTAATTCATATAAGTAAGACATTATATAAGTTATCCAAATTTGGAAAATCAATAACAAGTAACCCATTGAAGTATTTAGCCTCCACTATATTAGTTCAATTGTTATTCTCTTTTGCAAGTCTCCAAATAATTTTGAATGGGAAACATAGTGCTGGGTTTCAGTAAAAAAACTATACAAAATAATTGTGAATGGGAAACACAGTGTTAGGTTTCAGTTATTTGAGTCTCCTTGTTTAAATGTAGAGGGTTGTCTCATGGTGGGTTGATTTCTTCTTAAAACCCATGGTTTTGCAATATGGAATGTTACAATATAGTATGACTATCTTCCAAATCACACATTCCATTGTTGTGTTTAAATTTCAGTCGATTGATAAGAAAACTACACAAAATAATTTTGAATGGGAAACACAATGCTTGTTTAAATGTGAAGGGTTGTCTTATGGTCGGTTGCTTGCTTCTTAACACCCACGGTTTTTTAATATGGAATGTTAAAAAATAATATGAATGTCTTCCAAATCACACATTCCATTGTTGTGTTTAAATTTCACACCATTAAAAAAAAAACTTTACAAAATAATTATGAATGAGAAACACAGTGTTGGGTTTTCTTATGGTCGGTTGCTTGCTTCTTAACACCCACGATTTTGCAAAGGTGGCAGAATTTTGATCCCAGGTTTTCTTTGACATGGTGCTTCCTGGTGAAGTTGCAGAATGGGAAATCGAGCCAGTACCAATCATTCAACCTAATTTAATGTGGCTCGAGGAGGAACAACTCGACATTGATTCTGAGCTATGTTCGCCTGCATGGAAGGAAAAGTCCAGCTACACCGAATATTGGAGGGTGATCTTTGTCTTAGATAGAGAGGAAGAGCGAGCCAAAATTAATAATTTTCTTAATGAAATACTTGCAGAGATTTTCTGGGCTTTGGCTCCTCCAGTTTTTTAGCAAACTTGGTTTCATTATGCAGTTGTCAACAAAATTGGTTTCTTTCGACAGAAACTGAATCTTTACTTTACATGCATGAAAATTTTGTGATTATGAATAGTGACTGAAATCCTAGGGTGTAATGGAAACAGTGTCTATTTCTTAATGAATTATTGCAACCTTGGCCATTTTTAAGGAGGATTGCGAACAATTATTGGAGAAAAAAAAAGGGAGGAAAGAAAGAGAGGAAAAGGGGGGAGAAGGGCATTTTCTATTTTCAGACAATTTTGTTACGCAGCCATGGAGCCTTTGAACCCATATTTTGTATTGAGAAAAATGGAAATAAGATTGAATCTTTGAGTTTGTTAATATTTTCTTGATCATAAATATATTTGTGCTTCTGTGATCGTTCTTCAATATGATATTTGCTGAGTTGAATTGTGTTGATGTTTTATTTGCTAAATCTATTAATTCTAAAAGAAATCATCTTGTGAAATTAGTCTGTTGTTTATCTTTCCTTGTCTCATGGTTGATTGTTTGTTTCTTAAATGGTTGTCTTATGGTGGGTTGCTTGCTTCTTAATGCCCATGGTTTTGCAACATGGAATGTTACAAAATAGTATGAATATCTTCCAAATCACACATTCCATTGTTGTGTTTAAACTTTAGTTGATTGAAAAAAAATTGCAAAAAATAATTGTGAATGGGAAACATAGTGTTGGGTTTCAGTTATTTCAATCTCCTTGTTTAAATGTAGAGGGTTGTCTTATGGTGGGTTTATTGCTTCTTAAAACCCATGGTTTTGCAATATGGAATGTTAAAATACAGTATGACTATCTTCCAAATCACACATTTGATTGTTGTGTTTAAATTTCAATTGATTGAAAAAAATAACTACACAAAATAATTGTGAATGGGAAACACAGTGTTGGGTTTCAGTTATTTCAATCTCCCTGTTGAATTGTAAAGGGTCATCTCATGTTCAGTTGCTTGCTTCTTCACACCCATGGTTTTGCAACATGGAATGTTACAAAATAGTATGAATGTCTTCCAAACCACACATTCTATTGTTGTGTTTGAATTTTTCATGATTGAAAGAAAAGTGGATAAAATAATTATGATTCGGAAAACACAGTGTTGGGTTGTTGGACTGTCCGATATCCAGCATGCGTTTGTGTTATATTTTATGCATAGCTTGATTGAATCTATCACCTTTAATTTTCCTCGGTTGAAGCCGAAATGTCCTATTGGTTTCACGTGGGCGAGAGCAATGCAAGCACATTTCATCTATGTTTAATGAATGATTTTTTTCTTTTTCTTCACACAATCCACACTAATCTTAAGTATCCATCCAATGTTGCGATTTCCTAGAATGGGGAGAGGTTTGAAATGGAAGAAGCTAGACGAATTGCAAGTGCAAGATACACAAAATGGAGGCTCTCCTTTTTTGTCTTCCGATTTGGAATGGCTACTATTTCCATCAACAAGGATAAGGTCCCTGACCTTGTTGCAGCAATTCCTCTTAGGAGACTTGATTAGTTCATTGATGGTGAAACTTCCATTGAAGGTGTAGAAACCAAATTTTTGGACAAGAAAATAAGAGAACCTGCCACCTCGTGTCCCGTCTATGAAAAAAATTATAGAATTTTTTTTTTGTATAAGAGGTTTGTATATATCGACATTCATTTCTATGGCCGAATGATATTTTACTCTCTTAGTTGAACATGATGAGATTATGCCTTTCTTGCAGCTATTGGTGTTAATACGATCCTAAAGACAACATAAACTAGCCTGTACCAGAGAAGAAACCACATAAAATGTTTACACAAATGCGAGGTTGTCAATACCACTTCATGGTAAAGGTTATGGAAGGAAAAATCGATGTTGCCTATATTATCTACAAAAAAATGTTCCACGTAGATAGAAACGGTGAATTTTTCGATGGCATTCATGACACAAGTGGAGAAAAGCATTATATGTTTTCCGTTAATCTATCCATGGAGTGCAAAAGCTATATTGAAAGCCTTTTTCTCATGGACGTCAGTGTCAATGCAATAATGGATAGAGACATCAACGATCCTCTCTTATGTGGCATGATGTCCAAGAGAGATCAATTCCTTACAAGAAAGGATGTTATGAATGCCTAGCAAAAGGTGCCTTCTACTCATGTACAAAAACACAAAGTTGATTCGACAAGTATCCTACTTTGGAGTGGACAAGACTTTGAAAAATTCTTCTACTTTCAACGGCCAGATGGGAACAATACGCCTTTTTTTATCGGGGTTCAAACTCCATGGATGCTAGATAGGATGGTTAGCTACTCACACAATTCAGTCATCTCGATGGATTCCACGTTTGCAACTAACAAATATGAGGTGAGGCCTTACAAACATTGACAAATAGTTCATCGTGTTTTCAATGATCTTCCTGGTTGTAAACTTCACAATGCTCACACTGAGTTGTTCTCTCTAGAGTACCCATTGTATACTCTCCTCGTTTTCGACGAGAAATAGAGTGGTGTGCCGGTTGCATGGGTAGTCTCCTCACGAAACAAGATTGAGGACATCTCTATGTGGCTACACATATTGCTCGAACATGGAAGAAGAGTCAGGCCCGACTGGAGAATCAATTCATTTTTGACCAATGATGCGACTGCAGAGATTGAAGCCATATATTATGTGCATCCCTTTCTTCATTTGTGTACCTTTCTCATTTGCTATTCATTTTCAATGCCACTTTCTCAAGCAGTCAAGCAGTAAACAATATCGTTTGTATTGTCTATTAGGGTTGTCTTTCAATGTCATGTGCTTCTATGCTTTTGGCATGTAAAAAGGGCTTGGCTAAAGAATGTATATAAGTATGCAGCCAAGGAAAGGGAAATGGATGTCTTCCGCAGTATTGGCACGATCATGATGGCAATCATTGAAATTGAAGATTGCGTCACTCAGCTATTGAATTCTTTCTTCAGGAGTTCAATGATCAGCCTTGATTCTTAGAGTACTTCAAGAATATTTGGTGCAAAGGAGAAGGTTGAATTGGTGAGTTGACAATTTTTGTCACCTTGCATGATTCGCACCATTCAAATTATTTGATGTCACATCTAATACGTTGTGGGTTACTTGACTATTGGATGTTTTTTTTCGTAGCCATGTGGGTGAAAAATTAGAGACTATTCCCACATGCCAACCAGGATACAAATGCAGCCATTGAGTCATACCATTGCATACTAAAAACTCGGTACTTGTGCGATCATTCAAAAAAATGCAATAGGAGAATGGACTAGTTGTATTACACACTTGTGTATAAAATGGAACGATCCTATAGGCAAAAGGAAAAGTTGCAACATTATGGTTTTTTGACGAACAAAAATTATTTAAATATGCGATCTAGTGTGGAGCGGGCTGAGGAAATTCCAGACGATGACTGTATTCCCAATGAAATAGATCCTGGATAGTACTAGGTGAAAAGTCAAAGTAGGTCAATGCACTACGTTGTGACGAAATTTGGGGAGAAAATTTTTGTTTGTGACTGCCCTTGGAGTTTGTAGGGGAACACTTGCAAACATGTTTTCAAGGTTGCTCACTTGATTAAAAGGTCATCTGTCGTTGAAAGGGTGGTCCACGATAAGTGAATTTCAATTCAAATTGCATTACTTTATTGGAGTCAATTTTGTTTTGTATTTTCTACAGCCTAATACAAATTTCTTATGTGTCCTCATTTAGACAGGGGAGGTCAACCAATTGATACAAACATAGATTTGAAGGAGACATTGTCAAAGGGGGCCATAGAAGAAATCAATCCTAATTTTCTAACCCCTATGTAAGATCCTTCTATGACTCATGTATATGATGAACATGTGGTGACAATGTCTCTTTGGAATGACACTAACAAACTCTTGAAGAAAGTGATGCGTACACTGCCACAATCTCTAGAACACGTGCAGTTATATGAAAAATACGTGGATAGGTTTGTAGAGGACCTTCGACAATCAAATGCATTTCTGTTTGAATTCATTCTGGATCTTGATGAAGCTGCAACTACCACCATTCGCATGCATCCGTGGTTTAGTGCAACCAGGGATCGTTGTCAATGTCCAACCCGGTGTACGAAGCATTCCGCACAATAGTCAGATCACTAAACCCCTTTGGATGACTCCTTTCCATTGTCCACAAACAATAGTTTGCATTTGAATGTCAATATGCAATGTGAGACTTTAGGTGCAACTGCTATGGATGTGGTAGAGGATACAACATCTAATACAGATGAGTATGGGAAAACCCATTTCAACTTCTTTATTGTAATAGGAAATGGTATTGCAGATTCCTTTTTTCCAGTATGTGCTTGTACCACACCATAAACTTTATGATTTCTTTTATGGATTTTTTTGTTCACTTCAGCATTCCAATCTCGAGAAAGGAGTCCTTGCCGTTGATTGTCTTTCGTGGGTGTAAACCTAATGGAAGGTATGGTTTGAATTTAATAACTTTGCTTACCTAAGTCCAATTTTTGGTACGACATTATGTAATTTAAGAAGTGTATCTATTGAATCATGCAGGGGAAGTGAACCATTCAATGTTTGGTTGCTGATCTTTAGAAAATACAGAAGATTTCCAATGAAAAAGGATGCGTACAAGTTGGTAATTGAGGAAATTGCATTCAAAGGGGCTGAAAGTTTGTTCCTAAAGCATGGGAAAAAATTTGTAAACATGTTTCATATGGTGGTAAAGCATGCGAAGGTTTGTAATACAATATTTTATTAAAGCCTCATTTGATAGAGCTTTTTTTGTGCATAAAGTAAGGGTTTAGTAGATCAGTGTTGGCTTGAGCCTTTGTATTCATAAAAGTAGATGATTCCTAAGTTATGAGAGTTGTCAAAGGATTGTTTCAAGTCGTTAGGTGTTTTGATGATGATTTAAGACCCAATCCTTTGTAAATTTGGGCTAATTGAGTGCATTTCCAGCGGTAGAGTCATGTTTTCAAGCATTCTTTTCAAAACAATAGCATCTCAATTTGTGATATGTAAAAATTGGCACAAATGGGTTTCTGGAACAACAAATACCTTATGGAACAAACACTTCAAACAAGCTCTTCTTCATTGTCATGGACCCCAAAATAGGCCTATTTTACAAAAGAAATAATTAAGCCTAAAAAATTCTTTAAGCATAACTAATTAAGCCTACAAAAACTTAGTCTTACCTTAAAATTTGTTGCCCCCAAGTTTGATAGACATTCACTTACTAAACCCACCATATTTCACCTAAAAGTTGCCTTATGAAAGATGTGCGATGCACTGGATGCAATCAGTGATGTGATCTCCATCACTCAGGGAATGATTCTGGTAGGTTAGGTTTTGTTGTTGGGAAGATGGTTTTCAGATAGTTAAGTTGACAAATTTGAGTGTGTTTTCCATCATGCAACTGTTATGTGCATTTTGTGTTTGGAACATATGAAGACATATTACAATGGAATGTTTTGTGAAAGAAAGGGATGCCACAAAACAAGAAGGTAAACTTCGAGACCTTGTTTTGTTACAGTCTATAGAAAATAAAAATGTCAGGAACAACCCACTATGTTTTCCATCCTGCAACTGCGATTATTTGCAGGGGTTGTTAAGAGTTTCAGATAGTTAAGTTGACAAATTTGAGTGTGTTTTCCATCGTGCAACTGTTATGTGCATTTTGTGTTTGGAACATATGAAGACATATTACAATGGAATGTTTTGTGAAAGAAAGGGATGCCACAAAATAAGAAGGTGAACTTCGAGACCTTGTTTTGTTATAAATATGCAGGGTATATGCAGGATCATGATGGGCCAAAAAGTGGTGATATCTAAGTGATATGATGGCCCATGTGGCTGACGACTTTTTTTTACCCAAAATTGATGAAACGAAAAGGGTTTTTAAAGGATATTCTAAGCTTTCCACCAATATAAATTATGCTTTAATTTGAATTTAATAAATAATTATTATTCATTTTCTATTTGAATTACGACTAAAGTCCTGATTGATAGGCTGATTGAGAAAAATCTACATCTTTCAAACGGTATCACATTTTTTGAATTCAAAACATGCGTCACATTCTATGCTTCACATACTATAGGATTAAAAAAATAATAATTGAATTTCATGAAGTTTTGACCAAGTTAAGGTGGTCAGACATACGAGTTTTTATATTTTTAAAAAGTTGTAATAAAAAATTCATAATTAATTATTTACTTGGAAAAAAATTACAGAAAAATATGCATCACATCGGGACATGAGTCCCCTACTTATAACTAAAATCTTATAAAAAAGAATTATCATTTTTTTGTGGTTAGGGTGGTCAGATAGACACCTACTTCTTATTTGTTCCTTGAAATTTAAGTACTACAACATTGAAATTTTAAAATTCCACCAAATAGATTTAAAATAAATAAATAAACCTAGTAGTTTAGAAACTAAATTCAATTTTCAACAGATTATATTCTTACATTTTTTTGAAATAATATAGACAACTTATTCAAATTTTTACGTCAAGTTGCCTAACTTTGATTTTCTGAATTTTATTGCCACTTAAGGGCCTGTTTTTTCCATGATGATCCTGCACATACCCTGGCACAGAAAATAAAAATGTCAGGTAGAACCCACCATGTTTTCCATCCCACAACTGTGATTATTTGCATCTTGTGTTCGTAACATAAATATATTTTCTACAATTCATTAGTTCAACTCATGTAATTGCAACAAATAAAATTCTCAAATTATTTTCCATGTTGGAAAAGACACCGTCCATACACAGTTACTGAGTTATGAAAAGTTTTCTTTCGCTTTCAATTTTTTTAGCAACTGTTTCGTTTGTTTCTAATTAGAGAATGTTGTTGTATGTGCTGAAATTTTTGTTCTCTTTCCTTTCAGGCATTGTTGTTCCCACTAGTCGAATCGTGTGTTGCCATATGCCCATTGGAGATACTGCATGTGATGCCTCGTTCAGTTGAAAACAATAGGTACAATCTCTTTAGTGCATACATTATCTATATAAGTCCACTTTGCTTGCTTATTTTTTCACTATTTCCATTCCATTGACAATGTCCTTATAATTAGAGAATGTAGGTCTACCTTCTAAAAAAGTTGTTTTTCTTTCATTTCAGAAATTTTAGAACTTGCTGCTGCAGTTTTATAGAAGATGTCTCACAGTTCTTGAGCATGGGTGGCTAGTTGGTTGACCAACTATCACCCATATCTGCCATGCAATATTCTTGCTCGAATTGAGGAACTTAACCTCCTGTATAGGTTTTAGGAAAATATGTTAAGGATAATTAATAGAAAAGGTTCAACTTGCACAGATTTGCAGTATGATAATTATGCTCACTTCTTCAATAGCATCTTTGGTGTACGGGAACATATGGGCATGTACATTCAATATTACAATCTACAAATAGAGATTGTCAATTTATGTGATTGGCCAATGTCTGTTTACCAAGAAATTTGAGACCATTTCCTAGCTGGATGCATATGGAAGGTGTGCATTAGACCAACAATTATCATATATAGGAATAATCTTGCAGATTAGTTGAGCATGAGGTTTATGAGATTCCTTAAGGGGGAATCTGTAATTAGTAATCATAAAGGTCTTGTGGAGGAATGGTTGTTGATCATGTTCAAATTCAACCACATTGTTAGGTTTGAGATCCACTGTGTCAGGCCCTCCTTCAGGCTGCTACATGAGAATTACGGGGTGCCAACATTGTATGCTATCAATTACACCTTGACAATCAGAGTGAGACAAATGCTTCTAGATGCTGAGAACACAAAGATTATACATGTTCGTAAATGGTTGACATAGTCTTCAGTGTGACTATTATTAAATGTGCATTGTAATTTTCTTTAGATTGTATAATATTGACTCGAAATGTTTTTACATTTCATTCTCTGATGCGTATTGTTCTTATAAAATTTGATGGTGAACTTGAATACACTATTTTTTTACAGTCTGTGTTTTCCATTCTGCAACTTTTCTTATGCATCTTCTCTTCGAAATGTATAAGGATATTGAAATAGAATGCTCAAATGGAATTTCAAAATCTGCAACTTTTCTTATGCATCTTCTCTTCGAAATGTATAAGGATATTGAAATAGAATGCTCAAATGGAATTTCAAAATCTGCAACTTTTCTTGTCTTCTTATTGTGTTCATAACACTAGCTGTTGTTTTCTTACTATTTTTCTTAAAGTAAGGGGTGTCATAAAACAAGAAAGTGAAGTTGAAAATAGTATTTTGTTATAGTCCAGAAAAAATAATAAGTGAGCTGCAACCCACTGTGTTTTCCATGATGCTACTGTTATGTGAATAATGTGTTGGACAGATATCGAAGAAGAGTGTTTTGCTGAAAGTAAGGGTTGTTAAAAATTATGAAACTCAAATTCAATACATTGTCTTCTTATTGTGTGCATAACACTAGCTGTTGTCTTCTTACTATTTTTCTTAAAGTAAGGGGTGTCATAAAACAAGAAAGTGAAGTTGAAAACAATATTTTGTTACAGTTCACAAAAAATAATAAGTGAGCCAAAACCCACAGTGTTTTCCATGATGCTACTGTTATGTGAATAATGTGATGGGCAGATATCGAAGAAAAGTGTTTTTTTGAAAGTAAGGGTTGTTAAAAATTATGAAGCTCAAATTCAATACATTGTCTTCTTACTATGTGCATAACACTAGTTGCTGTCTTCTTACTATTTTTCTTAAAGTAAGGGGTGTCATAAAACAAGAAAGTGAAGTTGAAAACAATATTTTGTTACTGTCCGGAAAAAATAATAAGTGAGCCACAACCCACTGTGTTTTCCATGATGCTACTATTATGTGAATAATGTGTTGAGTAGATATCGAAGAAGAGTGTTTTGTTGAAAGTAAGGGTTGTTAAAAATAATGAAGCTCAAATTCAATACATTTTCTTCTTAGTGTGTGCATAACACTAGTTTCTGTCTTCTTACTATTTTTCTTAAAGGAAGGGGTGTCAAAAAACAAGAAAGTGAAGTTGAAAATAGTATTTTGTTACAGTCTGCAAAAAATAATAAGTGAGCCAAAACCCACTATTTTTTCCATGATGCTATTGTTATGTGAATAATGTGTTAGGCAGATATCGAAGAAGAGTGTTTTGCTGAAAGTAAGGGTTGTTAAAAATTATGAAGCTCAAATTCAATACATTGTCTTCTTACTGTGTGCATAACACTATCTGTTGTCTTCTTACTATTTTTCTTAAAGTAAGGGGTGTCATAAAACAAGAAAGTGAAGTTGAAAATAGTATTTTGTTACAGTCTGCAAAAAATAATAAGTGAGCCACAACCCACTATGTTTTCCATGATGCTACTGTTATGTGAATAATGTGCTGGGCAGATATCAAAGAAGAGTGTTTTGCTGAAAGTAAGGGTTGTTAAAAATTATGAAGCTCAAATTCAATACATTGTCTTTTTACTTTGTGCATAACACTAGCTATTGTCTTCTTACTATTTTTCTTAAAGTAAGGGGTGTGATAAAATAAGAAAGTGAAGTTGAAAACAGTATTTTGTTACAGTTCGGAAAAAATAATAAGTGAGCCACAACCCATTGTGTTTTCCATGATGCCACTGTTATGTGAATAATGTGTTGGACAGATATCAAAGAAGAGTGTTTTGCTGAAAGTAAGGGTTGTTAAAAATTATGAAGCTCAAATTCAATACATTGTCTTCTTACTGTGTGCATAACACTAGCTGCTATCTTCTTACTATTTTCCTTAAAGTAAGGGGTTTCATAAAACAAGAAAGTGAAGTTGAAAACAATATTTTGTTACAGTCCACAAAAAATAATAAGTGAGCCAAAACCCACTGTGTTTTCCATGATGCTACTATTATGTGAATAATGTGTTAGGCAGATATCGAAGAAGAGTGTTTTGCTGAAAGTAAGGGTTGTTAAAAATTATGAAGCTCAAATTCAATACATTTTCTTCTTATTATGTGCATAACACTAGCTGCTGTCTTCGAACAAGATTTGCAAAGTTCGGGACAACCCAGTGTGTTTTCCATCCTGCAATAGTTATGTATACGAACTATTATATAGGAACCAATTTAGGTTATATGGAGAAAATACTCCAAGATAAATATTTTTTAAGAAGTAAATTACCCTCCTTAAATGGATAAGAGGTTTGAACAACTAAGTTTGTAGAGGATAAACAACTCATAGAGAGTGGTGTTTTAGAATATTGAGACTTAAAACCTTAGTTTAAAGGTTTTCTAGAAGGATGAATAGGGAAGTTTGTAGAGGATAAACAACTCATACAAAGTGGTGTTTTAGAATACTGAGACTTAAAACCTTACTTTAAAGGTTTTCTAGAGGGATGAATAGGGTTTTCTAACCCACCAATATATGCTTTTCTTTGTCATTGGAATTCGGGTAAGGGTACACCATTAAAATGAATACTTTAGCAATCAAATTGTTGTCATTACCATATGGTTGAAGGTACATAATGAGAATCAAGGGTGCATTACTTGATTCGGATATTTTGATGGGCCTAATGTAATTACCTTTGCAATTGTTGGCATTAGTCTGATTTTCATCATTCTTTTCTTGAGGCATTTCACTTGTTCATTCAGAAGTTGATTTGATCTTGTGAGTGACTCATGGATAGTCCTTATTTTTATTTTTCCAGGATTGAGACCCAACATATTTTTTAGGTAGTTATATATATATAATATGCATTAAAAATGGTGCATTTCAAAAATTAGTATATCATTCTATCCACTTGTATGGATTATCACAATCCAAAACTAGATTACCGACACTTGATGGGTTTCAAATCCCATACCTCATGGATTGTTTTTTAAAATAATTTCTCAAATTTATTGATAAATAGTGACATCAATTGTTCCCATACCAACCACTTCAACATTAATAACAAAATGTAAAGTGCAAGCTCTAGAGAAATTTAGTTATCAATCATGTTTGATTATTTTTAACATGTATGAACAGAAATACCATAAACAGATCACAAAACCTGACAACATTATAGAAACCCAAAAGCTGAATTATTTACAAGATAACATAATCTTGCGACAACTTTAAAACTGAATGACATATGATAAATAAATGAACATGAGGACCAAAGCTATCTTCATAACTGTTTCAACTCATATAATTGTATTTACATATAGTCACAATTTTAGATCCTTATCACAATATGCAAGATGACTGAACATGAAACAATATGCAGTGTACTAGAGTTGAAAAACACTTGTATGCCAAGTCAAGTGATTTTCAAAGAACTGAAATGAAGAGACCATCAACTGAATTACCAAACCAATACTATTGACTTGTTTACCAATCAAGAACATCTTATTGTCTTATTGCTTTGACATTAATGGCAACACATGCCAGAGGGGACAACACAAGAGTCATGTAAAATTATTGTTCCAAACATATGAACAGATAGTGAACAAGACCATTTTTCTTAAAGTTTGATATGAAATAGATAATAATTATGTGTTCCAATGACATGAAATTAGTATATATGTTTAGCATAATTGTACAATAATAAAATAATTAAAGAAGCCCATGAAAAGTCATGTATCAAAAGTATAACACCATAGTGTTGAAACATATGCAAATGGTGTATCTCTACACCACAATTATTCAATATTCAAATAATGAAACCCATAGAGCAGAATCAGTATTAAGAGCCTATCTCATAAATTCCTACGTTTCCTATTCCTTGCAACCGAGTTCAGGTCTGTGTAAAATATGGCACGTTTCTTAGGGTCCTTGTGTATTATGGGAGGGGTGATTCAAGATCCAAAAACCCTCATAGATGATGAATGTGAAACAATAGATTTCTTCATAGTCTGTGCTTTGTCCGTGTCAGGTTTAACACCTTCACCCTATAGCAAACTATTAATGAGAATTAACATATGCATGGAAAAAATATATGTAGTATGATATATATACAACAACATATAATTTATGTGTACATCTGGAACAAAATGCTTCATCTCGGTGAGCTGCCATATGACAAAGCTGCCCATGCACTCTATGATGGTCTCTGCGCCAAGCATGGGAAAAGGCTTGTAGCATTGACCATCAATGGCCTCAACAATACTGACTCTCACACAATTTTATGGGTGCCTCAAGTAGTGGGTGTGAGCGATTCTAGCGACAACATGTAGAATGCCTTTCACAACCCATTTATGCAACCTCCAAAGGTTGATGTGATCACTGACCTTAAAAGTTATGCCGTTGAACTCTATCACCTATTCATCCACCAGATTTTTCTGCAATGGGTCATTGACGTGAAGCATAATTGAAGGCACATCAAAAGATTCCTAAAGAAATTAGAATAGATCATGGAAGTGTGTTGGGTCTCATACCGGTATAGATGGCATGCCACACCTCTCCCCGTCCCCATTTCCATCTTTATTGCCATCTCCCTCTTGCAGGCCAACACTCTCCTCCTCCCTAGGTCCATCCTTATTACCCTCTCCCACTTGCAAGCCAGTGCTCTCCCTGTACCCATGTCCATCTCTGTTACCTAGTTCCACATTCAAGCCAGTGTTCTCCCCATCTCGATGACCATCTATGCTACCTTGTCCCACTTTGTGGTCAGTGCTCTCCCCATATGTGTTTCCATCTGTATTAGCCTCTCTCATTTCAATCAGAATGACAATGCAAATCAGGTCAAGGCCAACACTTTGTTGTTTATCCTCACCCTGTAATAGTAGGAATTAAAAGATCATTTCAAATTCAAATGCATGCAACCAATTCATTCAAATAATCAAAACAAACATTAAATAAAAGAATTGCAATTCACCATTTCTTCTAGATCCTCCATGTCAAGACACCTTGACATGTTTGATGGCATATGCCCATTCTTCTTCTTCTTCTTCTTCTCAAAATTGTTAGATGATGGGTCGAGAGGAACAACATCATCTTGTGCTTCCATGGGCAATCACTCACCATCAAAATCACAAAAACCTACTCGAGGGCAACAATTCATTGTTCATCATTGTTGTGTAATAGGAGGAATTGAAACGTTGCACCAAACTCAGATGCATGCAACCAATTCATTCAAATAATCAAAACAAACTTGAGAGTAAACAAAAGATTTCAAGACCACCGTTTGTTTTCATTTCTTCTTTAGAGGGTGCCTTGAAACTTTCAACTGTGTAGGATGCTTATTTTGAATGTTAAACATAGGGGTGGGAGGACCAACATCATCTTTCCTTTCATGGGCACAACTTCCTCTAGCGAATGAACCCTACTCCACTGGGGGGAAGAAACTGCTTCTCGACCATCACCCTATCATGTCATATAAATTAACATTAAATGAACCTTGTATGCATCCAAACAGAAAATATGAAGCAAGGAAAATTCACATTTAACAGTTCAGTTCGACATTACCATTCCTTGCTGTCTCTTTCTCTCCTGCAATTGTAATATTCTTTTCCTTCTCTGCTCCTTCATCTCCTCACTGTTGTATAATGCCATTTGCTTCTTCACCTTGTCCTTTCCTTCTTGGGGAAGTTGAAGGAAGTTTTTTTTCCCATACTTTTGATAGACACATCTAATAACATGCTTCTGCTATAGCTGCTACCGTATATTCATTTGGTGCTCTATATTTTCCACCTTCTTTAGAAGGTACTCTTTCAATTTATCAGGGGGAGGAGCGGGTTGTTTTGGTTCCCCCCCCAACACAACTCGGCCACACTGCTGTGCCTCAAGAATAGTAAGGTGGTGATGCTTAAACCTGTGCATGTTGAACACTCCAATCATAATACTTTCTCGTACATTCTTCTACAATACAATAATATATATATCTACCATTCACCGTTTCTCTTTTGTATTCAGTAGCAACCTGCACAACAAATTTGGAAAAGAAAATCGCTTAATATATTTGATATTCAAATAAATTGAATGCACAACATATACACACAGCCAAACAATGCAATAATTTAGTTATTATATCTACCTTCCCGTCCACCACATCACCCCGTGCTTTATTGGATCCCTCTCCATCCTTAGTGTCTCCCTTTGCACGCTTTTCCTTCTGGTCATGGACTATGGCAAGAGTGAGATCATCTCCCTGATTATTTTCCTGAATCAAAGGAACAATATATGCCAAAATCAGAATATTTGTAACAGATATGATATTTTTGAACTGAAATTAAAAAGCATTCTGATTCACGCATAGGAAGGGAAGGGTAATTGCAAGTTCACAATCAATTAATGAACACATTTCTGCCTTACAATTGACCATTTTCATAAATTGAGGGGACTTCCTCTATACCGTGATTGCTGCCTCTTGAATAAAACATTCCCACTTTCCAATCAACCTCATAACCACTTATGAGAGATTGAAATTATACATTTGATTGCATCTTGTAATTACTAGATCTTACCTGCACATTTCATGAATGCGACCACTCCGAAGAAGATGCGCTACTACACAACCTTTCAGGTGTGCTGTCCATGTCAATGAAATTCTTCATTGCAAGAACCAATTTTTGTTTTATAGCATGCATCCTTAGTTTCCTATAAACTGTAAAATTATTGCAAGTGTTATGGATAGTTAAAGTTCCAAAATTTAATGTACAATTTTGTAGTAATCAAGCATATATTTTTTGAATGAAAAGAAGAATTTGAAACACACAACCCACACTATTGTAAAATGCTATACAAGTAACCCACCATGTTTTACAACATGCAATTATTTTGTCCAATTATTATTGTCAATCATGCGAAGATATTGAATTGCAATTTATACCATAACTAACAGTTGTAATTTTTGGAGGTGCCATTTTTACATTCATACAGTGTAAATAAGAAAAGATTTTCAAGACACGCAAACTCTTATCTGAATTTTTAGGTTAAAAAAAACAAGGTGTTATAAACCATGCGACGCAAAAACTTTTCTAAAACCCATTACAAGAAACAACCCTATTGGTTACTCCCCCCGCCTCAATTAGGTTAACACAATTTTCCCTCGCTTCTCTATTCTTCTTCAAAGACAACACTTTCTATTATTTAGATTGTAACAAAACACTATATTGAAGTTCACATTCATATTTTATAACAATCCATTACATGCACCAAACATTCCATTTGAATATCATAATATGTTTTGAAGAGAAGATGCACAAAAACTTTTGCACGATGGAAAACACACTGGGTTCTCCCACACTTTTCAAATCTTGTTCAGTGACAACACTTAGTGTTATCCACACTGTAAGAAAAAAATGTATTGAAGGTCACTTTCATATTTTATAGCTGCCCTTGCTTGCAACAAAATTTGCACAAAAAAAAAAAAAGTTGCAGTATGGAAAACCTAGAGGGTTGTCCGTCGCTTCTCAAAAGCTTAAATAATTATGGTTATTTAAAAGCTTTAGGATCATTTAGGTTATATATAATGGGAGCAAGCTAACTCTTGGATAAAATTCACATATGTATATAACATAGGATATGCCGGTTTCAAGCGTTTTTTTGTGTCGAGGGTTTTGAAATTTTTGTTTTATTTCCTCCCTGCATGCTGGTTTTTGAATTTTGCCTTTTCTGAATGAAATAAGCGACAAACCATTGTATAAGTATGAGTGAAATTATTGAATAATGTTTGTAGAAAGAAAAATTTGTGGGTTTTGCAATGAAATGCTATATTTCAAAAATCATGTAAAACCCGGAATGTCGCCATTGTCAGCATTCTTTTTCAGAATGGATAGAAAAGGGCATAACGTGGCATTCAAAATCATAATTGGGAAATAGAAAAAATCCCACATCCCAGCCCATTTTTGCCACCATTTTATATACTGTTGTTTTTGAAAACACACTGTCTTCTAAAACTTAGACGATTGTAAAACCCACTGTTTCACTCTGACGTCTTGTCATGTTATGTATGTATCCACATATGTTTTTATGTATTTTTTTCATGCATTTTTCAATGTGCATAGGTGAATTATTTCTAGGAATTTGAAACCGGCATATCCTATGTTATATACATATGTGAATTTACGCTTGAAACTGGCATATCCTATGTTACATACATATGTGAATTTTGTCCAGGAGTTAGCTTGCTCCCTCCTTAACTCGTGGACAAAATTCACATATGTATATAACATATGATATGCCCCTAATACCGCATGGAGAAAAGAGTCGCGACGGAAGAGGTGGGACCGGCGAGGGAAAAGGTTGTCAGATGGGAAGGAAAGAATTGAGGGCTGAATGTCTCATCCCATGTGCCATTTGTTGTCCCATCATTGGGAAATCATGTCAGTGCCGATGGGTTTTCAAAATAATTGTTCGGCGTGGATGGACAAAAAGCCAAAAATGTGGCATTCGAAACCATTATTAGCAAATATCAAAAAGTCCAAACAAGGTCCCATTTTCTCCATTTTTGGACATCGACATTTTGGTAGATAGCAAGGGAAAGAGTTGTAGGAATGCAAAGCTCCTTCACATATGTATATCCGCTCTGAGTATGTGCCATTTTTCCATTCTTCCATGAACACTGAAGAAACAAACGACCATTCATTGTAGGGTTTTCATTTTGTCCCATACTTTTCAAATCTTCTTCAATGACAATAGTTAGTGTTATGCACACAGTAAGAAGACAATTTATTGAATTTGAGCTTCATAATTTTTAACAACCCTTACTTTCAGCAAAACACTCTCGTTCGATATCTGCCCAACACATTATTCACATAACAGTTGCATCATGGAAAACACAGTGGTTTGTGGCTCACTTATTATTTTATGTAGCCTATGGGAAATGAATGTTTTGAAGTTGACGTTGTAGTTTTTTAACAACACTTACTTTGAGAAAAACACTCTTTTTCAATATCTGCTCATATGTTTCCAACATAAAATTTACATAATAGTAGCATCATGGAAAACACAGTGGGTTTTTGCATTTTATGATGCCTCTGACATGCATTCTTCTAGGGATAATAGTGACATCCAATTGTGATGTTGAAGCTAATATCCCTATGAAATATAGTAAAATCAAGTTATTATCCCTAAAAAAGCATGTGTTTGAAATGATAACATAATTAGACATAAATGATATCAATTTTCTACAATCTGTATTTGATTATTGCTAGTTGAATTGTGGATTCGATTGTGTAATAATTATTGCATCAATGTTTGGGATCACACTCCATGATCCAACATAAGAATGAAGAAGACATCATCACTCATCATGATGTTGGATCACATAGTCTCATCTGCAACATTGATGCAAAAATTCTTAGACAATCGAATCCACAAATCAACTAGCAATGATAAGAAGATATGTCTTATCCCTGAAGAAGGGAAATACATTATCATGTTTAAGCCATGTCGCAAGGAGATCACCTTCTACAATTGGGAGCAGGCTATTCTCCCTACAAAAATGTGTCACATGCATCATAACAGTCCATCTTCTTTTTAAAATAATTGTTCGACATGGATGGACAAAAATCCCAATACATGTCATTGAAAACCATTATTTCCAAATAGAAAAATGAGGTGCCAAGAATGTAATTAAATTTGAAAACTGAAATGGGATAGTGTGTTTTCCAACACTGCAAACCATCTATAACAACACCGTGGCTTGCAAGTATTGTTATAGATGGTCTGCAGTGTTGAAAAAATAAATTATCACATTTCAATTATTTGAATCTCCTTGTTTAAATGTAAAGGGTTGTCTCATGTCGGGTTGCTTTTTTCTTAACATGCACAGTTTTGCAACATGGAATGTTACAAAATAGTATGAATGTCTTCCAAATCACACATTCCATTGTTGTGTTTAAATTTGAGTTGATTGAAAAAAAAGCGCACAGTATAATTTTGAATGGGAAATGCAGTGGTGGGTTTCAGTTATTTCAATCTCCTTGCTTAAATGTAAATGGAAAGCTAAAGATCTAAGTGCATGTGGAGGAGTTGGAGTAGAATACCGATGATATGGAGGTGAGGGGTAATTTGAAATTTGGGAAACACAATATGGAGTATTTTAGTTTCTTGAATGTCTTCCAAATCACACATTCCATTGTTGTGTTTAAATTTCACAACATTGAAAAAAAAGGTGCAAAAAAGAATTCTAAATGGGAAACACAGTGCTAGGTTTCAATTATTTGAATCTCCCTGTTTAGATGTAAAGGGTCATCTCATGTTGGGTTTCTTGGTTCTTAACACCCATGGTTTTGTAAGATGGAATATTAGAAAACAGTATGAAAGTCTTCGAGATCACACCTTCCATTGTTGTGTTTAAGTTTCAAGTATATAACAAATTGTATGCTTCATAACACATTGCATTTTTCAACCTCCACATCACAACATACCCTAGCCCTTTTTGGTTTTTAAACCAGTATATCTAGGTGTGCACATTGGGTAGTGCATGTTGGAAAACAAAATGTGTTTTGAAGCCTGCCTTTACTTATACGATATACCCAAGCTTTGTCTTGTAATGAAAATATACAAACGTATAGATGGTGTTTTATTTTATCAAATAGCACATCTCTAATTTAACGGGGACAATAATAACCATGAACACATAGTGTAATTCATAGTATGCACTTCATTCTATTTCGCAACAATTCATGTTGGAAAATCATAGGTGTTAAGAAAGAAGCAACCCAAATAGTGTTGTAAAACTCTCTGCAACACTATTGGATAGTACCCGTCACCTCAATTTGGTCGGTATTCTCCTCCAAGTCATCCACGTGCACTGAGACCTTATGCTTTCCCTTTCAATGTGCAGAGTGGAAACAAAAAAAATAGTATTTTCACCTTTCTTTCTTGAAACAGAAAAGACCCACGTCATTCCCTTCCACTTTTCCCGTGCTAGAAAAAAGAAACTTGTCGACAAAGCTAACTCGCACACTTTTTCGATCGACAACAGGTGGGAAAATCCACCCGACGGCACTGTTAACTCCTACATAACCATCGCCCAAAAGTTTGGACTCGTCTGCCCGTTTCATCACGTTTTTTTCCATGTATGTATATATTCTAATAGCTCTTTTAAAAATTGTCTATAATATTTAGGGCCAAGTAATGTGAGTAGGCCAAATTATCAAATAAGTTATTCCTACCCATTGGCTTTACGAGTTCTATTTAATATAGTGCATAGAAATATTTGAAGTAGTCTCTTGTTATATGTGCACATCTTTTTGCAACATGGTGGTCAAATCAAAACATACTGAAAAAGAGCAGAGATAGGATATAGAAATAGTATTCTACAAAATTGCCATAAGATGTTAAAAACAAAACATTTATAACTTACTAAATATTCTAGAGAAATAGCGAAATTGTAAAAATAACTATTACGAAAAAACTTATGAGCCACATATAAACTCTTTTGGTGAAAGATTTCAAATTAGTGCAACACTTAAGAATCACATGAAAATGACAGCTGATTGAAAACCCCAACATTTCACAATTTCAAACAAATCGGCACTTCTAAATGCGTATTAAATTTTGGAAATTTAACTGTCCACTACACTTGCGATTCAAGCTATGGCAGCCAGAATCACCTGTTTTTACTACATAAGGTTCACATCTTCTGAAGCATCATTCTCAATTCACCTACCCTTGTTTTGTTCAATTTTCTTTTCTGGCCTATATAAACCACCTGGAAGAAAGAAAAGTGCTAGCGATAGATTAACTTGGAAAATTAAAGACAATTGGTGCTAGAAATAATTTTATTTCTTCCATATTTCTCCAATATACAATTTATATGTTCTGTTGAGTGCAAAATGCCAGCTTGCATAGACAATAAACAAACATATTAAACTGTACATTGGGAATTTAATTTCCAATTTAACCTATCACTAACACTAGTATATATATCAACAATCATATGTGCCATTTTTCCATTCTGTTAGAACTATGAAGCAATGAACGTTCATTCTGTTGGATAAATTCATTTGTTCCAATAAGGAATTAGGAGAAAGCTAACTCATAAAAAAAAAGCACCTATGTATGTAACATGAGATAAAAATGGCATTTCATTTTCCTCATCTGATTCGACCAAATAAATGCTCGCAATATTTGCAGTGTTGGAAAATACAATGTCTCCATATAAGGTGTTAAGAAACAAGTAACCCAAATAGTGTTGTAAAACCATCTGCAACAGAGAGGAAACAATGTGTTTTCCAACTATGACGTCTCATCATGTTATGTATGTATCCATGTAAGTTTTTCATGCTATTTTTGATGTACATAGGTGAATTTTATCTAGGAGTTAGCCAGCTCCTTAAGAAACAAGCAACCCAAATAGTGTTGTAAAACCCTCTGTAATAGAGAGGAGACAATGTGTTTTCCAACTGTACAAATAATGAGAGCAATTGAATTGTTCCAATAAGGAGAAAGCTAACTCATAAATAAAAAGCACCTATTTATGTAACATGAGATTAAAAAGGCATTTCATTTTCCTCATCTGATTCGACCAAATATGTGCTCACATTATCTGCACAGTTGGAAAACACACTGTCTCAATATAATGTGTTAAGAAACAAGCAAGCTAACTCATAAACAAAAAGCACCTATTTATGTAACATGAGATAAAAATGACATTTCGTTTTCCTCATCTGATTCGACCAACTAAATGCTCCCATTATCTACATGGTTGGAAAACACACTGTCTGGATATAACGTGTTAAGAAAGAAGCAACCCAAATAGTGTTGTAAAACCCACTGCAATAGAGAGGAGACAGTGTGTTTTCCAACTATGCAAATAATGAGAGCAATCCAATTGTTCCAATCAAGAGATAGCTAACTCATAAACAAAAAGCACCTACTTATGTAACATGAGATGAAAATGGCATTTCATTTTCCTCATCTGATTCGACCAAATAAGTGCTCACATTATCTGCATAGTGTGAAAACACATTGTCTTGATATAAGGTGTTAAGAAACAAGCAAGCTAAATCATAAAAAAAAGCACCTATTTATGTAACATGAGATCAAAATGACATTTCATTTTCCTCATTTGATTTGACCAACTAAATGCTCCCATTATCTGCATAGTTGGAAAACACAATGTCTTGATATAAGGTGTTAAGAAAGAAGCAACCCAAATAGTGTTGTAAAACCCTCTGCCTTTTTGCCTTTGTGAAGTCTATGTGCTAAAAGACTTTACTGATTTATAACTTGCAGCCTATTTCTTGGAAGCTTATTGCCCAGTGACAAAAGGTGATCTTTTCCTTGTAAGAGGTCATATGCGTAGTGTGGAGTTTAAGGTAATTGAGACAAACCCTAGGGAATACTGTGTTGTTCCTCCACATACTAAAATTTTCTGTGAAGGGGAGCCTATAAAGCAGGAGGATGAAGATAGATTAGATGAAATAGGTTATGATGATGTTGGTGGTGTATGGAAACAAATGGCTCAGATATGTGAATTGGTAGAACTTCCTCTCAGGCACCCACAACTCTTCAAATCAATTGGTGTAAAACCCCCAAAGGGTATTATGCTTTATGGGCCACCTGGTTCTGGGAAAACCTTAATTTCTAGGGTAGTTGCAAATGAAACTGGTGCCTTCTTCTTCTGTATCAATTGACCTGAAATTATGTGAAAGCTGGACGAAGAAATCGAAAGCAATCTCCAGAAGGATTTTGAGGAGGCTGAGAAGAATGCACCTTCCATTATATTTATTGATGAAATTGATTCCATAGCTCTGAAGAGGGAAAAAACCCATGGTGAAGTTGAGAGGAGAATTGTTTCTCAACTTCTTACAATTATGGATGGACTTAAGTCTCGTGCTCATGTTATTGTGATTGCAATGACTAACTGACCAAATAGTATTGACCCATCACTTAGAAGGTTTGGACGGTTTAATAGGGAAATTGACATTGGGTTTCCGGATGAAGTAGGTAGGTTTGAAGTGCTTCGTATCCATACAAAGAATATGAAGCTCTCTGATGATGTACGTATTGTAGAACCTAAATTGTTTTTTGTACTTCTAGATCTAATGTCAAGCAATGCTTGCATTTTGAGAGCATTTATTAATCTTTGTTTTTCTTGGTGAGAGTATATATTAATCTTTAGGATTCTTGGTATAGGTTGATCTCGAAAGGATCGCTAAGGATACTCATGGATACGTTGGAGTAGATCTTGCAGCTTTGTGGACTGAGGCTGCACTTCAGTGTATTAGGGAAAAAATAGATGTCATTGACTTAGAAGATGAGACAATAGATGCTGAGATTCTAAATTCAATGGTCATGACTAATTAGCACTTCCAAACTGCATTGGGATCTAGCAACCCATCCACTGTCTGTGAAACTGTGAGTTTTTCCAAACCATGTCTAGACGTGTAATTTTTCTCATATCAATTAAGTGGGGATTGTATTTTTAAACTATTGATCTGTTGGGCCCCTAAATTTTAATTTTCTAAGTTTGTTTGTTTCTGATGATTTTAATAATGGTAAATTTGCTTATGAATATTGGGAAAACATTGAAAGGTTGTTGAAATTCCAAATGTCACTTGGGAAGATATTGGAGGGTTCAAAAATTTCAAGAGGGAGCTTCAAGAGGTATATTGAGATATGTGGTTCACTATATTTGTGCCTTTTTTTTCTTTCAATGCAGAAAACTTGATTTTCAAGGAGATATCATGTAACAAAATTCATTGACTTTGGTGTAGACTATTCAATATCTAGTGGAGCATCTTGAGAAATTTGAAAAAATTGGAATGTCTCCTTCAAAAGAAGTGTTATTTTATGGGCCACCGGGTTGTGGAAAGACATTGCTTGCAAAAGCCATTGCCAATGAATGCTAGGCCAATTTCATCAGTGTGAAGGGCCCTAAATTGTTAACAATGTGCTTTCGAGAGAGTGAGGTTAATGTGACAAATTTTTGATAAGGCCAGAGGGTCAGCTCCTTGTGTCCTATTTTATGATGAGCTTGATTCTATTGCTATGCAGGTGTGTTGCTTTTTTATAAGTAAAAGTTTAAGGTTGACTATAAATGACTGGGAATTTTGGTTGACCTTTTTGAAGTAGGCTCTAACTTGTGATGCATAATTGGTTTTCATGTTTCTAGCATGGTAGTAGTGTTGGGGATGATGGTGGTGCTACAGGCAGAGTCCTTAATTAGCTGTTGATGGAGATGGCTTGTATGACAACCAAGAAAATAGTTATCATTATTGCTACTACAAGCAGGACTGATATCATCGATCCTGCATTGTTAAGGCCTGACCAACTTGACCAGCTGATAATTTATATTCCCTTACTTGATGAGTCCTCACATTATCAAATCTTCAAATCTTGCTTGAGAAAGTCACCCGTATCAAAGGATGTAGACCTAATGGCACTGGCCCATTATACCCAAGGATTCAGTGGAGCCGATATCACTGAGAGTTTTCAAAGGGCTTGCAAGTATGCTATTAGAGAAAACATTGAGAAGGTGAGTTCCAATTGTGCCATCTTTTGCAAACTAGATCTATTTATGGATTTCTAATGGTTTTTATTTTGACTGTTATGTTACTAATTTTTAAGATAGAGTAGTAGTCTACCTATTGAACTTACCTCAACTTGTAGCTTGTTATTTCAATTCATCATACTAGCATGTGTTTCAATTTTACCATTACCTCTCCCCCCACACTTTCAAGAAATTCAACATGAACGAAAAAGAGCTGAGAATCCTGAGGCAATGGATGAGGATGATAGTGATGAGGTAGCTGAAATAAAAGCTACTCATTTTGAGGAGTCTATGAAATATGCCTGAAGAACTATCAGTGATGCTAATATTTGGAAGTATCAAGACTTTGCACAAACACTACAACAATCTTGAGGCTTTGGTTCTGAGTTTTGATCTCTAGATAGACCTGTTGGTACTCCTACGGGGGCTTTAAATGTATTTTCTACAACAGATAATAAGGATGATGATGACGTATATAGTTAGGAAACTTCATACAAAACTATCATCTTAATGAAGAGAGAAATATGTCTATTCTAGCAGGGACCTTCCACTGACAACTAGCCAAAGCTATTAAATTTGGCTCCGCTTTTCTTGTATGAGTTTAATATTCATATGTTCTAAACTTTATTTAATTTAGCAGCCCTTTAGTAGTGGATTGAATACTCTTTAGTAACTTGTAATTTTTTAAAGCAAGATCAACTTTATGGAAAATAAAGCTACTCAGCTATGGAAACCTTCATTCAACTGGTAGATAATTCTATGAAAACTTTTCTTTTTCTTTATGTTGTTATAAAATATGTTTTACTAAAATAAACTCTACAAAAAAGAAATCCTTGTTCAACTTTGGTAGGTATGCTATAGAAACTTATTATTCTAAAGCCTTGTTCAACTCTGGTAGGTATCCTATAGAAACTTATTATTCTAAAGCCTTGTTCAACTCTGGTAGGTATCCTATAGAAACTTATTATTCTAAAGCCTTGTTCAACTGGTAGGTGTGCTATTTTTATTTATCTTGTGAGGAATATTTTTTCTTTAAATCATTTTACAACAAAACCTTTTTGAACTTTTGTTTATATGCTGTGGAATTCTGCTCTATACTAACCCTGTTAGGATATAGTTTACAATAAAATGTCAATTTATGTTCTTACATTTATTAACATTACTATGCATCCACTACACTTGCGATTCAAACTATCATAGCCAAAATTACCTGTATTTAATGCACAAGGTTCACATCTCTTGAAGCATCCTTCTCAATCCACCTACCGTTCTTTTGTTCAATTTTCTTTCCTGGCCCATATCAACCACTTGGAAGAAAGACAAGTGTTAGCGATATATTAAATTGGCAAATTAAAGAAAATTAGTGCTAGAAATAATTTTATTTCTTCCAAATTTCCCCAATATACAATTTATATGTTCTTCTTAGTGCAAAATTCTAGCTTACACAGACAATAAACAAACATATTAAAATGTACATTGGGAATTTAATTTCCAATTTAACCTATCGCTAACACTAGTATATATATCAACAATCATATGTGCAATTTTTCCATTCTGCTAGAACTGTGAAGCAATGAATGTTCATTCTGTTGGATAAATTCATTTGTTCCAATCAGGAATCAGGAGAAAGCTAACTTGTAAACAAAAAGCACCTATGTATGTAACATGAGATAAAAATGGCATTTCATTTTCCTCATCTGATTCGACCAAATAAATGCTTGCACTATTTGTAGTGTTGGAAAATACAATGTCTCCATATAAGGTGTTAAGAAACAAGCAACCCAAATAGTGTTGTAAAACCCTCTGCAACAGAGAGGAAATAGTGTGTTTTCCAACTATGATGTCTCGTCATGTTATGTATGTATCCATGTATGTTTTTCATGCATTTTTTTGATGTACATAGGTGAATTTTGTCTAGGAGTTAGCCGGCTCCTTAAGAAGCAAGCAACCCAAATAGTGTTGTTTTCCAATTGCGCAAATAATGAGAGCAATTCATTTTTTCCAATAAGGAAAAAGCTAAATCATAAACAAAAAGCACCTATTCATGTAACATGAGATCAAAATGGCATTTCATTTTCCTCATCTAATTCGACCAAATAAATGCTCACATTATCTACACATTTGGAAAACACGCTCTGTTGATATAAGGTGTTAGGAAACAAGCAACCCATATAGTGTTGTAAAACCCTCTGTAATTGAGAGGAGACAATGTGTTTTCCAACTCCGCAAATAATGCAAGCAATTTATTTGTTCCAATTAGATAAAGAAATCAAAATGACATTTCAGCTGTAGCAAAGAGTTGTTCAAAAACACATGAAAAACATACATGACAACATACATGACAGCATACATGGAAAAATACATAACATAATGATAGATCGTAGTGCAGGGCCCGCCAGATCGATGATCAACATGAAACTGGCAGATGGAACAAAACGTCTAGGTGATGGTCAGGTGGGAGTTAACGATGCCATTAGGTGGGTTTTCCCGCCTGTTTCCAGGCAAAAAACTGGGCGGGTTAGCTTTGTGGACAAGTTTCATTTGCCTGGCGTAGCAAAAGTGGAAGGGAATGACGTGGGCCTTTTCAAGTTCAAGAAAGAAAGGTGAAAATACTATTTGTTTCCTGCTATTGGGCCTTTTCTGTTTCAAGAAAGAAAGGTGAAAATACTGTTTTCTAGCAACAAATAGTCATTCCTTTCTTCAGTGTTCATATTAGAATGGAAAAATGGCACATACATAGAGCATATATATACATACCTTAGGGAGCTCCGAACACTTGGAACTTTTCACATTGCTATCCACCAAAATGTCACTATCCAAAAATGAAGAAAATGGGAGCTTGTCTGGGCTTTTTGATATTTGCAAATAATGGTTTCGAATGACACGTTTTAGGCTTTTTGTCCATGCCGATAAATTATTTTGAAATCCCACCAGCACTAACATGTTTTCCTAGCAACGGTTGCAGGTATTGGGCCTTTTCTATTTTGAGAAAGAAAGGTGAAAATACTATTTGTTTCGAGTCTGCACATTGAAAGGGAAAGCTGAATGTTTCAGTGCATGTGGACAAGTTGGAGGAGAAATCATACCAAATTGAGGTGACACGTACTATCCAATAGTGTTGCAGAGGGTTTTACAACACTATTTGGGTTGCTTCTTTCTTAACACCAAGGGTTTTCCAACATGAATTGTTGCAAAACATAATGAAGTGAAGGCAGGCTTCAAAACACATTGTGGTTTCCAACATGCACTACCCAATGTGCACACCTAGATATATTGGTTTAAAAACTAGAAAGGGATTGGGTATGTTGTGATGTGGAGGTTAAAAAATTCAATGTGCTATGAAGCATGCAATTTTTTATATACTTGAAACTTAAACACAACAATGGAAGGTGTGATCTAGAAGACTTTGATACTGTTTTCTAACATTCCATCTTACAAAACCATGGGTTTTAAGAACCAAGCAGCCCAGCATGAGATGACCCTTTACATCTAAATAGGGAAATTAAAATAACTGAAACCCAACACCGTGTTTCCCATTTAGAATTCTTTTTTGCACTTCTTTTTTTCAATGTTGTAAAATTTAAACACAATAATGGAATGTGTGATTTTGAAAACATTCATACTATTTTCTAACATTCCATGTTGCAAAACCGTGGGTGTTAAGAAGCAAGCAATCCACCATGAGACAACCCTTTACATTTAAATAAGGAGATTCAAATAACTGAAACCCAACACTTTGTTTCCCATTCACAATTATTTTGTGTAGTTTTTTTTTCAATCGACTAAAATTTAAACACAACAATGGAATGTGTGATTTGGAAGACATTCAAGGAACTGAAATAATCCACATTGTGTTTCCCAAATTTCAAATTACCCCTCACCTCCATTTCATTGGTATTATACTCCAACTCCTCCACGTGCACTCAGACCTTCAGCTTTCCATTTACATTTAAACAAGGAGATTGAAAGAAATAAGAAGGGAGCCACAACCCACTGTGTTTTCCATGATGCTACTATTATGTAAATTTTCTATTGGAAACATATGGGAAGATATTGAAAAAGAGTGTTTTTCTCTAAGTGTTGTTAAAAAACTACAATGTGAACTTGACAACATTTATTTCTCACAGCCTGCATAAAATATTAAGTGAGCCACAACCCACTGTGTTTTCCATGATGCAACTGTTATGTGAATAATGTGTTGGGAAGATATAGAAGAAGAGTGCTTTGCTGAAAGTAAGGGTTGTTAAAAATTATGAAGCTCAAATTCAATACATTGTCTTCTTATTGTGTGAATAACACTAGCTGCTGTCTTCTTACTATTTTTCTTAAATTAAGGGGTGTCATAAAACAAGGAAGTGAAGTTGAAAATAGTATTTTGTTACAGTCCAGAAAAAATAATAAGTGAGCCACAACCCACTGTGTTTTCCATGATGCAACTGTTATGTGAATAATGTGTTGGGCAGATATCGAAGAAGAGTGTTTTGCTGAAAGTAAGGGTTGTTAAAAATTATGAAGCTCAAATTCAATACATTGTCTTCTTATTGTGTGCATAACACTAACTTTTGTCATTGAACAAGATATTTTCTAATAATGGTTTCGAATGCCACATTTTTGGCTTTTTGTCCATCCATGCCGAACAATTATTTTGAAAACCCGCCAGCGCTGACATGATTTCCTAGTGAAGGGACAACAAATGACACACGGGATGAG
The DNA here is from genome assembly GCA_007115665.2 of Sequoiadendron giganteum. Classification (NCBI taxonomy): domain Eukaryota; kingdom Viridiplantae; phylum Streptophyta; class Pinopsida; order Cupressales; family Cupressaceae; genus Sequoiadendron; species Sequoiadendron giganteum. The sequence continues at coordinate 273,808,006 of CM021103.1, read as the reverse complement.
ATGTCTGGTCCTCAAGTATTTCCTTCCCATCCGACAACCTTTTCCCTTGCCAGTCCCACCTCTTCCATCATGACTCTTTTCCCCATGCGGTATGGGGGGCATAACCTATGTTATATACATATGTGAATTTTGTCTAGGAGTTCCAAGAGTTAAGGAGGGAGCAAGCTAACTCCTGGACAAAATTCACATATGTATATAGCATAGGATATGCTAGTTTCAGGCATAAATTCACATATGTATATAACATAGGATATGCCAGTTTCAAACTCCTAGACAAAATTCACCAATGCACATTGAAAAATGCATGAAAAACATACATGGTTACATACATAACGTGACGAGACGTCGTAGTGAAATAGTGGGTTTTACAATAGTCCGAGTTTTAGGAGACAGTGTGTTTTCCAAAACAATAGTGTATAAAATGGCAGAAAAAATGGGATTGTATGTGGGCTTTTTGCCATTTCCCAATTATGATTTTGAATACCACGTTATGCCCTTCTCTATCCATTCTGAAAAACAATGCAAACAATGGCGACATTTTAGGTTTAACATGATTTTCGTAATATAGCATTTCATTGCAAACTCCACAGATTCTGATTTCTACAACATTTAGCAATTTCACTCATATTTCTACAATGGGTTGTTGCTTATTTAATTAGAAAATGGAAAAATTCAAAAACCAACATACGGGGAGGAAACAAAACAAAAATTAAAAAACCCTTGATAGAAAAAACATTATCAGACCTGCATTGCAACTAACTCCTAGACAAAATTCACCTATGCACATTGAAAAATGCATGAAAAACATACATAAGAACATACATGGATACATACATAACATGATGAGACGTCGTAGTGAAACAATGGGTTTTACAATAGTCCGAGTTTTAGGAGACAACGTATTTACTAAAACAACAGTGTATAAAATGGCAGCAAAAATGGGATTGGATGTGGGATTTTTTCCATTTCCCAATTATGATTTTGAATGCCACATTATGCCCTTTTTTATCCATTCTGAAAAATAATGTGAACAATGGCGACATTCCAGGTTTTACATGATTTTCGAAATATAGCATTGTGAACCCCAATTTCATACCTGCACAAATACAACAAACAATCATATTATTAGATCATATGCAAGGTTAAAACAAGGATTCCCCATGAAATTAGATTGAAACATTAATATAAGAAAAAAATGAAGAACAATGCAAATGAAAGCAAATAAATCATATTTTAATGAACAACTATCAATCCCATGGGGAGTTGGTGCCGATTGGTATGTCGAAACCAACCCTTTCCCAACTCCTTTGTAAGCTTTGATGATTTGATCCACTTTATGGTTGAATTCCTGCATAACCTAGCTAAAAACTTTATAAAACTAGCTGAAATGAATGCTTGAAGATGGATTTGAGTATAATAGGTTTACTCAAAGTGTGGATGATAGAATGAGAGGAAGAGTCTCTCATTTATAAATTTCAAATTGGAAGAATGAATGAATGTGAGCAATGTGGGATCATTCAACATTCAATGGCCAAGTTCCACTTTTCAAGATGTGAATGGTTGAAGGTTGAGCACATTTTGATCAATGTGCAAGTTTGAATTTTGAATTTGATGAAGTGACATGTTTAGGGGGGATGAAAGAAATGGAGTTAATGTCACTTGGTTCAAGACCAAGGACATGTAAGAGACATTAAATTCCTTGTTGGAAGGACCAAGCCCATTTGAATTTGAATTCAAATTTGAGGGAATATTCCCATTTTATGCCATGTGAGGGAAAATAGATGAATTAATAAATCAACGTAAATGATTTAGTGTGCAAGTTGCATTCTCTAGAGAATTTCAGTGAGAGGGATTAACTTAATCAGGTTTTTGATTAATTTAATAGGAGATTTGATGATTTGACAATTTTGACTCAAATAGATGAATTAATTTAAATCATAATTTAGAGGAAATGATTAATTAAATAAATGATTTTGATTTATTTAAATAAAGGGGATAATGTTAGATTGAATCAAATAATGTCTAATTTATTCAATTTAATAAGAAGACTTTAGGGATTTAATCAAATAAAATGAATTATTTAATTAAAAGGAGTTTTACAGAATTAATTAAATAAAATCGATTTATTTAATTAATAGGAAATGATGACTTAATTAGATAAAGTTTATTTATTTAATTAAGAGATGAAGAGCGATGAATTTAATCAAATATAGATTATTCGATTAAATGACTAGCAAAGGAGATGATTCAGGGTGAAATAGTGTTAGTAAATCAGGATCCAGTGTGCCAGATTGAAATTGTACATTTTCCGTGTCTACATTTTGCCCCTCTTTGAAGCAATGTACTTGTTGCATTGATTTAAAGAATAAACTGCTGTGATCAAAGTTCAAAATTTCTCGATTTTTCAGATGCCCCAGTGTTGCCTCGGCGAGAAGAATTACGTTGGTATACCACCCCCTTGAGAGATCGGGTGGAAATGTACAATTTTCTGATCAAGATCATAATAAAATGCGAGAGGAGTGGTTCTATTGATCAATGGACGAAAGATAATTATTTGATGTAGAAAATTCTGATGATGTATAGACAGTCATTGGCCATGGGCAGCCTTGTGTATATTTTGATACAACACATCGATTTTAGATAGAAATGTTAGTAAAGATAGAAGAATAAGAAGAATAAGATGGATGGAAGGAGGATCCACACAAGTTCACATTATTACCAATGATGATGATGATTTTCTTACCAGGAGTTGGGATTTTCAAAGGGTCAATTACTTTATGTTTGATAACACACATAGGTACGATTGATCAAGGTATAAAGGATTAGGATGGCATTGTACCTAGTGTGATGGACTTTGACTTGATAATTAGATAGGAGTATTCTTGTTCACACTTAGCATGCATACTTTATTCAGGATGTAGTTTAGACATTATAAACATCTCGGGCCAAAACATAGAAAAGAAAGCCTTCGTATGTGGTCAACAGGATACCTAAAACATCCTCTCTACAAACCAAACAAATGATGCATGGATAAGTTATTTTACAAGTGTATCCCATAAGTGCAACAGATAAAAAAGATAATCATCATTGCCCCATTCCTTTCTCTCTAAACCTGTTTTGTTTAGGCATCATCGAGAGATCCTAGGAATGAACGCAAAATAAGATAAGTCAAAAAAAGACCAAGAAAAAGTAAACAAACAAGCTAATGTTCTTCATATTGCTAGCCAAGGCTTAAACTACTATGGGGTACCTGATGCTTATGTCCATCACAGGAAAGCTTCATCCTAGGACATGTTGTGATTAGGGTTTTGATGGGACTGATTGGGTGCTAAGCTATTGATACTCCGAGTTGACCAACTTGCTTGCTTACTGACTTAGGCTTTCGAGACTTTGACGATTTGGGTGTTCACTTTTGAACCTACTAGACTTGTTTCTGACCGAGTCACCAAAGGGTGAAGGCGACGATTGATTTTATTAGGAATGATGACTAATCACGGGTGAAAGCGAGGTGAGATGGATGCACCATTTTGGATTTTTAGATATTTTTGAGGCTGTTTTTGGAATTTTGAGACGATTTACAAATGTTTTTGGTATTTTTCAAGATTTTATGAATATTTTTGGATTTTGTGTCTCGGGGACCAATCAAGGATGGCCTTGCCTATGTTTAAACTCAGAGACGACGTAGTTTAGATGACAATTGACCTGACTGCTGATGAGATAGATGGGAAAATGGATTGTCATTGCGACGAACGCCTAAAATGTGAAATAGATGGGCAAACAGATTGCCATTGTGACGAATGCCTAAAATCCTAAAATGTAAAGTAGATGGGCAAACAGATTTCCATTGCGATAGACGCCTAAAATCCTTAAATGTAAACTAGATGGGCAAATGGATTGCCATTGCGACGGACGCCTAAGGACTAACCTAAAATGTAAACTAGAGGGGCAAACATATTGCCAATGCAACAAACACCTAAAGGACTGACCTAACTATCTCGGGGGATGATCAAAGATCAACCTTTCCTACGTTCAAGCTTAGAGATGACGTAGTTCGGCAAGATGACTCTATTTTTGATTTTTTTGAATTTTGAAATGTTTTTGGATTTTTGATGAATTTTCTAAATGTTTTTGGTTTTTTGATTTTCTGAATGTTTTTGAATTTTTTCGCGTGATTTTCACAATTTGGATATGGATATGCGATGATACCAATGCTTTATTTAGGGATTTTGTTGAAAAACCAAGCTTAATGTTTATCAATTGGATTGATGGATTGATAGTTTGACTAAGTGTGTTAAGTCAAACAAAAGTGATAATGCACTTGTAAACTATAGGAAGTTGTGTTATCCTAGAGTAAACTTGTACATAAGAGGATGGTTCGACTAAGTGTGTTAAGTCCAATGAGGTGATTATGGATTTGATAATTTGGCTAAGTGTGTTAAGCCAAACAAGATGATTGTGAACTTGTAAACCTTAGGAAGTTGTGTTATCCTAGAGTAAACTCGTACACAAGAGGGTGGTTTGACTAAGTGTGTTAAGTCAAACAAGGTGATAATTGATTGGATTTGATTGATCAAGATTTGGAAGCTTGGCTTGGAACGAAATTTGTTTTGCTGATTTAATGTGACATTGATGTGCACATTAGATGTGACTGATATGAACTGTTTGGATTGATCTTCGATGAAAGGTAAAGCTTGATAAGGAACGTCGTCTTGTCAAAATATGTCATGGGCTAGTGATTTAGATTTTTTGGATCACAAATGCTTTGACCAATCTGATTTCACATTTTCCAATGTTTGGATTACTTCATAAGTTAGAGGACATAGATCAAGCTTTATTCCCAAAGCAAGATGTAAACATCTCCTCCTAGTGTCTAGCAATGTTTGAATGGCCGTGGATGGATTATTGGATAGATGGATGGATGGATAGATACGGTAAGCATGCAAAGGATGCCAAGGATTATCTTGCAACAAGATAAGGTATTCAAATAGAGGATTCTCATTTGGATAATGCTTTAAGGCTCAGATAATGTTGGGTAGGATAGAATCAATGAAAATGACCCATGTCAAGTTTCTACCATAAGCAAGTGTAAAGTGTGCACCAAAATTTCATCAAGATTAAGATACCTTGGAGCATGGATTTAGATGGATGAAAATGGAACAGTTCATGGATGATTGGATAATATGGCTCAAATGATGGCTTTATTATGGATGTGATAAGATGCTTTCTCTTGAACTGGCGCATGCAGATGCTCAATTCTACACGATGCCTATTTGCCAAGTTTTCATCATGGTACTTACCCAAAGTGCCACCGAAATGGTTTTCGCTAGAGGATGATTTTTCTTTTTACTATTTTCAATCCTTTTTTCTAATTTTTTTTTTGATTTTTTTGATTTTTTTGTTGTCACCAAGATGCCTGTTTGCTAGGTTTTCATCAAGGTGACCATTTTTTGAGGACATTTTTGTGATTTTTTGTATTTTCTGAGAGATTTTAAGTTGATGTTGAATCACCTGGTACTGTTGACATTGATGCTTCTGTCATAATGTGCCATTGATATCCTGGTTGAAGAAGTTGCTTAGCCAAGGTACGTGCACTTGAATGCAACTTTTGAGATCCCTGATCTGCTTTGTTGATACCAGAGTTAACTCTGTCTTTGTGTGTACATTGCAATAGAGTTCCTTCTAAATCCTTATGATTAAGGGTCATTGCCAACACATGGTCAATGAAAGAATTGGATATCATGTGTGGAGGCATGGATGGAGTGTGTTTAGGAATAAGATATGGATTGGTTGACAGTTTGGAACCTTTGACTCTCCACACTTGGGAAGATGAGCAATGATGGATGGATATGGAAGTGTGCATGGAATTAGGACCAATTGCTCGATATACTTTGTATGTTGCTCGAAAAGTTTTCTTTTTTATTTGTGGACAATTTTGATGGATAGTTTTCCCTTTTTTATTTTGCCCCATAGTTTCTTTGACTAATGGAGTTTGATAGGGATAGTATTTCTTTGCATTCTTTGGTATCCATATGTATTTGATTTGTCCCTCATGCTTTGCTAATTCTTTTTCTTTAATGACATTCTTGGTGGTTTCATTCAAATATTTCTTTAGATGTTGGTCCCAATTCGTGGATGGGGTGATGGGTGGGTGAGGATTCATGATGTGGCGGGTTGTAGTATTGACATTGGTTTCATCATAAGGATCCTTCGTGCTCCCTATGTTGATGTTTGCTCAAGACAAAGTTGCCCCCAGTTTTGTGGAAGTATTACTGATATGTTGAGATCCCTTGATTATCGAATAACCAAGGCCTTGACCCTTAGGATTGCCAACAATTTGCACTGGTTCTAGGATACCCTGTTCATGTAGGCCTAATCCTCTACCTTGATAATTCATCTGCTGAAAAAACTTATTTGCAATAGGATATGATTTACCTCGAAAACAAGGTGCTAGTCCTTCTCTGCTCTGTGGTGGATCTTCAAAAGTGAAAAATTCCTTATTGATGAGGTAGCTTTCCCTAAGAAAGGTAAGTGATCCAAATTTATAAGCGATTGAATCTTCCATATGTGGGATGAATTCCTGATTCATATCTTTAGCTTGATCTTGTGACATATCAGATTTTAATGCTCCTTCAAGAGGTGTTGATGTTTCACTGTCCTTGTAAAAGTCTTCCTCATGATCCATTCTTGATATGCTTTCACATGATGTTTCTGATTCACCACTTCTATAGAAGACTTCTTCATGATCCTCTTTTGTTATGTCTTTAGATTTTTCTATACTTTGATCATGTGTACAAATGTTAAGAGTATGAGACTCTTGTTCCTTGGTAATGATATCAAGAGTATGAGACTCTTGTTTTGAATGAAGATCATCTATGGGTCCATTCAATGAAATCCTCTCATGGGTAGATGGAGGAGTATGTTCTATGTAGATATGATCATCTTGTATTGATAGGAGAGTTTCCATTATATCATTGTAGTAGATTGGAGATACAAATTCTTGATCTTGAATGATTTCAAATTCGCTTTCGACATGCTTTGGATCAAGTTCTTGACATGGGTCAATTTCAAAGAATGGATTGCTTTCTTGGATATCTTCATTAGGTATAGGAATTTTCTCAAATGTCATGAGGTCAAAGGATGTCCATATGTTTTGGAAAGGATCATTGCTAGACCTTGGTGAAAGATGTTGATCATGCTTTGGAATAAATTCTTGAGATATGTCCTCTAACTTGTTAGGTGATGTAGAGAAATTTTCAACATGATCATTGGTCAAAGGATCTTGATCATCATTTTCAATGATTGTGGTGGGAATCTGCTGCAAACTTTGTTGAGCGAGTAATTCCTGCATTTTATGTTGAGCCAACAATGCTTGTTGTTGGTTGTGTTGTCATTGTTCCAGCAAAGCTTGTTGTTGGTCTTGCTGCTGCTGTGCCAACATAAATTTTTGTTGGTCTAGTTTTTGTTGTGCCAACAAAGCTTTTTGTTGGGCTCCTTGTTGTGCTACTTGTTCATGGATTGCTTGTAATAGTGCCCGAAATTGTGCTTGCGCCTGCTGAGCTTGGTGTTGGGCTTGAGCTTGAGCTTGTGATTGTAGGGTTGCTTGTGCAGCTTGTTGGTTTCATAGCACCTTTTGATGAGCGACTTGTCGAGCAGCTTGCAACATGATGGAGAATGAATTTTTCATGTTGTATTTTGGTGGTGGTGGTGGTGGATGGGGAATGGTTGCCATCTGTTGTTACGATATCGATGACGAAATGGGAGGTTTTGATATGATGCTTTGATTTATGAAGGGGGTGTTGTTCGGATTCGGTTGATTGACGGTTGGTAAAGGGAGAAGGCTCATGCCTTGATTGTTTGGTTGATAGATTTGTAAGTTTTGGTTTTGACTTAAATCTACCATAGGAAAAGTTGTTCCAAAATTTAGATTGGGCATGCTCACATTTGTACCATTGATGTTTGTAGGAGATAATGATCCCATGTATGGATTGTACAAATACAAGTTTTGAAAATTAGTTGGTATTATAAGGCTTGGATAGTTTGGTTGAATTAGATTACTCATGATGTATGAATCAAGTTTATATTCCATATTCCTCTTGTGTTTTAACCTTGTTGACCTTCAAGGGTTTAGGACCAATGATTAGGTGAAGGATGAAAGGGGTGAATGATACAGGTGTTTTGAACTTTTAGGAGCTTTGGATCAATTCTAGACTTAAGGACTTGGTTCGATTTTATTTTGATTGATGATAGTTTGACTAAGTGTGTTAAGTCCAACAAAGTGATAATGCACTTGTAAACTCTAGGAAGTTGTGTTATCTTAGAGAAAACATGAACACAAGATGATAATTTGGCTAGGTGTGTTAAGCCAAAAAGGTGATGTTTGAACTTGTAAACCCTAGGAAGTTGTGTTATCCTAGGGGTAAATTCACTCAAAAGGATTGATAATTTGACTAGGTACATTAAGTCAAACAAGGTGATGTTGATTTTTCCCAAAAGTCTAGCATAAGTGATTTTTCTAAGGTTCTAAAAGTTGTCGATGAGATGGGATTTGATTGATGTTTGGATGGGTGAGGTTTTTGACTTGATCCTAGATGACCCTACGAGGACCTGTTTACTAGACCAAGATATTGAAGAACATGTTTTTCCCTAGAAGTATTTCAAACCAAAAGATCAATGTTTGTATGGAAACCAAATGACTCAAAAGGGACCAAGAACATGTGTGGTTCAATTGTCTGTTATCTTGCTTAGATTCATTTCTTTTTACCATAAACACTCTCTTGATTATGCTTTTCAAACTAAATGTCCAATATCCTAATTTTCTTTCATCCCACAAAGTGCATTATGTGGAAATCAAGGAAAAGGTTCCCTAGTGTTTAACCTTGGTGAAAAGAATTGATGATAAAATCCAAGCACTTAGAAACCTCTGAGGATATGATCCCTAGGGAAATCGAGAGTACTTAGATTCATCAAAGGATATTTGTTTCCTCCAAGGGGTTTGAAATTTGGATCTGTTTGTGGATGTTGGTTTTTCGATTGTTTTGAGGACCAAGCAATGTATTTTTTATTCCCAAGCACATGTACAACCCTAGGATGATGAGACAATATTTTGTTGGGTTCCCACTTGGAAAAATCTAGCTGCGCATATGTTGTGTGGATGACTAGATGCTTGACCACACTACCTCCCCTCCACAACACACACTTCTCGATTCAGCCGAGCATCAACACCCATGAATCTCTCATAGCATACTTTTCATCTCTACAACAAAACTGCATGTATAATGTGGGGCGGCTTCAAAGGACATGACCTTTTGCACCAACAAAATAGATAAGGATTTGGCCTTCTAAACAAGGGTTTCAATTTGTACTTTCCATTCGTGGAGGCTAACCCATGCGGCGAGAGACCATTGCTGCCCTTCTCGTCGGAGCCAACCACATGATACTGGCCTTTGTTCCAATACCCAATTTTATATCTCGGTTGGAAATACACTCGTCCTTAGTGTGTTACCAGTTGGGTCATTCCATTGGGTGAGTATGTTTTCCCACAAGGCAAGCTTGCTAAGATAACAAAAGCGAGTAAACTTATTTGTAGTTCGATCAAACTTTGTTTAGAAACAAAGGGAGAGCACACACCATAAGTCTACTCACACTTGCAAAGTGTTTTGTTCAATTTTGAACTCAAAATGAAAGTGTGGATGTAATACTTTTGACAACCTAATATCTCAAAAATACTTTTGATTCTCAAGATCGTCGTGAGGCACGAGAGAAGCGCATACGCCTTCTATATGATATTACTTTGTTAAAAGGATTACAAAACATCAAGAACAGATATTCATTTTAATCCTCAAAGCAAGAAATGAGTTATTTTTAAAGCACCAAATTTGAAGTGTGAGATTTTCCTTGTTGAGTTGTTAAAACCTTAAACCAAATCTATTAGATTGTTCTAAAGTTCTTTTTATCCTTTTGTAAACTTTTGAAAAAAAGAAAATTTGTGTCGTTCTTTTTAATCCCCAAAAGAAAAATTAGTGTTCTAAGAGCATGAAAGTAAACAAATCCTTAGAAAGGGATTATAAGTTATCCCAAAGTGTTAAAAAACACTTAATACAATGAGATGATAAATTCATAAAGAAACCTTTGGCCTTTGTTTTTCTTCCTTCACTTTTGATCAAGAAATTTCCTCTCTTTTTTGGCAGATTTCAACAATTGTTAGATTTTTCCATTTTTGGTAATTTTGCATACATGACTTTGAGAGTCCTATTTTTCCCAAAAAATTTATAAAACTAAGATAGGATGAATTGCCAACTAACATATGAAATTGGAAACATGGGTTTTGAGTTATTAACAAAACAACATTTGAAAAAACTAGGAAAAAACACTAAAATGTCATTTTGAGGGCCAAGATGAAAGTTTCAAGCCCCAAAAATGTGCCAAGATGAAATCCAACCCATCTAGATATCTAGATGGTTCCCAAACCACATGCCACCTCATAAGGAAACCACCTGTAAAATTTCAAAAAAAACCCACATCCGAGTAAAAAGTTATGACCTCGGGAAGTTCCTACATCACAAAAAAATGTTAAAAAACCAGAAATCTGCAGGTGGAGCGTAGTTAACAAATGCGGCGCAGTTAGCAAATGTGGCATAGTTTGGAACAGAAGTGGCGCTATATAGCGTCGCAAGTTTGACTGGGTGCGGCGCTCTGCAGAAACAAAGACCATAGGTGCGATGCAATTTGGTCACGAAACGCAGTTTGTGAGGCAGTGAAGTTTGGAAATTTTAAATTTTGCAAGCAGGAAAGTGGGTGTGGAGCAGTTTGGAAGTAGAGTGGTGCAATATGGTGCTGCATCTCTGAAAGTGGTGTGATATAGCACCGCGGGACTGTGTGCGGGGCAGTTAAGAATTTTGAAAATTTGCAGGCGGGAAAGTAGGTGCGGCGCAATTTAGAAATTTTGCGCGGTTTAGTATAATACCATGCCTCTGAAAGCGGTACAATATAGCGTCACGAGACTGTGTGCGGTGCAGTTTTCCTGTGTAAAAAAAAAATGTTAAAAAAGCACGGAAATGTTGAAAAACGTGATGAAATCCTTGAGATTTTCCCTCCTTCTAGTGCCAAAATGTGAACCCCATTTTCATACCTGCACAAACACAACAAGCAATCATATTAAATTAGATCATATGCAAGGTTAATAAGGATTCTCCATGAAATTAGATTGAAACATTAATATAGGAAAAAAATGAAGAACAATGCAAATGAAAGCAAATAAATCATGTTTAATTCAAACAACTATCAATCCCATGGGGGAGATGGTGCCGATTGGTATGTCGAAATCAACCCTTTCCCAACTCCTGTGTAAGCTTTGATGATTTGATCCACTTTATGGTTGAATTCCTGCATAACCTACCTAAGAACTTGATAAAACTAGATGAAATGGCTATACTTGAAGATGGATTTGAGTATAATAAGTTTACTCAAAGTGTGGATGATAGAATGAGAGGAAGAGTCTCTCATTTATGGATTTCAAATTGGAAGAATGAATGAAATTGAGCAATGTGGGATCATTCAACATCCAATGGCCAAGTGCCACTTGTCAAGATGTGAATGGTTGAAGGTTGAGCACATTTTGATCAATGTGCAAGTTTGAATTTTGAATTTGATGAAGTAACATGTTTAGGTGGGATGAAAGAAATAGAGTTAATGTCACTTGGCTCAAGGCCAAGGACATGTAAGAGACATTAAATTCCTTGTTGGAAGGACCAAGCCCATTTAAATTTGAATTCAAATTTGAGGGAATATTCCCCTTTTATGCCATGTGAGGGAAAATAGATGAATTAATAAATCAAAGTAAATGATTTATTGTGCAAGTTGCATTCTCTAGAGAATTTTAGTGAGAGGGATTAACTTAATCAAGGTTTTGATTAATTTAATAGCAGATTTGATGATTTGACAATTTTGACTCAAATAGATGAATTAATTTAAATCAGAATTGAGAGGAAATGATTAATTAAATAAATGATTTTGATTTATTTAAATAAAGGGGATAATGTTAGATTGAATCAAATAATGTTTAATTTATTCAATTTAATAAAAAGACTTTAAGGATTTAATCAAATAAAATGAATTATTTAATTAAAAGGAGTTTTATAGAATTAATTAAATAAAATTGATTTATTTAATTAACAGGAGATGATGACTTAATTAGATAAAGTTGATTTATTTAATTAAGAGGTGAAGAGCGAGGAATTTAATCAAATATAAATTATTCGATTAAATGACTAGACAAGGAGATGATTCAAGATGAAATAGTGTTAGTAAATTAGGATCCAGTGTGCAAGATCGAAATTGTACATTTTCCATGTCTACAAGCATTTCATTGTAGAACCCATAGATTCTGCTTTCTACAAACATTATTCAGTAATTTCACTCATATTTCTACAATGGGTTGTCCCTTATTTCATTCAAAAATGGAAAAATTTGAAAACCAACTTACAAGGAGGAAACGAAACAAAAATTTCAAAACTCTCGACACAAAAAAACATTATGAGACCTACATTTCAACTAAATAGTTTCTTCGACAACCCCAAAATTTTAAAAATAGCAGATGGGAGGAGATGAAAAACTAAAACCCTCAATTGAAAATCACAAACCCTAAACCCCGCAACGAATGCCCGTTCATTTCTTCGGTATTCATCGTAGAATGGAAAAATGGCACATACACAGAGTGGATATACATACTTGAAGGAGCTTTGCATGCCTACAACTCTTGCCCTCGCTATCCACCAAAATGTTGCCATCCAAAAATGGAGAAAATGAGACCTCATCGGGGCTTTTTGATATTTGCTAATAATGGTTTCGAATGCCACGTTTTTGTCCATCCATGCCGAACGATTATTTTGAAAACTCGTTGGCACTGACATGATTTCCCAGGGACGGGACAACAATAGGCACGGGGGATGAGACATCTGGATGTCATGTCTTTCCTTCCATCTGACAACCTTTTCCGTCGTGGGTCCCACCTCTTTCGTCACAACTCTTTTCTCCATGGGGTATGGGGGCATGTCCTATATTATATACATAGGTGAATTTTGTCTAGTAGTTAGCTTTCTCCCCTATATATAGTGTGATGTCTAGGGTTATACATTTTGGTTGTCCATTCAATAATTTTTGGGCTAATGAAACAATTAGGGATAGTTCTATTTTGTTGAGGTCAAATTTTTAAGTATCATACACAAAGTTTTGAACATATGATTTTTTGAAGAAAGAATTAATTGTTGTGCAGTTTTTTCACACACGCCCCACTAAACTAGGGACCCTCTTTTTCCTACCCCTCTTTTGAGCTTATCTTTGAAAATCCTGGGGGTTCTCAGTCTTTGGTGCTTGCTTTGGTTTTGGGGTTCCCTTTTGGTTGAGTTCTTGGTGGCCTTGGTGTCTTGTGGATGTCCTTTTGGGTGGTCTTCTTTTGCCTTTTGTTTTCCCCCATGTGTTGTCTTTGTTTGGGTCCTAAGGGTTGTGGTTTTCTCCCTTAGCTTTCCCTTGTTTTCTTATGTTCTGTCGGAGGTGGAACCGGGATGGAATTTGATTCTAAACTTTTTGCAAGTTCTGAGTCCAGTTTCTATTCTGGCTCTGGCTCCGCTTCCTGCTTTCCCATTTTTATCTTTGTGTTTCCCGCTTTCAGTCTAAGGGTTGGTTCCCTTAGTGTTTTCTTTTGCTTCGCTTCTTTCATTGTTTCTTTTGTTCTGCCGGGATGGAATCGGATTTTGAACTTTTCCAAAGTTCGAAGTCCGATTTCTTTTCCCTCTCCGGCTCCGGCTCCCGTCCTTTTTTGTCTTTATCATTGCTTTCTCCTTTTGTTCCGGTTGATGGCTTTGCTTCCCTTTCATTTTCTCCTGGCAGAGTCGGGTGCAGAATGGATCATGGCTGGTAACTTTTCCAACGTTCCCAATCCTAATCTGGTTGTGGTTCCGGTTTTTCCCTGCTGGTTTGGTTCTTTCTTTGTCGGTGTCATTTTTGAGCCGTTCGGCTCTGGCTTCCCCCGTGTGTGCCTCGTCTTCTCCGTTTGCGTTCGACGGAGTCGCGTGCGGAATGAATCATGACTAGGAACTTTTCCAAATTTCCCAGTCCTGATCCCATTCTAGTTCCCTCTCTGGTTTTGCCTGGCTTCTCGTGGGTTCACTTTTTGGTTCCCACTCCACTTTCGTTGGGGTGTGTTTTGTTCCCGCCTGTCTTGGCCCCTCGCCCGTGTTTTGTTTCGCCTCCGGTTTTGCCTCCGATTTTGCCTGGCTTCTCATGGGTTCCCTTTTTGGTTCCCACTCAGCTTTTTCCAGGGTGTGTTTTGTTCCTACCTGTCTTGGCCCCTCGCCCGTGTTCTATTGCACCTCCGGCTTCGCCTATCTCCTTTGGGTTTTTATTCCTGTTTCTGCCCCGCTTCCTCCAAGTGGGTTTCAGCTTTGTTTCACCTATTCCCCTTTCCTTTCCACCTCCACCTCTACCTATTTCTGGCTCCGCTCTCACTTGGATTGCTTCTTGGTTTTCTGACCTTGGTTTCTTTGCCTTGCCTAGATTTCAATGGTGTATTGGGTATTCATGACGTTTCGTTTGTGTGTAGGTTGGAGTAATGATGGACGTTATAGATCTTGAAACAATTTGTAGCCATGGTAGTGTGGCTCATTCTTGCATGAAGGGTAGTTCTAGTTGGTGGCCATTAATGGCTGGTTGGTGGGATGTGATGGTCTCTTTATGGTTGGGATCGATTTGGGTCGTTCATTTGCATCTTTAACCCGATCGATGGTTGGCATTCCTTCTGGCTTTCGCATACGTCTCCCTTCCTCTATTTGCATGGGTGTTCATTCATGATGGGTGTGGCTCGAGGATCTGTCACTTGGTGGCATATGACCCTGGTTGATCTAATGGCGTCCTTTGATGCATTTATTGCTAGGTGGTGGGTTACTACTGTTTGTCAGGACTATTTGGTTGGTGGCTGTGAATTTTGTAACCCTAGATTTGTTCTCGAGCGGGCGATTTTCTATATATTTGGAACTCTGCTTCTTTTGTTGGTTAGATTCAACAAGGTTGGAATGAGCAAGGATTAGAGGACTGAGTCGGTAAAGACTTGTAATATTTTATAGGTTAGAAGAATCTTTTACATTTCAGGCATATGCCGTAACAGACCAGAAATGTTGTGAACGTGATGATTTAATAAAAGGTTCAGACATTGTGTTATGACTAGTGTCTCCTTCTCATTGAATAATATTGCATGTTTCTTGTTTCATCTTTTGAAATGTTTGGAAATGTTTGAATATAGTTTAGATTCAATTTTTAAAAGCTAATGATCTAATATCTGAAGTGTTGTACCGATCCCTGGTTCATATCTTGGGCAGCTTCTTGATTATGGGAATGTTGTGCAAGGTCAACCTTTACCCCCATTCATGTGCTTAGTTCAGCTACATTTATTCATTCAATCTCATTGAATGAATGCTTTTAGCCTGAAAATATCTAGAACCTTAGAAGATTGCACTGTTTTCTACAAGATTGCGGGTATATCCTGGGTCGACCAGAAATTAGTTTCAAGGGATTGGTCCATTTCAAGTTTTCTGTTATTTGCATGATTCATGTTAGAGGTAGTGTGAGTAACTAGAAATTCTGAAACCCTTTCCTTTTCCTGTTTCTTTTATTATGTGGGTAAAACCTAAAATTAAAGAATCACTATGTTTAAAATCTGATGAGTTTAGAAGCTCCCAACATTCATGCATAAGGCCCCTTGTGATTACCAGCATCTTCACATTTTATCATTGAGTTTGTTGTATTGCATTGTCATGACTTGACACCCGAGAGACCTTGGGGTTATCTCTCTATTCATAGAGATCAATCTTTCAAGAGAGACAAGATAAGTTTCATTTTGTCTGAGTTGTTGCCATGCAAAAACACCAAACAATAGGATTGGTGCTAGAAGGAGGGCCGTCAACAAGCTGGATCATTTTCTAAATGCCATCTCTCCTGAGAGGCTCAGAAGGAGAACCAAATCCGTAACAAGAGAAGTAGAAGAGTTCCAGGAATTACCACCTCCAACTAGATAGAGAAGGACCAAAAGGAGGGATGAATCATCATCTAATCCAACATTCCTATCATCTTCACCACCACCCACTCCATCTTCATCTGATTCTGAGGCAGGTTCCATTCCACAACACCAACCAGTCATCCATCTACCATTACTACCCCCACCAATGGATTTCCTGGCAAACAACCTATCACCCTTGACGTTCAACAACTACAATGTCATGCCCAAGAACTTCGAGCACTTCTGCTCCAAGTTTCATATGAATGACCCAAATAGGATAGCAGAAGAACATATCAAGATATTTTAGACCTGTCTGAGGGATAGAGGGATTAACCATGAGTATGTCGTATGCAGACTCTTCCCCTATTCATTAGGAGATGAAGCCTTTTATTGGTACAACCACTTACCTGTGGCTTCCATTCATAACTGGGTTGAGCTTGAATCTACATTCTTGCTAAAATTTAAAATTCCCATTAGTGCTAATGAGCTATATATGCAGTTTATTGGGGTAAAGGGAGAAATCAATGAGCCTATAGGATCATTCAATAATAGGTTCCATCGAGCGTATACCAGGCTCCAAGCACCTTATGCTGGAAATGAGTCCATTGTCCTAGAGGTCTATTTTGAAGCCCTCGATAGTCTTAGCTCCACCATCCTCAAGTGGAGGACCAATTCACCAACTACCTTAGTCGCTGCATACACCAAGGCTATTAAGGTCAGTACCAACTTGAGACAACACTTTTCATGACCCTTGCCATCTTTAGGACCAACTGCTAACCAAAACCAAGTCCAATCTCTCAACCAGGCTCTGACTAATCACACTCCCATCATGAACTCTATTCCGCAGTTGCCTTTGGTTCCTCACCCAGGTCACCCAATAAGTCAAACTCATCTAGCGACTGGTTATCCTCAGTAGACTGTTAACCATCCCCTCCACCTGCAATAACAAACCCACTTCCCTGCATATGTACAAAACTTGGAGGTTTTGAATCAGTCTAATGGTTCTGGAGGAGTGTTAGTGTATTTTCCCACCATCATGAATTCAGGTCCCTTACAACAATCTGGATAAAGAAAGGTTGGATGAACTAGTAGAGCAAGTAAAAAAGTTAAACATGGAGGTAAATCATCTAAGGAACCCGAACAATCAGCTCCAAGCCAATCAGAAGAGCATGCAATCAAAATATAATAGAGGGTAGCACTAAGATAGAAATGAAAATTTTGAAAGAGGACAAGGTTCTAGCCAAAACTTTGATAGAAACCAACAATGGGGACAAGGATTTGAAAGATGACAGCCACCTGGGAAAAATAGGCCATGGAATACTAGGCCTAACAATGGGGGAGTTCCCACACCACTGGACCAGCCTTTCAATCAAGAAAAATCTCTAGGTGGTGTATACTTAGTAGAGGCTGCTTTGTCTAGATGGTGTAGACTTCACGAGACAAATCAACATTTTGAGCTCGACTACCCTGAATTTCAAACCGCCACTTCCATCTTTCAATGTGAAGTTGGAAATAACTCCACCGGCCAAGAATTGGTTCCCTCGAATCCCCATGATTCCATAATTTTAGTGTTGAATCATGCTTCGTTCCCTAAGGATGAAGAGAATGAACCAGAAGAAGAATCAAGCAGCCAAAATGGAGAGGTTGAAGAAGTACTCAATGAAGATGAAATCTCTCAGTTATTTGATGAAGAAACTAAGAATGACAATGGCCCATTGGATGGAGAAGAGGCCACTATTGAGTAAGTGCACATGTTTTAGCAACCAAAAAGAAAATATGATTTGAGGAGCAAGCCCCACAGGGATCCACAATCTGGAGGACCGTTTACTACATCTGCCCCTCCACACAATTTCACTACTCCACCGGATCCACATGCCAATAACAATCCTACCCTCAGACACCTACACAATACCTAACGAAGGAGGGACAACCAAATGTCTCCAAGGGAGGCATTGTTGATGCAATGAAGGAGAAGAAGGTTGGCCATTCCAAGGAGCTTCACATCGATCTGAATGTGGAACAGCTGGGAGAATATGTTACCGAGGAATTCAAAAGGGTAAAAGTGAGTCTTTCTGCCTTCTAATTACTAAGAGTTCCTAAAATCAGAAATGTGGTCCTTGGGTCCTTTAATTCAATTGTAGCAACCCTAGGAGTAGCTACTAATGAAGCAGTTGCAAGATCCCCTATTTTACAAATACCCAAAGGTCCTAGTCCTTCACAGCCCAAGGATAGGGGTAGAGGAAGGGATAAGAGTCAGGTAGGCCAAGCCGGCTCATAGTTGAATTTATTTTGGGGCAAGATGGAAACCCCTCCTTTCCTAATTTCCATTCGTATATTTGGTAAAAATTTGCACAATTTCCTGTTGGATTCGGGGGCATCCACAAATGTTATGCCATTTGTTCTTTGTAGGGCTCTTGGTATTACCCCTTCCATTTCTCAAAAGAAAGTCACCTAATTAGACAAAATAGACGTGAACATTGTAGGAAAACTAAATATGATTCCCATGCAAGTTGCCTCGGGCCCTAGAGTGCAACAAGTGCTCAATATCCAGGTGGCAGACATCCCTGACACCTATGGTCTGATCTTGGGTAGATATTTTACTAGGGCACTCAATGGGTACACATCCACAGATCACTCCCATATGTGGCTCCCCTGGAAAGGAGTCCCGAATCAGATCATAATTGAGAGGGAACCAAGAATGAAGTATTTCATTACCAAATATTAGAATACTTCAAATGAGGTGTTGGTGATCAAAGTCAGTATGGGAAACTATGTCCTAGCCTCCCCTACTTTGGATGAAGAAGAATGCCTGATGCTGCAAAGCTCTTTTGGTGAACCCATACCCGAAGCCTCGGGCCTCGAAGTAATGCTTGACCAAACAATAGGATTGGTGATAGGAGAGGAACTTGAGGACCAGGAAGAGAAGCAACTTGGCCTGCTGAATAACTTCCAAGAATTTATCCAAAAATGTGTAGAAAATCAGGTTCAGCTGGGTAGACACATGCACTTTGAAGAATTGCTCCTTCCCAATTGGTGTCGGGTGCACAACGCTCCTCATTCTGAATTAGAGTGTTGCTTGTGTCAAAATGCAGTAGAATGAATACAAAGACACATCAACACAACCCCAATTGTTGGGTCAGGCGTAAAGGCCATTCAAAGTAATCAAAAGGGAAAGGATCCTGAACCTCTGGACGAACCTTCAGGTGTCAGAAAAGACCAAGGTATCTCAAGAAAAGTAGGATTTGATGATTGTTGGGTATTGAGGTTTGATGGATCCAAATCCAAGCAAGGTGCTAGAGAAGGACTTGAACTAATCAATCCTAAGGGTAAGACCTACTTTGTTGCTCACAGACTCCAATTCTAATGCACCAACAATGTAGCTGAGTACGAAGCTCTAGTTCATGGGGTGCTAATGGAACATAAAAAGAAAGTCAAAATTTTGCAAGTATTTGGAGACTCTGAGCTTGTCATCAGGAAAGTAAGAAAACAATACTCATGTCATAATCGAAGGATGACCAACTACAGGCATAGAATCGGGGACCTTATTGAGGGATTTGATGCCTTCAACATTCAATTGATTCCTCAGAGTAAGAATTAGACTGCTGATTCTCTAGTGCAAGAAGCAAGTACATTGGAGCCATTATCACTTTCAGGCTTGAAGAAGTTAACTGTGGAACTTGTTCCAACACGCTTGGTGCCTGACAATGTCACCAAATTTTAGGTATTTGAGGATGATAAGAAAATTCTTGATTTTATTACTAGCTGTGATGTATTTGCTTCCCAAGTGATTGATGAGGTCGAGCCCCAGGAGGCTAAAATTGACTTGGAAGGAGTCCTCAATTTGAAGACTAATACTATCCCAAGAGGCATGGTGCAATTAGAAAGGATGTTTAATTTTGATAGGATTAAAGATCAAGAGCAAAAAATGAAAAAGGAGTCCCTCAACCATTAATGTGAAACATTCAACATGGGGACCCAAGGTGATGTCAAAAATGTCCTTATTGGTAGGGTGTGCACTCCAGAGGAAGGGAAAGGAATTATCGATGCCTTGCACACATATCAAGATGTGATAGCCTAGAGCTATGATGACTTGGGAACATATGACACTTCAGTTATTACACACACAATTCCCCTCAAGTCTAGTGTCAAGCCATTCAGGCAAAGAAAAAGACCAGTTAATGCTTTGTTGGAGCCCATTATTCAAAAGGAAGTGCAGAAGATACTGTCAACACAAATCATATTCCCAGTAAGACATTCGACATGGGTCACCAACTTAGTTTCGGTCAGGAAGAAGAATGAGGAAATCAAACTATGTGTCAATTTCAGGAACCTGAACAGAGCATCAGAGAAGGATAATTATCTGGTCCCTTCACTGGATGAGGTGATTTAGGTTGTCAATGGATCCTAGATGATGTCCTTCTTGGATGGATACTCTGGGTACAATCAGGTCATGGTTCAACATGAGGACAGGGACAAAACTGCCTTTACTACAAAATGGGGAACCCTTGCTTACCGAAGAATTCCCTTTGGATTAATCAATGATGGAGCTACGTTCCAAAGAGAAATGGATATTGCCTTCAAAGACATCATCGACGAATGCATAATCATCTACATGGATTATTTAACCATCTTTCCGAAGAAAAGAAGTGATCATGTTGCAGATTTATGCAAAGTATTCCACAAGTGCAAAGAGTTTGGTATTTCACTTAATCCAAAGAAGTACATTTTTGGAATCACTGAGGGAAATCTGTTAGGGCACATTATTTCAGAGCAAGGTATTACCATTGATCCTGAGCGAGTGGAGGCAATTCTGAAAATTCCCCCCTTGCAAGCAAAAAGGAAATGAGGTCCTTCTTTGGTAAGATTAATGTTGTTAGGAAATTTATCACTGGATTTGCAAAAATAGTCAAGCCACTGAATGCCATGATGAAGTAAGAGGCGAAGATTGAATGGAATGCAGAAGCTAAGGAGGCATTTGTAGGAATTAAGAGAGCTATCATTGAGGCCCCTATTTTGGTAAGTCCCAATTACACTAAGCCATTCTACATCTACTCGTTTGCCTCCAATCACTCTTGTGCTGGCTTGTTGACACAAAAGTCTGATCAAGGAAATGAACATCCCATAGAATTCATGAGTACACCTTTAAAGGATGCTGAACTGAGGTATCCAAGTGTTGAAAAGAAGGCCTATGCCTTGGTCCGAACTATGAAGAATTTTAGGCACTATATACTGAGAAACAAGGTATTTGCTATAGTCCCTGACCCTGCGGTTAAGTTGTTGTTGATGCAAAATGAGCTGGGTGAACGTAGAGCAAAATGGGTGACTATGTTACAAGAATATGACATTGAAATTCAACCCATGAAGTTGGTAAGGGGCCAAGGACTGACCAAGACAATGGTAGAAATGGGTCCTAACCTTGTGACTCAACATTATAATCTTGAGGATGTTTCTCAATGGAGCTAGTATGATGTCATTGTTTACTACTTGTTGCATCAACAATGTCCCAAATTTGTTGAATTCAATACAAAGGGGAGCCCTACGTTTGAAGGGTGGAAGTTACATGATGAAGGAAGTTGTCTTATATAAGAGAAATCATGAGGGTGTCTACTTGAGATGCCTAGGGAAAGAAGAGGCAGGCAAGGTGATGGCCGAGTTTCATGATAAATATGGCACAGGCCATGGTTCAACATCTTCCACTGCAAAATTAGATTCTAAGGGAAGGTTACTATTGGCCTACCTTGTTTAAGGACGTACATGACCACATAAGAACCTGCCATATGTGTCAAACTACAACAATTCAGGAGAGGTGTGCAGCTCTTCCACTTCGACCTATCATAGAGGTAAAACCATTTGCACAATGGGGAATGGACTTCATAGGTCCAATCAACCCACCTTCATCTACGGGCCATAGGTATATTTTTACCATAACTGATTATTTTACTAGGTGGATTGAGGCTCTTGCGTGCAAACAATGTACTTCTCAGGTAGTAATCAATTTCATGGTATCAGGTATTATTAATTGCTTTGGTTGTCCATTAGCTGTAGTTTGTGACAATGGTTCTGTATTCTCATCTCTAAATTTTTATAATTGGGCTTATGACCATGGGATTACCATCAAATTTTTATCTAAATACTATCCATAGGGGAATGGTTTGGCTAAGTCTTCCAATAAGAACCTTTTGACCATCATCCAAAAACTATTAGATGAGAACCCCAAGGATTGGCATACCTAGCTTAGATTTTCTCTTTGGGTAGGCCACACTAGACAGAAAACATCCATAGGAACCCCTCCTTATCACTTACTGTATGGTTTGGAACCTATCCTTCCCATCTAGCTAAAGACCCCTACCCTGCAATTCATCAATAAATATTATGAGGGAGAAGATAAACGTGAAGCCTACTTAGCTAAATTATTACACCTTGAAGAGAAAAGAGATGAAGCCTTAGAAAACTTTGTCAGACATCAGGGTGTTGTAAAATGATGGTTTGATAGGAGAGACAAGGTAAAAGCCTTTAGAATCTTTGACTTGGTTCTTTACTAGGATAAAGCCCATGACAAAAGAGGGGAGCATGGGAAATTTGACAGACTTTGGCTCGACTCTTATCAGATTGCAGAGATTTTGAGAGATAGTGCCTTCCATTTGAAAACCCTCATTGGAGAAAATATCCCACTGCTGTTAATGGGCAGTATTTGAAGCATTATTTCTAGTCTTGAGTTGTTTTCAACTCACTCCCTGTATACTAGTAGATTAGATTTCCTTATTTTTGCTTTGCTTTGGTTTGAGTGGGGTTTGTTTTGGTTTTGGCTCTGCTTGTCTACTGTCTCTCTGGGGTTGTCCTCCTTGCTTTTGGGCTTGTTTCATCTGTATAATTGGTTGCTCTTCTGGGGCTGCTTTTGGATTTCTTTTACAAACTCTTATCATCCTTTTGGAGTCATTCAAGCTGGTAGATTTCCTTCATCTGGTGTTGCATAGGCTGAGAATTGGAGTCACTTGTCTAAGTTAAATTCTAGAATATATTTGGGTCTTATATATCTTCACACATATCTTAAGAATTTTGAGGTTGCATGTGGTCTTTAGGAGGTTTGACTGGGTGAAAAATCTTAAATTTCGCTCCAGTGCCACTATGGTTCTCATCCTTGAGTGTGGGATTCATTGTCCACAAGGTGAAAAGTAAAGCTTTAAAAGCAAATCTCAAAAGAGAATATCAAAAGAAAAGAAAAAGAAAACGTTGAAATTAGAAAGGTTCACCCGTTCAAGGACATCCTAGTATCTCTACCGGGGCTATGGACACCTGGCTGGCACTAGAGCTATTCTAGGGAGGACACAGTGATAACTTCACCGGGGCTATGGATGCCTGACTAGCAGTGAGGCTCTATCCATGTTTCTTTTGG
Organism: Sequoiadendron giganteum; assembly: GCA_007115665.2. Taxonomy (NCBI): domain Eukaryota; kingdom Viridiplantae; phylum Streptophyta; class Pinopsida; order Cupressales; family Cupressaceae; genus Sequoiadendron; species Sequoiadendron giganteum. The sequence goes on along the minus strand of CM021103.1, from coordinate 273,784,568 downwards.
AGTTAGAATCCCTACGTAGCCCTGTCAAACTGAATTTGATCCTTGCTGCAACTTAGGAAAGGAAAATCAATGCATATGCACACACTTTGACCTTGGTACAAGAAAGGTTTGCTTGCTTGTGGTGTCTGAAAATTTGTCTAGGTGTAACCTGATGCTTGGAAAGAAACCAAAGATTCTGAGTTCATGATGATAGTTTGTCATTGAAATGCTCTAGAGCATTTCCCCAGTGGAGTCGCCATTTGTTGTGCAGTTTTTGTACACACGCCCCACTAAAGTAGGGACCCTCTTTTTCCTGCCCCTCTTTTGAGCTTATCTTTGAAAATCTTGGGTGTTTCGGTCTTTGGTGCTTGCTTTGGTTTTGGCATTCCCTTTTGGTTGAGTTCTTGGTGGCCTTGGTGTCTTGTGAATGTCCTTTTGGGTGGTCTTCTTTTGCCTTTTGTTTTCCCCCCTGTGTTGTCTTTGTTTGGGTCCTAAGGGTTGTGGTTTTATCCCTTAGCTTTCCCTTGTTTTCTTCTGTTCTGCTGGAGGTGGAACCAGGATGGAATTTGATTCTGAACTTTTTACAAGTTTTGATTCTGGTTTTCATTCCGGCTCTGGCTCCGCTTCCCACTTTCCCATTTTTGTCTTTGTGTTGCCCGCTTATAGTCTAAGTGTTGGTTCCCTTAGTCTTTTCTTTGGCTTCGCTTCTTTCATTGTTTCTTTTATTCTGCCGGGATTGGAGCTGGGATGGAATCAAATTTTGAACTTTTCCAAAGTTTGAAGTCGGGTTTCTTTTCCCTCTCCAGCTCCGGCTCCAGTCCTTTTTTTGTCTTTTTTGTTGCTTTCCCCTTTTGTTTCAGTTGTTGGCTTTGCTTCCCTTTTGTTTTCACTTGGTAGAGTCAAGTGCAGAATGGTTCATGGCTGGGAACTTTTCCAAAGTTCCCAGTCCTGATCCGGTTCTGGTTTTGGTTCCGTCCCGTTGGTTTGCCTCATCTTCTCCATTTGCGTTTGTCGGAGTTGAGTGCGGAATGAATCATGACTGGGAACTTTTCCAAAGTTCCCAGTCCTAATCCCATTCCGGTTCCCTCTCCGATTCCACTTGGCTTCTCGTGGGTTCCATTTTTGGTTCCCACTCTGCTTTTTCCAAGGTGTTTTTTGTTCCCACCTGTCTTGGCCTCTCACCCGTGTTCTGTTTCACCTTCGGTTCCACTTGGCTTCTCGTGGGTTCCCTTTTTGGTTTCCACTCCCCTTTCGTTGGGGTGGGTTTTTTCCCCTCCTGTCTTGGCCCCTTGCTTGTGTTCTATTTCACCTTCGGTTTCGCCTGTCTCCTTTGGGTTTTTTTTCCTGTTTCCGCCTCGCTTCCGTCGGGCAAGTTTCGGCTTTGTTTCACCTGATCCCCTTTCTACCTCTGCCTCCACCTATTTCTAGCTCCACTCCCACCTAGATTGCTGCTTGGTTCTTTGACCTTGGTTTCTTTGCCTTGCTTGGATTTCAACAGTGTATTGGGTATTGATGATGTTTGGTTTGTGTGTAGGTTCAATCAATGATGGATGTTGCTGGGATTTGCAAGCGTGTACGTTGTGGATCTAGGCACGATTTGCGGTCACAGTAGTGTGGCCCATTCCTGCACAAAGGCTAATTTTAGTTGGTGGCCATTAATGGATGGTTAGTGGGACGTGATGGGCTCTTCGTGGTTAGCATCGATCTATGTCGTTCATTCACATCTTTAACCCAATCGATAGCAGGAATTCCTTCTGGCTTTCGCTCACGTCTCGCTTCCTTTCTTCGTGCAGGTGTTCATTCATGACAGGTGTGGCTTGAGGATCTGTCCCTTGGTGGTGTATGACCATGGTTGATTTGATGGCATCCTTTGCTACATTTATTGCTGGGCTGCAGGTTACTGTTGTTTGTCAGGCCTATTTGGTTGGTGGCCATGAATTTTGTAACCCTAGCTCTGTTCTCGCATGAGTGATTTTCTATATATTTGGAACTCTGCTTCTTTTGTTGGTTAGATTCAGCAAGGTTGGAATGGAGTAGGGATTAGAGGACTGAGTCAGTAAAGACTTGTAATCATCCATAGGTTAGCAGTAGGATAGCATGTTAGCAAGTTAGAAGAAGCTTTTACGTTTCAGGCATATGTCATAACAGACAAGAAATATTGTAAATGTGATGATTTAATAAAAGGTTCAAACATTGTGTTATGACTGGTGTCTACTTCTCATTGAATAATCTCGCATGTTTCTTGTTTTTTCTTTCAAAATGTTTGGAAATGTTTGAATATAGTTTAGATTCAATTTTGTAATGCTAACGATCTAATGTTTGAAGTGTTGTAGCAATCCCTGGTTCATATCTTGGGAAGCTTCTTGATTATGGGAATGTTGTGCAAGGTCAACCTATACCCCCATTCATGTGCTTAGTTCAGCTCCATTTATTCATTCAGTCTCATTGAATGAATGCTTTCAGCCTGAAAATCTCTAAAACCTTAGAAGATTGCACTGTTTTCTACAAGATTGTGAGTATATCCTTGGTCGACCAGAAATTAGTTTCAAGGGATTGGTCCATTTTAGGTTTTCTATTATTTGCATGATTCACGTTAGAGGTAGTGTTAGTAACTAGAACTTCTGAAACCCTTTCCTTTTCCTGTTTCTTTTATTATGTGGGTAAAATAAAGTATCACTATGTTTAAAATATGATGAGTTTAGAAGCTTGCAGCATTCATGCATAAGGCCCCTTTTGATTACCAACATCTTGACATTTTATGATTGAGTTTGTTCTATTGCATTGTCATGACCTGACACCCAGAAAACCTTGGGGTTATCTCTCTGTTCATAGAGATCAACCTTTCAAGAGAGATAGGATAGCTTTCATTTTGTCTGAGTTGTTGCCGTGCAGATACACCAAACAACAGTAATTCACTCCCAAAATTGAAATTAATAGTAACAAATCTCACCCTTATGATCCTCTGATTGATTGGTCAAAATCCCTTTTCCTATGGATATTATTAAAAAATAATGGACTAGGTGAACAACTCAATTAAATATTAGATATGGATTTGCATTTAGAAGACATTTGTACTTAAATATATCACACCAACTAGACTTTTTAATTTAAAATAGTTGATTGTGAATTAGAAAACATTTTTATAATTACTTAACAAGGAAAAATTGAAATAGTAAAATAAGAACATTCAAGAACCCAATTAAAACTAGAGGAGCGAAGCATAGGAGATGAAGACAAAATTGTTCACCATTCTTACACATTGAAACCAATAAATTTTTAACCATAAAATTATTGGTCAACTAGAAGTTGTCAACTACTTTGCAACAAGCTCTTCCTTAGACATAAATTATTCATAGGAATTTGTAAATGTAGGGCATGAGTCATTTTAAGAATAGAATATCTTCCTTGATTTGAAACACATTTTTAATAGAATATACACTACTAGATCATTAATGGATTCAATCGTGTGCATGTTGCATAGGGGTAGCTATGTGAGAAAAAATATTTGAAGAAAAGTCTAAAAATGACCATTGATATTCTTTGTCTTGCAAATCAATAGTATTTTCCAGCATATTGGGTAAAGTTTTATGTAGAATATGAGTTCAGTGTGGTATAAGGACCTTAGCATGGAGTACTATTGGTACATTGTAGAACATAAATCTTCTTTAGGATTCACACATGCCCATTGAAATAGCTCAAAGTATGTGGGGCCCATTTGATACTTTGTAAAGAAAAATAAGTCCACAAGAGTAGAAAAAATCCATTGTGCATATGCCATATAGAAAAAATTTAATAGCCACACCACCATGCTAAGTGGAGAAGTCAAGCTATTAGAAACTCAACAAAAAGGGAAAACCTAAGCATGTGCAATAAGAAATGGTCATGTTGTCAAGAAAAGTTGGTAGCAAGGATACATGATTCAACCAAATAACGTAGTACCCTTAAGTGTGTGAGAAAGCTATAGAAAATATTAGCATTACTTAGAAGAATGTGAAGCAACACTTGTCAATACTTTAGTTTTTCCTCTAGGATTCATCCACTACTAGGTACCACCATTCATAGATGTTGAATAAAATAAAATAATGGTTACACCATCATGTTGAGATGGGTAAGATTCAATTGCATAAACTCTATGTGAAGGAGAATTGGAGTGTGGTATAGTAGCAAGTGCTTGGTAAACTACCTTAAGAAATTAAGAAATCAATTACAATTGATAATGATTGGTTTTATAATACATGATGTGGTTTAATATGTAGGGATAAAGTAGTAATATGACTATAATCTATGACCCATGAAAAGAAATCTCACACTAATGCACTAAGTTATATAATGCCAAGGAAGGCTAACCTAACATGCTTGTGAAATAAGCAAAGGGTAAGGCATTTGAATTCTTAGTGCAACCACATGAATTGAGGGAAATGTAAAATTTGACCATGTAAATTAAAATCATAACCTTAAACTGGCAATCTATAATAAATCTCTATTTTCAAGATTAAAATTATTTTCTAGAAAAATAAGGATAACAAGGTTGAAATAAGGGAAAATATAAAATTGCATTTTTCTAGAGTGTTAACACCTAGATCAATTATATAAGATCACCAAGAAAGGTATTAGGAAATTAATATGGTTGTGTGATAGAGGAGAGCTTTTGATGAAGTAAAGATTAAAAACTAAACAACTTATGAAATTAACTGGTATAGCATTGGATGTCAAGAACCAAAAAGTCAAAGATATCACAAACCTTGTTGTGTGGTATATAATAATGGGTACAACACATAAGATATAATACACTAATAGGGAGAATTTAGTGATGTGGATCATCATAATCATTGTATATGACATGATCATTAATAATAAATTTTATCTAGTGGAGGTGCTATGTGAATAACTGTTGGAGAATTCTGAAAAGGAAAAGTGCATGACTTACAAGTTTAGGTATGGTTATCTAATTAGATACCTTAAATTTTACTTTTATGTATTCGTTACCTACATATGGGGGCGTTTATAGAGCAAGGAAACCAACATCACATTACACATGTTTAGTGCCCCTCCATGATTCAGTCTTTCATGATGTTTGATAAATATTGATTTGGGTTGTTTGATTTAAATTTATTTTATTAATGTTGTTTTGATAAATCTTGGTATTAATTAAATTATTAAATAAATTATGTTGGCAAATAGATATGTATGTTGCTCTTGGATAATTAAATTATTAAGTTATAAAGTGTTTTTATAATTAAATATAAAGATATTTATTATTAATGTTGAGTTTTTTTATAATAAATTAAAATGTGGGGGGAAATATTATAAAATAAAATATTAAACTGGAAGGAGATAATGGATAATCAGCTAAACAATTAAAAAGATAGAAAAAAAAAATAAAATTTGGAATTCGCTGTAGTTTTGGTGAGGACTTTGTGAATTATTGAAAATGACTGTTCTAGATTTTAGGTGTTCTGGTTGCTGTGGAAGTTTGATTTTGAGACCAAATCTTCGTCTTAGCCAGCGTTGGTCCCAGGTTGGCTTTATTTCTTGTCCTTATTTTATTTCTCCGTTTGAGGCAAACGAATTCTCTCTCTCTCTCTCTCTGGTCTTTCAAAAATGAATGCTTTTTTGTTTGGTGTTGCATGGAAATCGATTTGGTTTATGCACATGCATTGGAAGCTTGATTTTCTACTTATATTAATGGATATATCACTAACTCATTTGATTGCAAAATCCGACAAAAATTTCCGACGAAAGCTATATAATCAGATGTATTGTCGGGCAATTGTGTGAAATTTGCATTTTTTTAAAATTTTATCCTCGACGTTTGTTGGAATTTCGATGAATCTTATTTTTTGCCAAAATTTTGATGGAATTGCAAAGTTAAATTGTGTCCGGCATAAATAAAAAAGAGCTCGACTATTTATTGCGATAGTGTTTTGCTCGACGATTTTCTTGGGTCGAAAATTAAAAAAAACTCAAGAAGATATCGGGTGGTTGAGGGTAGTCATTGTCTTTTTCCAGAATTCATTTGTGAAGTCAATTTGTACTTCTAGGTTTGAAAATCATATTTTAAAGCAACATCTCATTAGATTTCATTTTTAGTCTTGTGCATTTTTAGAATTTCATTTCCATATTTGAGACCTAACTTCACAGATTCTTTATAAGGGAATTGTTTATAACTGATGGAAAATTATTGATGGATTTGGACAAAGATTATATTTGCAAGGTTTCAATTTTAACCCTAATGATCAATTTTCAATAGATTTTGGAGCCATAACTAGATAATATCAAAGGCATAGGGATAGCTGCAGAGTGAAATAGTTGTCAAGATTCAAGCCTAGAGGGTTGAACAAAGAATTGGGAATGTTTGATAGTGGATAGTTAGAGCGATTTAGCTATTATAATTTTTTAAGACTACTTCATAAAGATGTATTTTTCCCTTTGCCAAGTTTCAGAAATAGATTTTAGACCTTAGATGCCAGTGTCTTATAAAAGCAGGTATGGTATATCTGTTACCTAAAGTTCTCGAATTCATCTTGACTCTATACAAACATATCTATTTTTTATTTGAACAAGAAAGAAAGAAAGCAACGAATTTGTAAATATTGTGAGATATTTAGAGCAACAAACTAAAAAATGAAAAAATGAAGGTCAAGGAATCTCTATTTTTCTCAGTTCACTTAAACTTTTTAGATGTTGCCAAAAATCTAGCAAGCTATAACTATCATGCAGATTATATGATTTCTATTTGTTTTGTACTTTGGAACAGTTTACAAGATGAAATTGTCTCCTCATGTAGAAGTATAAGTTACCAAATTCCTTCAGAAGTTGGTACAGGAATCAAAAGATGAACCTATCAAATTGGAAACCAAACTTTTTGTGGTAAGAAGAGTTGATTTTGACATGAATGGCATGTTGTAACAACTTTATTAAGTAATACAATTTATTTAGTTATTTGACAATTTGGTGATTTGTGTGTAGATATGCCACCATATAAAATTGAGTGGAAAAGAGCACTCCTTACCTTATCAAGTAATATCCAGGTAAGATGTTATAAAAGCTAGCTTGTGCTTTTAGTGAAGCTGGTCAATTTTTAACTTTCCTTGCAACCTGTGTATTACCCTCTCAAGTTTTTAACTGGTTAAAAGCAATCTCTTATAAAGGATATTAAATTCCTTAGTACTTTATATTGTCCTTTATGTTAAGGGAGGAATCTGACTATTGTTTATACAATTCAACTTTATTTGAGAGTGAGCATATTTAATCTCGATGTGGTAGGTTCAGACACTAAAAGAAAGTATTTGACCTTATTAGGAAAAATAAAGAAAAAAACGTAAAAGTGCATCACAGCTCTACTGAAAGTGATCCCATATCATTTTTGATACCTTCCCTCTAGAAAATTGACTATCCTCTATCTTTTAGGTTATGCATGAGTTTATTCATTTGATTTCAAGGGTCTTGCATAACACTTGAAGAAATTAATTGTGGTAGTTGATTGAGATATTGTCCATGCACTCCTTAATACACTTGTAGGTTGTCCTCTTTTGAATATTTGTGAGATGGAAATATTTATTAGTTTACCATAATACTATGAAGAAAATGAACCCTTGACAAGATTTATGATGTTTTAAATGCCCTATTGACTGCTCAGTTAATTTTCTTTATCTATCTTTTAAAGTTCGTCATACTACCATATCATTGTTATTATCAATTTCAATGCCCCCTTCATGGTTATGACATGGAATAATCATTTCTTATTTGAATAGTCATGATTGTGATCTCCTTTTGGGAATCTATAGTAAAGTGTCATGCCTTTCTTTGAAGTCTATTTCCTTAAATCTTTTCTCTTTGCTTGTTGCTCCTTACCTCTATAGTATCCCTATATTGCATATACATAATAAAAATTATGGTGATAACTAGTGGACATGGGTATAACATCAAGAATCATATAAATGTAGTTTATATCTAAATATATAATACCCCGAGATACTAATATTGTAGCACTAGTCAAAGAATCATCATCAAAATATAATTGTTGATCAAATACAATGAAAAATAAAATATATTAAAATATAAAACATTGACCTTTTCTATCTAATCCACTATAAATAATAAATACTTCCAACACTCAACTGGAAGGAAATTTCTATAGTCTTTATTATTTACAGTGGAGTAGATAGAAAATATCACTATTTTATATTTTACTATATTTTATTTTGCAAATAGCATTGGACAGTAAACTAGCCAATACACTGTCAAACGTAATGATTGGACCCTATGAATATATAGGTTATCAATATTTAATCAATTCACATGAGAAATCATACTGACCAATAGTATCAATGAAACTTTGATACTATATAACAATGACTAGTCTCAGTTTGATGACATTTCAAGACCAATACATGAATATCATTTGGGCCTCATGGCATTGAACATTGTTTTCATTCAACCATGATATTATGTTCTTATAGGAATCACAATACTAGTATTATTGAATGTATCAAATGAAATAGGAGTTAGAGTAGATAAAAAGAGAACAAAAATATTGTTGTGTAACCTTATTATTATATAAATAAACAGAAAAATAGTAAGAGTAGGAACCCCAAATATCATGTTCATTGTGTATGTGAATATGTGTGGAATAGAGTGACCCCTTATCTATTTCAATTTCTGATAAGGTTACGGTTTATTCTTATTCTTCTTTGCATAGTATAATCTCTAACCAATTTTTAATATTTAGCTTAAAAGTAAAGATAGTATTCCATACCGATTCTATGTCAATAGGAGGGAGGAAGTTGCATATGGATTCTAGAACAAACATTGTAACCAAAGACATGAATTACATGGATGGAAGAAAATTCAATACAAATGGCAATAGATTTGACATATAAAACTAGAGGATGGCCCTATGATATTTTGAAGCACTATTGTAATGGTGAAGTCAATTTAGATAGAGGGTTGCTTCAAAAATAGATGGAAGTGTATGAGATATTTGAAGTTGCTTGTGAGAACAAGATTTAGCTTAACCTACAAAACTAGGCAAATGAAGTGTTGTCCTTAAAAAACAATTTTGTCGAGAGTGTGGAAGTGAAGGTCTACACAAGATTATTTGTATGTATTGGATTCAACATAAGTATGTTAGGATCGGTTTTAGCAATAATTTTTGTCTTTCAAAATGATATCATCCTTATTTAGCCATACACTATTTTTTGTCAGATGAATTTAATCATTAAGGAAGACCCTTTCATTATTCCCTTAATGGATTGAACTTTCAAGGAGGCCATCTAATGGTGTTGCCTATTGATATCCAAAGCAGGGATGTGAATAAGACTGATGACTATGCAAGCTATATTGTAGATAAAATTCATAGATCTTTTAACTTTATCAAGGCATATAATAGGGTGGTCCACTTCAAATGGAACTCTTTATTATGCCATACTATTTTATTTCCAGAATTCATTTATGAAGTCAAATTTGTTCTTCCAGGTTTGAAAATCATATTTTAAAGCAACATCTCATCAGATTTCATTTTTAGACTTGTGCATTTTCTGAATTTAATAATTTTTGGAATTAGCATTTTAAAGTGTTTTTTGGGGTCATTAACTTCAGACTATCTTCTCTTTTGTAGGGTGGTTGCATGCCGAATTTTTTGGGTGTAAAATATCATAATTATTAGATTTTGTTACCTGTTTATGATTAAAAATTATTGGAGTGTGAGTTTGATATATTTTGAAGATCTAAATATTCAAGCTTGGTAATGAAAAATCGTGTCAGATAATATTAGTCTAGAACAAAATGAAGAGTCACTTGATAGATTGTGGGCTAGATTGAAAACAAAGGGTGATGGGAAATTTTATTGTCCTTGCAATAATTGCAAGGGCTTAAAGATGAGAAGACTTTTAATCACAACAACTGAGAAACATTGTAGGCAGCATGGACACATTGAAGGGGGGCATGGTTATCATCCATTGGTAAGTTGTTCATTATATCTATTTATATTGATTGAATTTTTAAATGTTTATATTGTTTTAACATTTTATATGTATAAAAAATCACTTGATCATGATCATGGTTTATTTGTGTTTGTCATTATTATAAAGGTGGGGTGCCCTAGGGCACATGATATGGATTATCATGGCCCAAAGAATGTGGTTTTGCAAGTGGAGGAACATGGAGTTGTGAATATCGAAGATGAAGTTAATGATCCTATGGAAGAAGATGATCATGTGCTAGAAAAAAAAGTTGAAGATGATGCTACAAATACATTGATCCATGACACATTTAGTGAACACAGCTGATCATGTTGATCGAGATGACTTTGATGATGTTCATGATTTACCTGTACTTCAAAATGCATACGAGCCCCTTTATGAAGGATCCCAAACAACTCTTCTCTCTGCTGTATTGTTGCTGGTGAACTCGAAGGTTATGAATGGTTTATCCAACATAGCAATCTCACGGATGTTAAGGTATGCCATATATGTCATATTTTTTCATCTATTATAATTGTTGTTAGTTCATCATTACTAAATAAAGGATGAAATATGTACCATTAATATTCTTTATATTAACAAATTATTTTTTGTTGTAGATTGATTGGTGAATTTTTGTTACCACCATCAAATATTTTACCTCACTCATACCAAGATTTATCTAGCATTATGAAAGATATTGGAATGGAGTATCAAGAAATAGATGCATGTCCTAATGATCATATTATATATCATAAACAACATGAATTTGCAAAAAAATTCCTAGAATGTCATATCAGTAGATATCAAATAGATCAACTAAAAAAAAAGGTGCCTCACAAGGTTCTTTGTTATATTCCCATTATTCCACGTATGCAACAATTATTTAGGTGTGAAAGCTTAGCTCAATTTATGGATTAGAATGCATGGAATAGAAGTGGAGATGACATTCTTTGAATGCCTACAGATGGTTCTACATTTAGGGACATGGAGGAAAAATGGCCACACTTTAAAGAAGAACCTCATAATCTCAGGGTTTCATTGGCAGTAGACGGTGTCAATCCATTTGGAGAGATAAGATCTATTTACTCGGTGTGGCCTATTTTTGTTCAACAATACCATTCCTCCATGGATGTCAATAAAGAGGGAGCACATAATGTTGGCAATAATTGTTCCAATTATTTTTTTACATCAATTTTCTTTAATGTAGTAGCATCTCATTTGTCTTAATTGTTGCATAATGACATATTTTTTTCATTTAATAGTTATGTACATTCATTTATATATATTGCAGTAAAATGGTTATAATAATTATGTAATGTTTATGTTCATTCAACTAGGTAAGTACCAAGTTAAAGATATGAATGTATATATCGAGCCTCTTATCGACGAGTTACTAAAGTTATGGAATGACATCACTATGTATGATGTATCTAGACGAATAGGACAAAGACAATTTCAATTCCATGCAATCCTTTTGTGGACAATTCATGATGCCCCAGGGCTAACACATTTTTCTGGTATGTTATAATGTTCGACTGCATGACTTTAATGATATTTAATTTTATGAAGTAGATATCATGCATATTTTTTAAATAATCTATTCATTATATATAGTTATAAAAATTGACATATTTAATCCAATTATATTGATTTGCAGGTCTTCAAACAAAGGGAAAATTTGCATGTCCAATTTGTGGTCCAAAGATGAAATCTTGTTGTTCAACAAGTTTAGGAAAGTAGGTGTTTGATGAGTATAGGCACTTCCTCCACAAAAATTATAAGTATCGAACTATTGAAAAACATCTTTTCAATGGGAAATAAGAGACTACATCAAAACCACGAAGAATGACACCTCGCCTATGGAAGTTGGAATTTAATAGAATTAATCGTCAAGGTTATACATCAGATCAAATTTTTTTATCTATCATATATGATATGTTTTGAATTTATATTTTTATATTGTGTTGTGTTTACTCATGTTGTAATTGACAATGATTGTCCTTGTTAAGTTTTTTAACTTATATGCTTCATGAAGGTCGTCAAGGCATTAATGGTCGGCTTCCACAGGGACTGAAAAGTTATCCCAGACAATTTAGTAGGTTGCCCTACTATGAACAGCTACAAATTGTGCATTTGTTTGATACAATGCATATCGGAAAGAATATGACAGAAACGTTATGGAAAATATTGGATGGAAGGCATGACAAAGAAAAAATTGTCAAAATTTGTAGTGACATTTAGGAAGCCAATCATGCAATGAAAAATGTCATTCAATTAAATAGCAATGGAGACCAAATTAATATAAGTGCCCTTCCTTGGTTATTAACGGAGCAACAAAGCAATGCTATAAAATAAGTCATACGAAAAATTTGATTTCCCATAGGATTTTATGCGAACATAAACAATATCATAACAAAGAAAGGTGAATTTGGGTTAGGGATGAAAATGCATGATTGGCATACCTTCATTAAGTTAATTATTCTGGTATATTATATATATTTTTATATTGCATGTACTTTTTAGTGTATTATGTTTACTACTTTTGGAAAAATAATGAAAAGATCATTTTATAATTGTTGTAGTACGTTCTACCTCTATCTCTCCCAGACAACTTTGACAACAATGTCAAGCAAGTTATATATGATCTTGAAAAATACATGAGGTAAGTAGCGATATTTTTTCAATTCATTGTATATTTTTGTTAAATATCGTTAATATATTTATGCCTTGAATCACTTGTAGATGGCTGTCATTTAAAGCAATCCATAAAGAAGATATAAATTATTGGAAGAGAAAAATTCCTCATCTCATGTGTGAAATGTAAAAGTGTCTACCTTCAAAAAATTTCAATGCACAAGAACACTACCTCACACACCAAGTTGAGGAGATTGAATTGTGTGGACCTGTATATACAAGGTCAATGTGGATGGTTGAGAGGCACTTGAAATTTTTAAATGCTTTAGTTAGACAAAGAGCACATCCTGAGGGATATATGGTATACTAGACGCTGGTGTACATTATTGAATATCTTACTAAGTTTGCAACAAAGATCCATGTAGATCACATTTGGGATCCCAACTCCATTAACAAATTCGAAGGGGAGTAATTGATGGGGAAAGGTAGATTGAGGAACGTGACAGGTAATTATAAGATGGTCATGGAGATTAATTAGAATACATTTTACATTTGGTTTTTATGTATATTGTACTTATTTAATTATTAATCTTCAATATACATCAATTATAAATTAAGGTCGTATACCGTGGTAATTAACTAATTATACGTCGTTTGTGAATTTCTTTTTTTTTTGATATAGTTGGTCGAGAGTGGGAAGCACTACATTTGTACATCGGAAACAATCTTGATTTGATGATCGTATGGATTGAACGATGTCAGAAATCTAGTCACGCATTAACATGGAAAGGTGTGGCTTCATTGGTTAAAGAAGCTCATCATAATGGAGATTTCAATGTTACACCAAGGGAAATTGATTTAGCATATGGTTTAAGAGATAAAAAAGTACGTATAAATATATTAATCACCCATATTATTTAATTATTTTTAATTATATTGCTATATATATATGTTGAGATTTTTTTCTTTGCATACATTCGGCCAAGAATAAATATGTTTATCAATTGACAATATTGCAATAATTTTTACATGTTTGACATATTGCAGGTGAAACACCACAAGGCTATGTGGTGCAATGGTCGTAAATTTTGAATCAAAAAGTTGGATGACACGAAGAAAACTTGTGATTCTAGGATAAATGCAGTCTTTCAAGTGACTAATGTTTCATCTAGAAGTGAAATACATCGAAAAGTCTCAGAAAATCAATACTATGGGATTTTGGATGATATACTTGAGTGTGACTTTAAGTCCTTGAAATTAGTTATGTTCGTCGTCCTATGGTACAGGCTACGATTGAATGAAAATGATCCTGAGAGAACTGTTATTGAACATGATAATAGATTTACCATGGTTAATACAAGGTATTTTGAGCGAGCTGGAAATGAGCCCTATGTTCTTCCAAGCCAAGGTGAGCAAGTATTTTACTTAGAGGTTCCAGGTAAACCGGGTTGGTCATATGTTGTTAGACATGATCCAAGAGGAAGGCCGGTAAAGTATAATGTCGTAGAAGAAGAAGATATCAAAGAAATAGAAGATGATGTAGATGATGATTAGGATCAACAGTTAGTTGATGATGTGCCTGACAAAGATGTCAAAGAGGAGGAACTAGATCATGATGATGTAGGAGTTAATGTTCATGAAGATGATATCCGTGTGGATGATGACATTATCGAAACTGATATCAATGATGATGATGATGATATGACCAATCCTTACAATGTTGAATCTAGATTGGATGATACCGAAAAAGAGTTCGATGAAGAAGAAGATGAATGACATTGAAATGTATGAGTTATGCGATTGTATTATCTATTTGATATTAATTTATTGATAGAATTATATTTTACTTATGTGGTTACATAATTAATTCATGATGTTTTTAATTTTTATGCCATTAATAATTAATTTTGTGAAGATATGTTTTAGCTTTTATTTCAATATGACTTGAGCGCTTAAGATGTCGATTTGAGTTAGAAAGCTTCATTTCTTTGCATACAGCCCGGTTACCCTATTTTTGAGGGTTTTGTAGTCCAAACATGATATAAAGGGGCTCTTACACTTTTTTTTATTACTGTAGCTTGTGTAAGAGGCCCCATGGATACTATTGTAATTGTAGGATGCATGAATAGGGAGTAGGATGAGAAATAAAGAAGGTATAGCTGCTGTCCTCAAGAGTTTTGTGAAGAAAAGCATGTGAAATGAGAGGTTCAAGCCTAGGTTCAAAAAAATATGCATGGGTGATTTGATTTTATGAATTTTTACCCATGTACAGACCTAATGGGTTGTGTGTGAGTTGGTCTTGAGGTCTGGGAGGTTGTGGAAGTAGGAGATTCAATAAACCCTCATGATTTTGGTCTAAAACAAGGGTTTTTGGGTTTGGTAAGAATTTGGCCGTACAAGTGGAATCTTTTTGTGGATTTGGAGGTTTGGAGGCTGTTAGCTCTCAAAAAAAAAGGTAAGAATACCTCAAGAGGTTTCCAATATCTTGATATGTTTTAGGGTAACAAACAAGGCCAAATGATTTGAACCTTCTTCTCTTCAGGTGCTGCCAAACCTAGGTGGGTCTACCTTTGCGAACTGAGCAGACTTAAGTGATGTGATTTTGTTTACAACAATCTATTCACAATGGAAATATTACAGTGAATAGATATAATCCTAATGAAGTGTATTTGTAATGTTAGAATATGTTCAGTTAACAGATGTAAAAAATAAAATGGACAAACAACTTCTCCAATTTAAAAATATGTATATATAACTTTAAGTTATTTTTATTTTAACTAAACGTACTGAAGTTACAACATACAAATTAAATGATATTTATGATTGTAAAATTTATGATTAAATATATCTCTGAGAATCCTTTTTGTCCCAATTTGAAAATAATTCTATATTATAGAATACATTTATTTAAATTTTAAGATGAAAATTGCAAGGAAAAATCAAACAAATATCTTTATGAAAGAAGTATATTGGCATGAAATTAAATATGATTTGTATTCCAATGTAAAAACTACAGAGAATGGAAACAATTCTTTCAACACATAAACTATTATGTAGTAGTCAATTAAAATGATCTAAATAGTCTAATGATTTGACCATTAGCATATAGCAATTTCTATAGAGTTGTAGATCTCTTCCATTTCAAAAACACAAAACAATATTAGGTAGATAATCAAACATCTTCATTTCTACAGTGACTTATTTATCCTAGAGGAACTAGTATATAGTATACAAAGAAAACCAACAAACCCAAAACTACCCCTATTTTGAAGGAGTTTAGTTTTCTCCCCTTCCTGATCTCCCTAATATTTCTAGATTACTGTAATTGACTGAAAGGAATTTAATTCTTCTTTAAAGAAACCAATTAATCATATCACATAGATACAACAAATGTGCACTGATAAATTGAACATATACTTGATATTTCAACTTAAATAATCAAGAAACATTAGGTTGGAGACAATCAAACAATTGCATAAATTCAACAAACAACTCATACCAGAATGGAATCACCGAATCAAAAATCTTTCATTATCTCCTTCAAAATATTATGCATTCAACATGGTCCTTTTGGATATAAACATTCTGAAATATTATGTTTCTTGCTATCTATCTTCTATTCTACTACTACCCTCTTATTCATTTCTACCAAAAATGGATATTTATACATCAACCATATGAAAGGACACCTCCTTTCAAAATTGTCTTGTGCTTGAAAAAAAAAAAAAATGAAAAATTAATTAGGCTCTCTTAAGCCATAAGTGAAATTTTGATAAGTTATCCAAGTAGTCTCAACGCCCATGTGTATCTACATCTCCCAATGCATTTCAGATCGTGATCTCCAATTTCACCATCTTCTCATTCCGTTTGCATGCTTCATCTAATGTTATATCTTTCTCGGTAGCCATGTTTTGAATCTCTTGCAGTACTGACTCACTTTCATCTTTCCACCTAGGCATTTCTTTTAATGTCCCTCTATCATCCAAGAATGCAGTCAATCCCTTTTTGGTGGCATCGATTAATCCCTGCTCATCCCGTCATAATTCTTCAAAGAATTTTTTATGCTTATTCATAAGATGATTTGCAGCCTCAATTGTAGCTTTATCAAGAGAATCCCTCTAGTTCATTTCGTGGAGCTTCTCTAGGATCCTACCATCCATTCTTTCATGTTCTCGTAATGCATCAAATTTTTTTGAGTGTATTCCCCAAAGCTTGTTCAATGAGGTTGTTAGACTGGCTTTTCTCTTCTTAATCACTGCAACAAGTGTTTCATACTTTCCTTGAGAATATGCACTCGACCCTTCCCAATGATCTTTTGTTTGTGAACTTTCACCATGGGTGAGCAGATTGGTTGACCCCATTGTAACTCCTAATAAATCTTTTAGGTGCTCATTTTCTCTCAACATTCTTTCATGGTTAATTTTGTACATTTCCTTTTCCTTGATCAATGCCTATATTTGAGCTTTGCTTAGTTTTTCTACATTGATCCCAATCTCTTTTGTCATCACAGGATCAACCTCCCCAACTTTTAGGGTCATAAAATGCTTGAATTCCTTCTCAGTATCAATGACAACTGATTTCCTGTGAGGTGGATACAAGGCCCAAATCATTAATGACTCTTCATCTAGATTGTACTTTGATCTTGCATAGACCTTTGTCACCTTTTTCGGGTTGAGCTTGTGTGTAGCATTACTGTTTTTCAGGAAATTGTCAAAGACTAGTGCAGAATTGAGATCTAATCCTAGAAAAATCATGACACCAACACTTTCTAGAATTTCCCTTCCCTTTTTAGGGGTCATACCTACCATCTCTCTTTCCACATCAGTTTTTAAATTACTCAACAACTATTCTTCATTACCTGTGTGACATTGTCAACCAGTTCTCTTATCTCTTTTCCCTTTTGTCTACATAGGAATGTCTTAAATTCTGGAGATTTTGTAAATTCATCATCTGCTACAAAGGACTTATATTCTACATGCCTTTCATATGTATCTATACTTTCTTGAATATTCAAATGCCTGGCAGGATAGGCGTAATCTTGAGTTCTCAACCTTGACATCTTGTTAGGTAGATGTTGTGGTACATTAGCCTCAGATGTCTCTTCTCTGGAAGACAACAACTCTATATCTTGCAACTCTTGATTATGTTATTCAATCACCATTTATGCTTCCCCTGCCTCCAAGTTCCTAATCATATCATCAAATTGGTAGGGCACATGGTGATACCCTCCAAATTTTATCCTTTGTTTAGTAGAATTGATTTAGCCTTCTGGATCAAAATTCTTTCTCAGTGGTCCTCTTTTCATGTTATATTATAGTAACTTATCTAGAATCAGATTATACCCTTCCTTTGATAATACAGTAAAATCACCAAAGCATAGTGTACTAGGCATAAAATCCTATTTTCCAAAAGAATTTAAATTCATAACACTAGAAAAATCCATTTGCCTAACAATTTCCAAGTATGCAATCCTATCAGGAACCGTTTTAGGCAAAATGAATGGGGTATCTTCAAATCCATAAACCCTAATCATGGTAGTATTCTCCAAACAATACCAATCCCCCCAATTGTGGTTAATTGGTCCATTGAAATATTTGGGCCTGAGAAACCTCTTTATCTCATCAGACAAGGCACATGGATGATTATAAAACTTGTACAATGGTTTCACCAAATTTTTTTCAAAGCATACAAAACTGGAGTTAGCAAACTTGTTGTCCCAAACAACAGTCCATGATTGAATAGGTAATGACATGCCTTCCTTATCAAACTATGAAATTCTCATCTCCTGAGGCCACAACCCTAGTTGTTGTCTAAAGTACAACACTATGTGCATCAACAGTGAGTAATTCCTGAGGTGTAAGATAGAGGCTCCACCTTTTATTTCCATCAACCCAGAATCGAGCCCTTTAAAAATATATGAGGCATAGTCAAAAGGTCTAGAGTTGTGATACTGAATATCTGCTGAAATTACCATGGGCACAATTGCCATATACTTAGGGACTTCCATTCCCAATACTTGACCCACCGATAAATAAGTGTATTTCATATAGGTCTCGAAAAGATCTATGTGGTATGGGGGTCCTTCACTATCTTCTAGCGGAATTGGTTTACCACCATGTCTAATTTTGTGCAAGGGAAATCTCCAACCCTTGTAAATGGTGTCCATCCTTCCGAATTCTTTTTCTAGCTCTTCACATATAATATTTTCATTGCATACCCCTTCCAATTTAAAGACTTTTCCTATTGCATCCTCTGATATGTGTATCAATGGTTTCCTAGACGGGTCATAGATAACTTTAAGTCTCGAATTATAATGAGTGGCCAACAATTTCACTAGTTCAGCATTGACAAAAACATTAGGGAAAACTAACTTTCCCAGATTAAGCTTCCACAGGTTACATACTGGTTCAAAGCAATTCCTCTTATAGTAATGAAAGCTAAAATTTTCGTAACCTCTTATTGGAGTCCAAATATTCCTATGAGCTTACATTTGTCATCTAGTTTATCCACTTTTTCCCTAAGTTGTGCAAAGTGTCTGGCTTTGGGTCCAGAGCCAGGTAGTTGGTTGATAAGATCTTGATTTAGCTTACGCTTAGTACCCTCTGGCTGAATTTCAGTTTTCTGCTTTTTCCCTTTTGACTGACCACTTTCCCCATGCTTTCTACCCTTTGATTTTCCTGAACTAGTGGCTTCCATTCTTCAAAATTGCAAATTCAAGGTATGAAGAACTTACTATTTTTTTCCCAAGATTTTGAACTGAGAGAATACCCTGGTCCTTTGCTCACTCCTCTGCTTCTTCTGCTATCAATTATACAATGATGTTTTCAATTGAACTCATCTTGATTCCTGAAATTACTTATGCTCCATGGCGCCATTAATGTTTTAGCTAAAACACGAGCGTAGTTGGTTTTTTTGAAACTCTCAATGTCACATCATGTGATTTGTCATCCAAAAATTTTCAAATCTTGGGCGATCCTTTTGTTCGAGCCTTCACCAACGTTCATTAAACACCTGCTAGGACATCTCGTAGTTTCCCCAACACCTTAATTATTCCCGACAGTTAGCCTTACGGTCTTAAGTATATCGCTACAACTCCCACTGAAGCAACCTATCGTTGTGAATTTAGCAAGTCGAGCAGACAATCCTCATCTTACTCTGGAGATGTGTATCTCGCCGAGATATTTCCATCGTAGATTCTGATCGTTGAGACATAACAATTTTCTTGCCAATGGAACTGCACTCATTGTGACCTTCTTATCTCTCCCCGCTGAAGTTTGTCTCACCGATGAATTTTTTCATCGGCCAAACCATGAACCATGTCCTTCTGATAATCATTCTTTCCAAACATGTCACCAAGTGCAATCCTATCAGTGTATCATGGAAGGTTGGAAGGACTCCTCGAATTCTTCATGGTAACATTGTCCCATCGACATAATCCTCCTTTGTTTTATCAGCAAGATTGGATGAATGTCTTGGGTTGACTTCAGGAACCTTACTTTGATGACTCTAGTCTGTTCGATATATTTCCTTGTGCCCTAAGCGGTAAGACATATGTAAGCTCGATATGACTTCATACCGTCATGCCGATGCTCATTATCTTTCCGATAGAGACTATGAACTGTATTTTCCTAATATATATCCTCAAATGAGATTTCATCGGTATGACATTCTCGACCTCTTGCCGATATTGATATGTAAGCTATCATTTGTCATTGGCCTAGGCAGTGTCCCTTTGTCCATTTAATAAATTTTTTATTTTTGCAAGGAACAATTTTAAATGACCGTTGATCAACCGTCGATTGATCTCAGTCATTCCCCGCAATCCCGTGATGACCCCACCATAGAGTCTCAACTGATTGTGATATCATGGGCGAGTGCCATGTGTCTCAATTGGCGATGCTGAAAAGATAATCAAATTTTTTAAATATATCTGTCAGGTTTTAATGTGTTATACGA
The DNA here is from genome assembly GCA_007115665.2 of Sequoiadendron giganteum. Taxonomy (NCBI): domain Eukaryota; kingdom Viridiplantae; phylum Streptophyta; class Pinopsida; order Cupressales; family Cupressaceae; genus Sequoiadendron; species Sequoiadendron giganteum. The sequence continues at coordinate 273,764,034 of CM021103.1, read as the reverse complement.
TAGGTTACTAAAGTGGCTACGAGATGCACGTGCTCAAAATGAACGAAGATGCTATAATCTCATTGAAAAAGTTGCTCGACAGTTATGTTCAACACTAGTGACTGTTTTGAGCGAACACAATTGCCGATGGTGGAGATCAACGGTTGCCCACCATCACATGATCAGAAGATGCAAGGTGTTTACTGATCGCTATATCACGGGTGCATGCCACGTGTATTTATTTGGCAATGCATAATGTGGTGGGCCCTTGGTGTTGAGATGGAGATTATATCAGCCTTTTTTAAGGCAGTCGTTTGATGATCTGACAAAAGTGAATGATTGACGGTTGGAATTTGAATACACATCAAATGTGATTGGAGCCGTTGGCGCAGCATGCAATTAAGATTTAATATTTGCATTTTATAAAGTTCATATATTAAATGGTTTTGACTTATTTTATAATTTGAAAAAATATAAAAAAGTAAATTAGAAAAATAATTAAAATTATTTTTAAATTTTTTAGATTTTTTTAAATTATGAATTAACTTTTTAAATATTTTATTTTAAATATGATTTTAATTTTTTAAATTTAATTTATTACATCGAGAGACATAACCTACAGTGGCAACACAGAGTGGAATGTGAGCGTGTTAACGAAAACAACTCACAACATATTAAAAATATCATATGCCGACATGTATATGAAACAATAAATAGCCAACAAATATAAATTAAATAAAAATGAATCGGTGCCACCCAAAAATATTAATATAAATAGAGGAAGAAGAAAGAAATTATGAAATACGAATTCATGAAGCCGAAAATTAACAAGAGCTATAGAGCAATGAAGTTCTTGCCAGAAAGTTTTAGAATAGTTTTGTTTGTATTTATTATGTTTGTTGTGTTGTAAGAACAATTTGTCAAGATAAAGTAGTTGTCACCTAAATTTAGGAATTTGATCATTGATAGATTCAACTTTTTCTTCCATTAGAAAATGACCCTTATAACAAAAGAATTTCGCTCACTTCAAAATTATGAGATGCTTTGGTTGTGATTTTTGGCCATCAAGAAAGCATAATTTACATGTTGCCAACATTATGTAAATATTAATGAGTTCAAATATTTCCTTAACCATTCAATAATAGATAACTTATTTATAAGCCTCATAAAACTTATAATGTGAAGTGTATTGAAAAAGGCCTTGATTAAACATTGAAAACCTCAATTGAACCCATATGCTCGTTTTACTGATTGTAGAGTAATGGACAAAAGCATTGCAATAGTCATTAGACCAAGACCAAAAGGTAGAGGATTAATTGATGAAACTATTCTTGAAGCCTCTTTATAGGAAACATGACTGACTAATTTGCTAATAAATCACAAGAGATAACTCTTTGCAGTCAAACACAAATCTCCATATTTTACATACAAATCCAATAATTATCACCAATGAAGCAGAATAGTAGTATCAATCTTAGTTCAATGATATATGTCAATATCAGATTCAAAATTAACAATAAATTTTGGATACTCCACATTAGGCATTGAAACAAATTGAAAAGTTGTCTTTATTTGCATCTCCTCTAGAAACTCATCTATCTTGTAAGTCAGGTAACATATGTTGTATGTATTGGCTTGTGCTGCTAGAATTGGAAACCCTAATTGAACCTTAATTGAACCTTAATCTAAATGAACCCTAACCCTAATTGAACCGTAAACCTAACTCTAATTAAACCTTAATTGTAAACTTAACTAAAATAAGCCTAATTGAACCCTAACTGTAACTTGAACTTGATCCTAATCATAACACTAATTGAATGCTAACCCTAACCCTAATTGAACCCTAATTCCAAATTTCCAACCATAAGACTAATTGAACTTGAACACTAATTACTTTAATTGAACCTTGTTGTTGTGGTTGAATTAGGGTTGAATTAGAATTCTTGTTAAATCCCAATTATAAGATTAACCAAAATAATCCTAACTAAACCCTAACTATAAATTGAACTTGACCCTAATCATAACACTAATTGAATGCTATCCCTAAACAGGTAACTAAACCCTAATTCCAACCATAAACCTACTTAAATCCTAACCCTAACTCTCATTGAACCTTATTGTTATGGTTCAATTAAGGTTTAATTAGCATTCTAGAATGGAGATTAAGGTTAGGCTAGGGTTAGAGTTGTGAATATATTAATATTAGCTTATAAATTTGACCCTAACTATAATCATAATTGAATCCTAACCCTAACCAGGTAATTAAACCCTAATTCTAACCCTAACACTAACCATAATTAATTTCTCACTCTAATCCTAACCGTCATTAAATCCTATTGTTATGGTTGAATTAGGGTTAGGTTTAGGGTTCAATTAGAGTTCTAGTATAAATCTTGGGGTTAAGGTTATTTATTTCTTGATATTAGTTTATAAATTTGACATTAATGACATATATATTAAACAAAGAAAAGTTAGTTCATAATTGATTGTAGTGTAAATGTAGGTTTACCAAAATATTTGTGTGATTGTAGTGTGAATAATAAAGTTGGATACTCCTATTTTACCCCTTAGAAAAAAAATAGTAAATAGGCATTTAGAGATAGTTAAAATTTTCTTCCTCATCATATTATGAAATATTTCTTAGATAATATTTAAATTTTAAATATTCCCTAAGGGTCCATAAAAAAATGGTAGTTGTTGTAAATAAGACTAAAACATTCTACATTTTTAATACATTTGTTTCTTAAAAAAATATATAGTAATTGAGTAGAGCAATTAGAACTAAAATTATTTGGTAGGACTAAAATTACTTGTTTTAATATCTTTTTTATCTTTAGTTTAGGTAAAAAGAGAAATTTTAAATAAATAGCAATGAAAAAAATAAATCAAGATTAATTTAATATATTAGATTTTTTTGAAAAGTTAAGCAGCATTTAGAGGGCGTTGTACCTTTCACAATGAGCCACTAGGGACAAAAAGAAACCAAACTAAACAAAAAACCAAAGGAAAACTAAACAAAACATAGAAACAACCCAAATGCAGCACATCAACCATAGAGCATCAGTCGACAGACAGGCACAAGGAGCATCTAACTAGCATTGTCCCAGTTTTTAATTAGGAGCTCCACTGCCTCATCACCCACCTATTCTTTGTTGCCCTGGTTGTTGTTACCCTCCAGCTCCTCCTTTATAAGATTAGATAGGGTGCTTGTTACAAAGTGACCCAACTTCATGGTGAAGCGGGTTAACCCCTGAAATCTTTTATCAAGAGTATCCATTCTTTTAACCACATCACACGAATCCACCCCAATATCCATAGTCCCCTGAACCTCTCCAAGCTCATCCACCTGGGGATGGGGAGAGTGAGAGGTAGAGGCATCAACTGGAAGCTTGCTGTTCATCGGAGTAAACTGGGGCCCCTCCACAATTTCATCCTCCTCCTCTTCAGATTCTTCTTCCTTGTAACCTTTGCTGTCAGACTGCTCCTCCTCAGAGTCTTCAATAATTAGCCTCTTCTTGCTGTTCTTGGCCAACCTCCTAGATCTCCTCCTGGAATTTTCCCCTCCTATCAACTCTATGTTCCCCACAACCGTATCATCTCTGGAATCTTTCTTGACAACATTCTTGCCCTTACAGTCCTTGGCCATCGGGGTTGGAATGCATTTCTCCTTACCTTTTTTTGTCGAGGTAGCCTTGTAGGTCGAGTCAACTTGAGTGGCTTTAAGCTCACAAAGTCCTTTCGCTGCACTGGCATGGGCCTTTCCCCACCCACCCTTAAGTTTTTTGGTGGTACTTTTGGCTTTAGGATTCCCCACATTGCCCGAATTAGGTTTCCGAGGAGGGCTCTTAGACTCAGCCGGAGAAATGTGCACAGTTGAAAGGGGTTCAATGTTCTCAATGCGGACCACCGTGATGACTTTGGGTGGATAGAGGACAAGATGAAAGTGATACAGTCTCAGGATAAGCCCCTGATGGAGCAGGAGCAACGAGGGATCACAGGGGTTGTGGCTGGCCGACTCTTTGCACTTGTCGATGGAGCTTTCAAGGTCCATTAAAAGAAAAAAAGGGAAACTAAGCAACATCTTATGTCTAAAGTGATTTAACAAAGGAAAATGGTAAAAGAAACAGGTTTTAAATCTACCTTGCAGAGTTACATAATTCATCAGTGCCATACACACCTAGTCCCAGGGCTTCGGGAGTGCATCCCTCTCAAACCCCGCCTAATTCCACACTGGAGTCTCCTCACCTCTGAAAAAGATCTTTAAGCTTTCATGGTCAGGTTTTTTGGTGTGTTTTGGATACTTTTTCGCAGAACATCCGTAGCCTGTGCAATAACTTTTTCACTGATCTCGGACGATAAACCACCAATGGAGACCCGTCTGTCCTTCCACGAATCGACAAACTGGCCTGAAAGGATAGGATCATGGCCAACCAAGCACTCTATAAGTGAAGCAATGCCACCCTGCTTGCAAATGTTCTAGAACAAAGGGTTATTCCTAAACTCCTCCCAGTTGTCAGGTTCAGTCCTGACCCGCTCACCACCCATACTTCCAACCTGCACAGAGAACTCAAAATGCAAAAAATGCCAATTGTAGCAGCCGCGAATGATAATTACAAAGTGATAGTTAAGGAAAGAAATACAACGAAGGATAATTAAACCTGCGTACAAGACACACGTGCGGAGGGGGAAATCACCACAGGGTGATTTGACACAAAAAATAAAGAATTTATGATTACAGCCAGGAAGGCAAGAATTGACGGACAAGTAGGGGATGCACAAAAACCCAAGTAGGAAGGCTGGATAACTAAAATTGGTAAGCATCCAAAACAAGCCAAAAAAATCCCTCGCTAAACTAACCAGCCGAAAGCCCCTAGAAAGCCATCTCCCAACATGAATAGTCACATCATTATGAATACATTCACTCCCCCAGAGGCACGGAGGAGATAAAACAAGAAATCCAACAATCCCCAAGGGAATAGATTGCACAGTACGACTTTGCAGATATGAAGTCACATCCTTCCAAGTAACCGTCATCAAGCCGCTACACTTAAATTCGAACCCATCATTTAATTTACATCCCCGCCACCTAACCATAACCTTAGAACCTGACCCCATCCACCATTTCCAAAGGAAAGACACGTGGATCCTCCTTTCTGTGCTCCACACACGTAGATCTTCCCCAGGAAACCTCCACTTGTACTTCATTTCAAAGATAACACTCATCCACTAGATTCCCAAAAAAATCCAGTGGGTCCTCCAGTCAGCTCCCGTCATCCAAAGATTAAAACTCATTGCAAACCATGGTAGCCCTATTCCTACATGATTAATGCTTGAACATTTGGTGGAAGCCTTTCCATTTTCCTCCAACATTTAGCCGAGTCCAAACACAAGCCAAGATTAGCCAAGGCATCCGCCACCTGGTTGCCTTCTTTGAAGATATGGGTCACCTTTTTATCACTAAATTTGGATAGGAGGAAGCTGACATCCAAAAAAATTTCCTTAGTATTCCAACCCATTAAACTGTCTTTATTCACAACATCTGTAACCAACCTAGAATCTCCCTCAATGTGGAGATAAGCAATCCCCAGAGAAACAACAATTTTAATGCCCATCAGTAGTGCACGAGCCTCCGCCATTAAAGTCGACTGAAACCCAATACCTACAGCAAATCTCGCCACCAGAGTTCCCATAGAATCTCTGATAACTCCACTAATGCTTGCCCTACCTGGGTTGCCCTTAGCAGCCCCATCAAAATTAAGTTTAAACCATCCTCTATCCGAAGGCTCCCATTTAGTATTTTTTCTAGCTAAAAGTTTCACATTATCAAAGGAGTTAGCCTTGTGGTCTTGGTGCCATTCTTTAGCCATTTTTATCTCTTAAGCCATTGGCCCCCTCTCTGGGAGTTTCCCATTAAGGAGGGAGATATTCTCCTCAATGAGCCTAACTCCAATGCCAAAAACCTCCTTGGGGCTCCTCTCAATATTCCGAAAAACCCTGTTATTCCTCTCCTTCCATAAACACCAACGTAAAACAAGGGGGACTTGCTTCCAAATTTCGCCAGGCAGAGGGTGGAAAAACGGGCCATACCAACCCAGAATAATCAAAAAAAGGTCCTTATTCATCACCCAAGAGACATCAAGTTTCTCAAAATCCAGCCCCCAAACTTCAGTAGCAAACGGGCAGTGTAATAATAGGTGATTGACATATTCCTCCCCTTTGTTGCAAAGGAAACATCTATTGGGAAAACAAAAACCCCGAGTCCTCAAATTTTCTTAGGTTAGAATCCTATTATGATAGGTCGTCCACTAGAAAAAAATAATTTTAGGGATCATATGCCGATTCCAAACCTTCTTCCAAGGTTCCACAATAGAAGTTTCATTGGTCAGTAGACTGTAAGCTGACCCCACAGAGAAATCCCCTTGTTTATCAAAAGTCCAAAAAAACTTATCCTCCCTGTCATAGGAAGAAAACCTGATGCTGAAGAGAATCACCTGAAGGGATCGAGCAAGGCAACAAAGGTCAAGAGAATGGGGGAAACAAAGGGTAAGATCCTTCCAAATCCTAGCTCCCCGGGGTCCAAAAACATAGTCACAGATATGTATGCCAAAGAATCTCTGAGCCGCTCCCATCACCGCCCCAAAGCCAGAGGAAGCCAGAGCAGAGTCAATAAGCCAAGTATCTTCCCAGAACCTGATTTTAATCCCATTTCCCATTTTCCATTTAATTCCTTTCTTTATCAAGCCTTGTATGCAACAAATGCTCCTCCAAACAATACATCCCTAGGGGTGAGGTTCCGAAAGACAATCAATCAAGGTCCTATTCTGGAGGTATTTGGCATTCAAAATTTTACACCAGTCTTTAGTGTTCCTTAACTGGTCCCAACCAACCTTGGCCATCAGAGCTTTGTTAGAGTTGACTATCTTCTTTATTCCAAGCCCACCACAATTTTTAGCCTGGCAGACCCTATCCCATTTCACCAAAGGGAGTTTCTTTTTTTCCTCAGTACTAGACCATAAGAAATTCCTTTGAATTCTTTCAAATTTATCAGCAATATACTTAGGCATCCTAAAAATGAATAGAAAATAAGTGGAGATACCTTGGATAGCTGCAGTGAGCAATTGGAGTTTTCCAGCATGGCTTAGCAAAGAGCCCTTCCACCCAGCCAACTTCCTTTGAATCCTTTCAAGAACCGAATTCCAGAACTCCATGGGTACCTCCTTAACCATGAGGGGGATACCAAGGTACACTGATGAGAGAGAATCACCAACACGTCCCAGAACCATAGTCACCCTATTTTTCAAATTAGGCATGCAATTGAAAAAATAAATTTTGCTTTTATTGTAATTGATGCATTGACCAGAGCAGGAGGCATAGTTGTTAAGACATGCTTTCCATTTCCTGGCTTCCACCATAGAGGCCTTTCCAAATAGAAAGGTGTCATCCAAAAATTGCTGCACAACAATCAGATTTAGAGAGGAGGCCGCTCTAACACTCGAAATGGAGCCCTTTGACAGCAGACCTGTAAAATTCCTACTGAGCACCTCAGCAATCATAATCAAAAGATAGGGAGACAGAGGGTCTTCTTGTCTAAGTCCTCTATGAGCAAAGAAGAAACCATAAGGAGATCCATTAATCATAACCAATAACTCAACAGTAGTAACATATTCCATAATGAGTTTGACGACCAAACTGTTAAAGACAAACTTGGCCAAGACCTTCGAGATAAATTCCCACAACACTTCATCATAAACTTTGGAAATGTCAAGCTTGAGAGCCATCCCTACATTGTTACATCTATCCATAGAGTTGAGCAGTTCATGGGTTGTCAAAGTGGCATCAAGAATATGTCGCCTAAGGACAAACCCCTTTTGAGTGTGACTAATGATTTTATCCAAGAGAGGTTTGATACGGTTAACCAGGATCTTGGAAAGGATCTTATAAAAGGTGTTACAAAGACTAATAGGTCGGAAGTTAGTCATAGAAAAAGGTTCACTAATCTTGGGGATAAGAGCAATGAAAGTGTGGTTTAATTGTTTAAGGATCCTACTAGATTTGAAGAAGTCCCTAGCCACAAGAACAAGGTCCCCGCCCACAGTATCCCAGAAAATCTGAAAAAAAGCAGGAGGAAACCCATCAGGCCCTGAGGCTTTGAAAACCCCCATGCTAAAGGTAGCCAGACGAACTTCTTCCATGGAAACAGGCCTGAGGATTCCCAAGTTATCTTCCAGAGAGATGGAGGCAAGGAGATGTTGAAGAATTGCACAGTCCAAAGCCATGTTGGGTGCTTCAACCAGAGCCAAAAAAGCCTCCTTGAAGTAGTTCACCGCATAGAACCCAATTTGAGCTTGATTAGAAAACACCTCCCCATTGGCATTAGTCAATTTAGAAATTTGGTTCCTTTTCCTGTGCTTGATGGCAGAAACATGAAAAAAGGAGGTATTCCTATCTCCTTCCTTCAGCCATTCGACCCTTGATTTTTGTTTCCAGAAAACCTCCTCATTTTTTAGGACACGTTCCCATTCCATTCTAGCTTCCCATTCTTGGATGTGAGTTCGCTGACTATCATCACCCTCATCCAAGTTTTTCTGTAAGGTCCTCAACTTTCCTTCAAGCAATTTTTTCTTTTGAAACACATCCCCAAACACATTTTTATTCCATCCTTTTACCATCAGTTTAATATGTTTAAGTTTAAAGCAGATCCTAAACATAGGGGATCCTTGGACAAGGATATTCCACCATTCAACAATTTTCTTTTTGAAATCAGGATGAGCATTCCACATTATTTCAAAGCAGAAAGGATAGGGGCGCATAGCAGGACTGATATTAGTGGTCAGTAGAAGAGGATTATGGTCAGAGACTATCCTGGGCAAGGTTATAAGGTTGGCATCTAAGACATTAGTCCAATGAGGAGAGTAGAGGAAGCGGTCAAGCCGTACTTGAATCAGGTCACCGCCAACCCGTCTATTAGACCAAGTGAAATTTTGGCCCATAAGCTCAATATCAACTAAACCTGAAGAATTTAAAAAATTAGCCAGATTTGACATGTTGTCAGTGTAATCGAGAAGGCCGCCACTTTTCTTTGACGAAAACAGGGGGGAGTCAAAATCTCCAGCAACAAGCCAATGACCTCCTTTGTTCAAATTGATTCTAGTCACCATGTTATCCCACAAAGTACTCCTCAAGTTCCTCTGATTAGGAGCATAAATATTAATTATAGACCATGCTTCTCTAAGATAAGAGAACGAGACCCCAACACTATTTTTACAATGAAATAATTTAGAACCCTGCAGACAAGAAGGGTTTCAAAGCATAGCCAAACCCCCCGAAGCTCCCTCGGCATCACTATAGACATAGGAAGCATTAGGCCAAAAGAAGTTAGCTATTTTGTCAAAATTCACCATCAACATTTTGGTTTCTTGAAGAAGGCAGGCATCAATCTTATGTTCAACAATATAGTTCTTCAGGGCACATTGTTTGTGTGAACTATTAAGTCCACAAACGTTCCAAGACATAACCCTTGTTTTTGACCTTTTTTTGAGGATACATCCAATGTCCTCTATTTTTCTGGAGCAATCTCATTTGTTGTCTCTCTCGTTCTAGTAATTTAATATAATATATTATAAAAATATTCAATAATATAATATATTAAAAATATATTAAATTATTTTAAAAGATAATATATTACATAATTTAAAATTAAAATATAAAATTATAATATTATTATTTAATATATTATATAATATATTAGATGTTATATATGTTATATATATATTGTATATACATTATAATATTATAATATGATGTTAAAATTATATATTATACATTATATGTGTTACATATAGTATATATTAGAATATTAGAATATTCTGTTAAATTAATAATATAATATATTAAGAATACATTATTTATTTGAATTTGTTATTAGATTAGATTATATATTAGATGTTATATATGTTACATATTATATTGTATATACATTATAATATTATAATATGATGTTAAAATTATATATTATACATTATATAGGTTACATATATATATATATATATGTGTGTGTGTGAATATTTTGTTAAATTAATAATATAATATATTAAAAATACATTATTTATTCGAATTTGTTATTAGATTATATTATATATTAGATGTTATATATGTTACATATTATATTGTATATAAATTATAATATTATAATATGATGTTAAAATTATATATGTTACATATAGTATATATATTAGAATATTAGAATATTTTGTTAAATTAATAATATAATATATTAAAAAAGCATGATTTATTTGAATTTGTTATTAGATTATATTATATATTAGATGTTATATATGTTACATATTATGTTGTATATACATTATAATATTATAATATGATGTTAAAATTATATATGTTACATATAGTATATATATTAGAATATTATAATATTTTGTTAAATTAATAATAGAATATATTAAAATACATTATTTATTTGAATTTGTTATTAGATTATTTAATATATTTGAAGTATATTTTATTTAAGATATGACAAGTAAATAAATGAATTGAATTGAAAATATAACAAGAACTAATTTTGAAGAGTTCAAAAAAATTCATAAAAATTAGTTAAATATTTTTTTTATTGTAGTTTTGATTATAGTCTTTGTGAGAGAAAAGCCTTAAAAAGCTGCGATAGAAAGTTTATGCTCCTTAAAATCTGCCCTTATCGCTCAAAACTTTTCTCCAATTATATTGCAGAAAATTAATTTTGGATGAATGTTTTGTTATATATTTTGCAAGTTTATTTTAATAATATACAATTTTTTGTTCTAATTTGAAAGTTGAATTCTCATTTGTTAAAATCAAAGTTATTAATCACTATTTAAAGCACAGGTGGTGCCTATAGTTTCCTTGGCAGGAACTAAAAAGAAGTGCAACAATTATTTTAGAAAAATATTTTACAAATTGTGAGAAGGTGGAGTAATTATTTAAGGAAAAACCAATTAATAAATTTTACAAAATAAGTATATGCATTTAAGTTTTACTTTCTACGATGTGTATATTTCTGACATCAAATATATTTTTTACTTTCTATCATTTTATGTTTTATGATTTGTATATTTCTTACTTTTTATCATTTACAATTTTTCTAAATAAATAAAATAAATTTTACTTTATATGATTTGTATATTTTTCATTTTTTTTAAAAGGTAAAAAACTAAATTCTAATGTATAAGTCATAAATAAAATTTTACTTCTATTTTATTATCAAGTTATTATTTGTTACAAAAGAGTTTGCATATATTTTATTTTTCAATTATTTTTAGACGACATTTTTTTTATTAAGAAGATTAAATTATTAATTATTAATTATAAATAAATAAGATTTATCAATAAATATGTATTAATTTTGTGATATCTTTTTCTATGAAATTAGTGTATAGTAAAATTTCTCATATTTATAGTGTTCTTGAATTTTGAATTTTGAATTTTACTTTTAAATAATTGTTTAGGATGCCTCATCCAAGATTAAATTTTGAAAATGAAGAACAATGAAGAGAATATGCTCAAAATTACATGAGACAAAGACGTGAACAATTGAATAATTTACAAAAAGAAGAAGCAAGAAATCATCGAAACCAAAATGAGAGAGAAACACGTGTTAAACATAGGGCAGATAGGGAGTTGAAGAGATTGAAGCAAAAATGAGAACATGTAGATGAGATGAGAATACATCGTGTACGAGAATCTGAAGATGAGCAATATATATTAAGAAGATTACAAACAAATGAGCATTTAGACCAATTTAATGAGATAGAAAAACAACAAATACAAGTATGCAATTGTGAATTAGTTGAAAGGAATTATGAATCTCATGAGAATAGAGAGGGTAAATTTGAAGTAATGAATTCAATTACAATAGATCGTGTGTTACAAACACCAGATAATAGAGTTCAAGATGCAATAAATGTTGAAACTGAAAATCATGAAGAAAATAATAGTCCACAATAGGAGTTAACCTCTCAATTGAGAAGACGAAGACGACTGCAAAGAAGACAAAATGAAAGAGATCTAGGTACATGCAATAACAATAGAAATGTGCAAATAGATTTGAAAGATTTACAAATTATATTTCGACATGGTTTGGATAAACTTGCAGCACCAAGCATGTGTTACATTTGTCAAGAAAGTTACCCTACAATTAAGGTTATATGAGTTCCTGAAGGCCCAATTTGCAATAGATGTCGACAAGAGAAACACGAACATTAATTTTTGACATTAAATAATATGAATCCCGGTCCACAACCATTAGAACTTGCAAACTTAACACAAATTGAGGAAATGTTGATAGGGCATGTAAATCCAATACTTCAAGTAACACATGCAACTAGAGGTTAGTACAAATATAAAGGACATACCATAAGTTTTCCACAAGAAGAAAGAGAAATAGCTAAAATTTTACCACATCGAATAAAATATTTACCAATTATTATTGTTCGAAGGAAGGACCAACATAGAACAAATTAAAATTTTATAGTCAATAGAGAGAGGGTGTACAAGGAATTGAAATATAAGATAGAACATGATAAGTTTTATAGAGATGTGCAAATTGATTAAAATGCTCTTAGTGAATTCACATGCAATTCAAATGAAAACATTTTTCAAAAATTAAACTCTATTCATATGGAGTTTGATTTAGATATTTAACTAAATACATGCACTACAATTCAAGTTTTAGAGAGATCATTTAACTAAATACAAAAAGCCTAGGAAAATGCACAGGCACTATGATTCAGAGGCGGTCGGGACTGACTAAAACATCTACACCTTACAATTATCTGGATTCATTAATATTATGCAAGAGCTTAGAAAAGACCATGGCACGGTGGGCTGAGTCAGGTTTCCATTCCTCCCTCAGAGTCTTCGTCCTTAGAGTCTTTCGATTCCACCCGCTTCTTGTATGCAATGTAATTTGCAATCATCGGGCAGTATTCTCTATAGTTCTGGTGAAGTCGGTCCCTTTGCATTCTCCTTTGGGTCCCTGGAATCGATTGGTATCCATTCTTCCTTGGAGCCTAAGTCCCAGTCGATGTCGTCTCTTGATGCTAACTCCTTTGCCAACCCTTTGTCTTACAAATATCGCATTACCCAGCCACGAGGTTGGTTGGTGGTTAGCTTTCCTGCTCTAAGCAGGAAGGTGATGCTTTGGTCCCTTTTATCCCATCTTTTTTCAAACCCTTTTGGGTCAATTGTCCTGACTAGAGGGAATTTCATGACCTCCCTTCCTCGTATGCTCAACACGTAGTAGTTCTGGGGCATTGGGATGAGATTATTTTCATCTATATTATCGAAGGTTGCATCAATGTCTCCCAGCCATGCGTGAATGAAGACCATCTGGGTCAGTTTCTTTGCAATTTCCGTCAGCACACCCATGTGGAGGAGCACCTCCAAAAACATTGCTGGTATTTCTTCATTGTACCAGAACTTGTGATATGCTCTTAGGAACTCCGGTCCTACAACCTTCTTGGTTGCCCAAAGTATCAGCGGGTGGGACGAGGCCAGTACCCCATTTAGCCTTTTGTCTATCACTTCTCCTTGGAATGCTTGCAGTTGCTTGTCGGTGTCCAGGGCTAGAGGAGTCTCCATCCCTTTATCGCCTACTTCTGCACGCACACACTATTCCTGCAGAGACACTGTTTTAAATGACCCAGGCTAGCCTTTTTTAACTGCGGTGGCTAGCAATCTTCATGATTAATTTTCTATGATCCTGGCAATTGGAGCATGTAAACTTGCGGGTGCTTTGGCAGAGGTACCCGATGTGATTAATGCAAAGTATTTTCATGAGATCCACTCAATCTTGCCTTTTCCTTGGAAGTTATTTGATTTATTTGCATCTTGCCCTCTATTGTTGAGCCTTGTCACATCCGATTAGACCCCAAGTTTCTCTTTTCTTGTTAATATAGTAAGTTTATTTTTTACCTTTTTATTTAATTATTTATTAAAAATTAATTAATTTTAATAATATTTAGATTTTGATATATTTTGACTTTACATTTAGTTTATTATATTTTAATTTTTAATTGAGATTTAAGTTTTAAATATTTTTAAGTTTTAATAATTACAAATAATTATATTTTAAATTTTTATTTTAAATTATATAATAAAATAAATCTAAAATCTAAATTAAAAATTAGGGAGAGTCGCAAAACAACTTTTAATTAGATATAGTCACATAGAAAGAGTGAGAGAGATAAAGAGAAGTAGGAGAATTAGAGAGAAATAAAGAGGGAGAGGGGGAGATAAATAGGGATATCCAAAGAGAGTAAATTGTATAAAAAGACACTTCGATTTTACTTGTAAATATTTTATTTCAATTATGATTTTAATATTTTAAATGGGAAGGTATATTTGAAAGGCTTTGTAAAATCCATATTCTAATATATTCCCAAATGAACTGTATGATATAATTATTATTTTGAGTGTTTTTATGTGCAGATACAAGTTCTCTTGACTTTTCCAATATATTTTGTATGCTCTATTAGCCATGATTTCATGATTAATTTTCCACTTTCGGCACTACTTCTTACTAACTTTGCCGTCCAATTTTGGCTCTTAGACTAAATATTTCATAAAGGTGCATTTTAATTTTCTTACTATCACCTTTGGCTGAATTTTTAAATTGGTTCAACCATGCAAAAAGTGTGGTTACTTTTAATTATTTCTCCATAAATGTTGGTTACAATTTTCTAGTTTTCTTTCTATTTAGCTAGTCATAATTTCATGCTAGCATTAAACCTTGAAAATGGCAGTTTACTTCTACTTAAAACTTGTGGTAATTTCATTAATCTCTTGCTACCTATGGTGTTGAATTGGACTAGTTATGTCATCTAGGATTTGTTCCTCAATTGTTTTTTACTTTTTTCAAAAAAAAGGTTATGATGGTTATACTTGTATTGCTGAATGGACATAAATTTGAGGATTTTGGGTGTTTTCATTCAATTTTCATGTTTTCTCATTAGCTCCTACTTTATGTGTGTTTTTTATAGAATCCTTTGGATATATTTTGGCTAATAGTATTTCATGGAACCTTACTAAAGGTGCTACTTTTCCTAACTCTATAGCTAAACTATTCAATGGTCATTTTTCTAATGACTCCTTTCTCACTCTCTTGGAGGACAAGTGTGACATTATTTAGGATATTCAATGCCTATATATTTTCTGGAAAGCTTTAAGGTCAAATATATAGTGGCATAAAACTCAATTTTATAGGAAATCCTTCTTATCCAAGCCCAATTGGTTCAATTCCTATGTATAGAAGGGGGTTGATCATAAGAAAGTGTTGAGATTCCTAAGCATCTCTTTTACCTTTTAGATTTCTCCTTCCTCTTTAAGGAAACATATCATTTCTAGAGCTAAGAAAAATTATCATATTAAATTATGAAGCCCCTTTCTTTGGCAAGGAGATTCCATGTGTGTTCGAAAATTCTTGTTGCACACATTTCCATTACTCATGTTGCTAAGAACCTTGCAAATCCTCATATTTGAAGATTGAAAATATCTAAAGGTATATTTTATGGCCTCCCTTTAACCAAGGAAAATGGTTTCACAAAGTATCCTAGGAGTTCTATTATTTCCCTCATGACTATAATAGGCTTGGCTTGCTTTATATTCACTACTCTAAATGGCGCCATAATCTTAAATTTAATTAACATACTCTAAAACCTAACAAAACCAAGTTGTAGCTCGTCAAATTGGAGAAGTGAAAGGTCAATACCAGTGCTGAGGAAGAGTTTGGAGGAGTGAAAACAAGGTCAATACCAGCGTCGAGGAAGAGTTTGGAGTTAAAACAAGGTCAATACTAGTGTCGAGGAAGAGTTTGGAGGAGTGAAAACAAGGTCAATACCAACATCGAGGAAGAGTATGGAGGAGTGAAAACAAGGTTGATACTAGCGCCGAGGATGAGGTTGAGGGCACTCAGGGAAAATCAATGACCAAGGGACAATGAGTACTATAAGTTTGGCACCCCCATTCTCTTTAACCTACAGTTTTCATGCCTAGTTTCCAAATATCTTCTCGTACATTGGCACCCCCATTCTAGTAAAATGGTATAAGATAAGACAAAAAATAAAATAGCTTAGTCTTTCACATTTTTATAGTGATTACTAGAGGCACATAGACCAATTCTTCATAATAGAAGAATTTGATCATACTTTTCCAATGATGGCATTATGAGAAAACCTTAGGTTAAATGAATAATTCCTAGCTAATTTCTTTAAATCATGTCCAACCATATAAGAGAAGACCTCTGCTATGTGTACTTGGATACCATGGAGAAAGGCACTTTGGGCTCTTTCATCAATCAAGGTATTGTTAAATTTTAACACCTAAAAGTGAGAATGAAGAATCTTTCCTAGGATGGTGGCCAATTATGCTTCTCAACACCTAGATTAAAAAATCCTTGTCAATATCATTGTCATCACAATTAAACCTATTGCTTGAGACATAGTCATAGAGGTAAGAAAATTAGATTTCTTGATAGTAGATACATTCTAGACAATTCAATCCTTGCATTGGAGATTGTTGAATGGGCCCAACAAACTACTCATGATGCCCTTACTATTAAGTTAAAAGTTTGACAAGGCATATGACTACATCAAATATCCTTTAATTTATAAAAGGCTCAAATGGATTTATTTTTAACCCTAAATTATTATCACACATTCAAAATTACAAATACCAGTTGAATGAAGAACTTTCATTTGAAGGTGATGTCATCATGACCTTTGAATGAAGAACCTTCATTCAAAAATGATGCCATGTCAATACTTTCAAATGAAGCTATTTTTATTTTAAATATTTCATGTCCAAAATGCTTTATAAAAGGAACCTTGGCATGAAGGACCTTCAAATGAAGACCTTAATTCAAAGGTCCTTCATTATAAGATCCTTCTTATGAAGGTTCCTTTAATGCCATCCCATTATAGCTCTTAGAGTTGTTAGAGATATTTTTGTTTCAAAGTAGAGATTGGACCATTAAATAGTGTCACCATGACTCTACCAAGATATCCATCAAATTGATAAACCCTAACTTAACAACCACAAATTCACAAGAAAATTGCCCCTGTCAGCCCTAGAGCATCAATTCAATGCCAAGTTTTTTGCTTTAGCAGACCCCTAAATGCAATGAACCTCTATCATACCATGATTCCCACCAATCCACTGAGTTATAATTCCAAGAAAATGGGTGGATTGGTGGATGTCATTTCTATTGAGCCCTCAAAACCTTACATAGGCAAAATAGGGCAATCCCTATATTTGATTGTTTTCTCCAACAAAACAGTAATTGAGCACTTCAAAATGAATGCAAATGAAAGGGAACACATATATTTATCTACACCAATGATCTCAGAGCATTTCAAGCTTGTACAAATCTGTTGGTTGTTTTTACTGTAACCAAGTTTATCTTCTAATCTACCTATGGAATTGCCAATTCCAATCAGGGGCAGCTCAAAGGACCTAGACCAATTGATGAGGGTTTTAATAAACCTCCTACTCCTTGGGCTCTGCAAAACCCAAGAGGGTGATCCCCTTAATGCATTTATAACCTCTACACCAAACTTATAAACAACATCAATAATAACAGATCATCTCATTTAATAGCTCAACATAACAAGATAATACTGAAACGAATTGGTTGTTCATCAATAATATTAACTATTTGGAGCATGAGATACTACAACATTACACAACTTAATATAGTCATTGATTTTCAATTTTGTAGCAAGCTCTAAGAAAAGACAAATGAATAAAGAACCTCACAAACAAGTACAATTTACTCCAGTGCCATATACCATTGGAGGAGTCAAATTCATAAGCACTTAAGGGTTCATGACAGATTTAGACACATAACATATAAAAACTCAGATAATATTGCCTTACAATATCATCAATTTATATTCTAACCCAATACTACTTATCAGATCCTTACATAAACATATCCACCTATAACCTCACTCAAGCATTTTAATTAATTCCTTGAATTAAAGCCAAAATGAGAATCATACACACCCCAACAGTGAGATGAATAAAATAATCCTTGATCATTTTATTCAACATAATGATATGTTCATACAATGGAGAGACATGAGATCGAAATGAGTAATTTCCACTCAAATGCTAGTACTGTCTTGAAACATTAAACATTCATGAGTTTAAAACCTAATATAGAAATGACCAAAAACCTAAAACAACATTTTACTATGACATCAAATTCTTTACAATTTTCTCTGCAACCTCACTTAGAATCGACCTAAAATTGTCTAACTTGCTAACTCGTATTCCTGGCCTTGAAATCCTTATAGAGAATGAAGGAGAAAATAAGCATTAGGCCAAAAATACACATGTCACTGATCATTTGGACTACCCTATGACATTTCAAATTTTTTTTACACAGCCAAGTCCTTGGAGAATCTTCTTGTTTATCCGATATGCTTGGAAAATAGCTACTGCATTGGCCAAACCTCAAATACTTGCACCAAAACTGCCATCAAGACATAACCAAAATCTGTTATAACCAAAACCATTAAGCTGTGAAATGCTGATAGTAGACTTTGTCCTATTCTTCTTCAGTTAAATATTTGTCTACCCATATTTGGTATTCCTCATTTGTTGGCCAATCAAAATTTACCACTTCATTCACCTTAGCACAGTAAGGTGTGTACTTAACTGCTACATAATTCACCTCTCTTTCAAAAGACTCCAAAAATGTGTTGGCGTTAATGATTTCATCCATACAACTCCTCAACATATCATAATATGAGTCATCACAAATCAATTTGATTTGTGCATTGATGACTTCATCCACCCTATCCTGCCACTACTGCAGTGATCTAACATTTCCATGGGCATCTACTAAATCTGGTAAAGCATACGTGCCACTCTAGTCATCAAAATTCTTTACCAGCTCCTTAATCTTCCTACTCAAATCATTAGGTAAGGCTTGAAAACCTTGCAGTGATTTTACAAAAACTTCAGTAGGCTTTAATGATTGGGGAATGTTGTCTGCATCGAATCTAGAGGCCTTATACATAACATCTAGGTCATTGGCCCTAGGGCTCCACTTCTCAACTAAAGGAAAAACTAATTCCTGATCCCTAGTAATGATTCTTATTGAATCTAATAATAAACAATATAAAGAATAAACTGATGGTAATCTACAATCAACTCCCTAATTCAAATGCCTCAGAACTATGTCTACAACTTCATTTTGCTTGGCAACTGCTCCCTTCTCACTTGCTTTTCGAGCTTCATGTAGCTCTGTAATCTTATTAAGCATCTATTTTTTGGTGGGATCTACAAAGTACTGAACCTCCTCTTCAAGTAGCTCTAATGAAGGACTAGGAGCAAGAGTCTGGGTGGGGAACCCAAGAGAAGAAAGAATTGGAGAATTTGGAGGTACTGATCTTGATGTAGAAGATAAGGCCAGGGTACTAGGAGCACTAGAAGACTCCACCACATGTATGTACTTCAACCTATTTACCTTAGTTTGTAGCTCAACATTCCTTTGTTGCATTCTACTATACTCTCCAATAATGGTGTTATACTTCTCCATCAAACTTTTCTTCTTAGCTTCTTCTCTTTCAGCTGTCTTTTCGATCGATTTCGCCACATTTACAGTCAAGTTTGTAGATTATGTAGTTGAATTTTAAGAAGCTCTTTTGATTATTAACCCTCCCCTTAGGTTTTAGCTAATATCAGTAATATTTGTCTTTCTACCCTGGGGTGCCAATGCCCAAATAGCCAGGGTCTCATATTCCTCACTAAAGGCAGAATCTTGGAGTGTTACCTTGACCTCCTCCTTGGTGTTCTACATTGGATGTTTGGACTTCAAAATAGCATTGAATGCTACCACATTTGTTATGTCCCACTTAGGTAAAATTAGAACACCAGCCTGGGTCACCAACTTCCTTCCCTCCTTAGGAGTGATGCTTTTGAACTCATTCATGAGTTTAGCCTTCACCTCATCATCAATATCTTGATCAGACCTACCAGACCTTGATTCTCTTCTCTCCTTGCACTTGGCTTGGTACTCTTCTAACTTCATCCTCCACACCAGTTGCAAGAAAATTAGAGTCTTCACAAATGCATCATCATCCAAGAATGCCTTGCATGCTTCCATTCTAGCATCTTGTACACATTGGAATTTCATGTCCATATCAAATAGTACTAATTGAGTTGATCTAGGAGGGGATGGAATACCAACCTGCATGTCTTGATTAGTAAGAATTATTTCATCCATTAGATCTTCAAGTGTTTCCTCAACTCTTTGCCTCTTAAGGCCTGGCTTTGATGTTGGTAATGCAAGATCAACATCTAGTGGAGAATCTAAATCAATTATCTTTATTCCTCCAGGTGCTCTAATGTTCGGCCCTAGGTGAGTTGAGGTCTTCATAATTTGTTTTCCCTTCTTATCCTCTTCCTCCTCACTGCTACTGTCATTCCTCTTTCTCTTGTAAAGAGGCCAACTCACTATAGGTTGATAAGTTGGCCTTGTTTCTACAGGCCTCACCTCTGATCTCTATATGCCAAAATCCAATTCCAAATTAACCCTCTTGGTCATCAAAGTGCCCATGATCTCTTTGAATTTATTGATCAAGAAATCAATTTTCTTGTGGAATGAAGTGAATTCCATTAATGGATCATACTTGGGATCCATTTTGTGCACTGCACCCAGTAATTTTTCATATGCAATCCACTTCTCCTTATTCAATTCTTGTTTGTTCAAATCAAATTCATTTTTGATCAAGTTCTCTAGAAAATTGAACTCATGGGTAATCTTGCCACCCTTAATCCATTGCCTAAACAAGGAAAATAAACCCTCTGGATCATGCTGCTACTTGGAACCACTCCTCAAATGAAATTGATCAAAATATCTCCCGAAATGGACCCATCCTCCCTTAGACAAAATAAAATCTGATACAACAGTGTAATCAGGGAAGAGAGTCCCTTTTCCCTTCCCTGTCAGGTTATCCTCATGGATACAACCTATTTTCCACATGAATTCAGTAAACCCCATTCTCGATGGCACATTGAAAGGGAGGATATGTGGGGCTCCCTGGAAGCCATACAGTCTTAGAACAATGCTAACTGGGTACAAAATGATGTCACCCCAGTTGTGACAAACCTTTAAATCAGGCTTCCTCCCCTTAGGTCTGAGAAAATCATGAAGATCCTTATGAATCCTGGGCACATTAACAATTAACCGAGCCCTGGTTCTGGAAGCAAAGCAATTTTCAAATTGCACATAACTAGCGCTTCCTCTGTTGTATGACAAGTCTGTAGTTCATACCTACATTGGTAACCTTTCTCCATTTATGTCCTGCCTTAACTCCATCTTCTCTGAGAAAAAGCCGACATTCTTATACAAAAACATGTACATTAGCAATGAGTACCAAAAGAAAGGATTGCTAGTATCTCCTACTTGCAATTTCAGCAATCCATGATGTATCTTTTCTGCCAGAAAATATGCAAAGTCATATATCATGGAAAAATTGGGGTGTTGTATCTGGGCCCCCATGAACATGTATGCAATTGGCATAATAGTATTCGGGCTAAAACCCAGAATCTGGCATAGTGAATAGAAAGTGGCCAAAAAGTGATTAGCAAAGCAGCTTAGCCTAAAAGGCTCCTGGTCATTTAGGCTAATGTAAGTTGTTGATCTGCCTACCCTAGCCAGATGTAGAGGAAGCAACTTGAATCTGAACAGCAGCTTTGATCTTGCGTATTCTTGCTTCATCTCCTCAAGATCAATTTGAACCAAAAATGGACTAAGTTCACTCAAGTTGAATACTTGTTGAATTTCCTCTTTTCTTACACTCAACAAAACCTCTCCATCATTATCCCTAATCACTCTCGTGACAGTGTCATGTCATGTTGCCACTGCCCTAAGAAGGTCCACGTCAAGGAACACGTTTGGCACTACTAATTTCTCCATATTATGTCTAGGCATTAGCGAAAGGGTGAGGTAAATTTCACTGCCCATACTAGAGCTTGAACATTTCCAAACCTTCCATAGGAACCCTAGCATCTGCGATGTTATAATTTTTACATACTAGCCCCTCACCTAGGGTTCTTGCATTCATCAGAACTAAACCCCTCCTCCTATCATTTGTTGAAAGTGGTAATTGATCCTAGAAATCATCATACAAATCTATTTATAAATAATCCACATGGCCGGAATGCTACTTTGGTGGCACCATCTCAAATAAACTAGGGCTTCCTCTAAAACTCAAACGTTGAACATACTAGGGCTACTCAGAAAATGAAATCACGGTAAAACCTTGCAATTTCCCACAATTTTGATCAAACCAATAACCCTACGACAATAATCAACAAGCCCTCTAACTAGCACACCATAATTATTCACAAAACCACAGTCAAATTAACTAAAGCAGCACAAAAAACAAATCACGAGATTATGTTTTGTAGAAGACCAAATTTTCGTTGTGATTTCTCAAAACTTCGTCTTTAGCTCTGAAACTGCTTCACGAAGGTGATTGAATTCTTTTCTGGTGAAAAAAGATGAAGGAAAAAAGCTTTATGTCATTTGCATTGAGCCAGTAAATGTCTCTTCCACCATTAAAGCTCACTTACATGTCACGCCAATGGCTTCAATTGCATTTGATGTGAATTTAATTTCTAACTGTAGATCTTTTACTTTCGTTAGAACATCAAACGACTACCTTCAAAAAAGGCTAATGCAATCTCCATCTTAGCATCAAGGGCCCACCACAGTATGTAGCACCAAAGGATAGACATGGCACATGCCCATGATATTGCAATCGATAAACATCTTGCATCTTTCGATCACGCGATGGCAGCCAACCGTTGATCTCCACCATCCGCAATCACTTTCATTCATATCAGTCACCAGCATTGAACTTAACCATCGAGCAAATTTTTCACCAAGATTATAACATATCCGTCGATTTTGAGCACGTACATTATCTAGCCGCATTAGTAACCTGCCACATAATGTATTTATACCTCAACACAAATACTACAGCATTTTGATTATTCCTTCAGCATCGCCAACTGAGACACATGGCATCCACCCGTGATATCACGATCGGTTGTAACCTTGTGGTGGGGGCATCGCGGGATTGCATGGAACGGCTGAGATCAATCGATGGTTGATTGACAGTCAATTATAATCACTCCCTGCAAAATAAAAAATTTATTAATAATAACAAGGAGACACTGTCTAGGCTGACAAAAAATGATGGCTTAATGTTGTTTTTAAAACATAGGGCATAGGCCAACCTAAACTTAGGAAGTAATAAAGTTAGGAAAAATATTTAACTCAATTTATAAAAAGGGGCCTGGCCTAGATGAAACAATGAGACATAAGTCATTTTAATACCCACTCCAAAAGTTAACTGCTGAATATATCTCACCCAAGGTTTTACATGGAACATTAGGATTTTTATGAAAGCCAAAGTAAAACCCAACCTTAGGTTCCTCCCAAACAATATAACAAGCCAAGACAAGGGCAAAACATAAATGGAATTTAAACAAAAAAATTTGAAACTCCATCAAATCCACCATGATTCACACCAATCCATCGAGTTACAGTTCCAAGACAGTGGGTGGATTGGTGGATGTCATTTCTATTTAGCCCTCAAACCCTTACATAGGCAAAATAGGGCACTCCCTGTATTTGATTGTTTTCTCCCACAAAATAGTGATTGAGCACTTCAAAAAAAATGCAAATGAAAGGGAACACATATATTTATCGACACCAATGATCTCAAAGCATTTCAATCTTGTACAGATCCATACAACACAAAAGAACTTCAAAAAAATAGTAAAAACACAAAAAATTGCTTGAAGAACGTGGTATTTGATATGAAATTTTGGTATCAACTCCTCCAACAGTTGCAATGGGATGGGAATACAATATGATAGAAGTGGGATAAGAAATGCATCGTTTGAAGGATTAAACCAATATGTAAAGATGAAAGAAAGTGCTAACCCCTTAAACTGAAAAATTTTCTTTTAACTATAAGTTTGTTGGGTAGCCAATTCTTTTAAGTTATCAAATCCTACCATCATACATAATCAAAATATTGTTGTTTCAAATGACTATGAGCACTAACTTTCACTATTTGAAGATGTTGAAACCTTGTCATAGAGAATTAGAACATTGATGCGACTACTCATCCTACCTTAAAACACACCAAAAGTCTCCTAGAAATTAGACATAGGAAGATTTAAGATGACTTAGACAATTTTTATTGCCAAAGCATAAACTTATGATGACTTTACCAGGCCTAGTACACACTCCCCCCCCATTAACCACTTAGACATATGGAAATTAAATGTAAATTTTCTTCTTTTTTTAGTCATGGAGGTGTCCAATAAACAACTTGGTGGTGTTTCCCTTCAAGTTTATTTACTTGAATGAAGAGAAAAAGTCCTTTGATTACAATTATAAAATATATTTGAGGCCTTGGTTGTGTAACTGGTGGACCCTAGTTACAAAGTTTTGGAGTTAAAACGTTAAGTAGACTTGATTTGTGATGGACACATTTGGACGGTAGTAACAATAACTTGCAAGCTATCAAGACTTGATTACCTTATAACTTATCAAATTCTAGTGATGAAATGATAGATTAATCATAATGTCACTTGGGGATCACATCACCATGAAATAAATTAATCCAACATCCTTATGAGTGCAGGCACCACCAAATAGGTATTTATTAGATTTAGCTTCCGCGAGCGAGGGAAATTCAGGAAGAGAAGAGGAAAGCAAGACATGTAGTAGGTCTAAAAGAGGGAGATCAACTAGATGTCAAAATATTAGAAGAAAATTTAGTAAACGCATGGAATTTTTTCTTGCTAAAGAGGAATCATATTCCTATGATGATGAGAGAATAGGCGACATCGAGGTGCCGTTGAGGTACAAACATCTACGAAAACAATGGGTACCCAAGGAACTTCCTCCATAAAAACTGATCTTTGTGACAATGAGAGGATATATCGCATAGCACCATCGTCATTACATGGTTTGGGCCTATTTTGCATGGATGACATAATTTTTTGTTATGAAAAAGTTATTGAATTGATGGAGTATGTTGAACCTTGTTACAGTTAAAAATATTGGATGCGGTTGGTTTGATATACATGAAGTATGCGTAGGTATGCACTATCAGCAAGTTATAGATAACTAAAAGATAATGATCAAAATAAAGGATTGGCTAGGTACATTGATGGAAGGCCAAAAGCATCAAGGAATATTGCAAGGTTTATAAATAGTACATGACCTAGGTCAACAAATAAGCAACCCAATTGCATATTCGAGGTGTGAGAGGGAAACCATGTATTCATATGTGCGATAAAATCAATAACTGTAGGGCAAGAGTTGCTAATTGATTACAATTTGAATTTCTTAGATACAAACACAATTACTATGGGGGTGGTATGTACTATATACCATTTTACCCAACCTCTAATTAATGACTTAAATATACCATTTTATTATTATATTTTTTTTCATGTCTATTGGTTTCATTTCAGTAATATTTTTTATATTTAATTTTTGTCACAGTGGGACATTGATCATATGAGGAAGGCTCTGGCCTAGAGCACAGATCGTGATCCATGTTTAGGCGCTTCTACCCGATAGGTTTACCTCATTGTAATTGTAAAAATTAGATACAAGCAAAAATTTTTATTATTATGCTTTTTTTATGAGTTTATTGGGTTAATTTCGATAATGTTTTTAATATTCTTGTTGCAATCGGCTAATTGGGGAAAGGCACCAGTAGTACAGGAGAGCATCCATATGGAGGTGTAGTCACTATTATGTGATGATGACATTGCATTTTCCGCAAACCCTGTGGATATGATGAGGAAGGCCCAAAAAAAATGCAATGAAGAAATCCTCCAGTTGCTATTCATAGTGCCTCAAAAAGATGAGATAAGAGAAAGGGTTTAAATATTTTCTAAGAGAGCACAAAACTTGCAAGTAAGTTGTCATGAGATCTTTAATTATAACATAAGTTCATTCATGGTTTTATATTTTGTATTGTTTTATGTCATGAACTAAAATATGTGTTGTTTTCATAGGATTATTTGCGTCCCCATTATGTTGTTGGCCATGATTAGGGTACTGCAAGTTTTGCCCGAGAAGTAGGGGTCGGTACAAGTGTCAATCTTGATCTTCTTGCGCATACATCACATCATCCGACCCCATCATCCATGCCTATATTTTTGACTGAAATGTCGGGAACACATACTGTGCAGACATTTGGTAGTGCACCCTCTGGCAGCGAACACATACCACTACATGTGTCAATACATGTACCTATGGATGCAGAGGTCACTAGTACTGGTGATGTTTTAGCAACATTTCTTGGATCTTCGCATATTACTAGTACGGGAACATTGTTGGTCACATTTGTGGTGACCGAGGATTTTGTTCCCATAAAGATAGAGAAGGTCCCAGGTACTTTAAAATATTTTAATTATTATTATATATAATCCAATTGAAATTTATTTATTGATCACTCTTTATAGACTAATGATCCCATGATCATTTTGCAAGAAATGATTTTTTTTTATAAACATCTAAGTGATGTTACATTGGAGCTCTTTGGGCCCACCATACGTACATGGTGGAATGCCGAAAATTCAGATTTAAAAGATGAGCTCATTAATCGTTTAGTTGTGTTCTTCGGTGATAAAACATTCAACCGAACCAAGGTCGTTAAGAAAGCTGGTACCTATCTAAAGTATGTGAGGGACCAATATAGGTCACATTTAGAGAAGAACATAAAGTACAAGCCTCCCCCATGATTCTCGAGAGGGAGTGGAAGGACTTGGTGTCAGATGGAAAGGAGAAGGCTGAAAAGAAAAAAGGAAAGACACCACTGGGCCAAGGAATGTATGTGATACTATCAATAATGTAATTATATACTGATTACTCTTTCTTTTTACATAATCTAATATATTTCAAATTTTTCATAGGTTGTCCGACACATCGAAGGCAACAAAGGAAAGACTAGAAAAACAAGGGCAACACAAACTTGGCTCTGGTGGTTATATGAAATTAGCTGCATGATTTGTAAGTATCAATAAATGAAATATTGCATCCAAATAATAAATTACAAACAATTTTGGTTTTATCACACCATAGAAGCGAAATTGTCCGATCAATTGGCAATACATCTGACGAACTTTCATCGTAATGACTTGCCTATTTCATTGCGAGTTCGACGAACTGCTATCATTTTTTTGATCTAAACTATGTCATCAAGACTCCTACCAATGTAATCTTATCGGGGTGACATTCAGAAATTACTCTGATGGTATATATCTTGATCACTGAGAGCACAGGCTAGTCCTCCCAATATATCTTCTCAGACAATTTTGATCACTGTAACAGTCTTGATCTCTCATCGATTTTTGCAATACATCAAACCTTTCATCATAATGGCGATGAGCTTCTATTGTTAATCCGATGCTTTGGCAAAGGTATCCCACTTGTGTTTTAGCAACTGTTCGTCGCTAGATCGACGAAATGTCCGTCATGGTTCCGACGAATGTCTATCGTTGATCCGATACTTTTGCAAAGGTATTTCACTTGGGTTCTAGCTATGGTTCATCATGGGATCAATGAATTTTTCATCACGGTTCCAATGAATGGGTGTCGTGATTTCGACGTTGAAAATTTCATCCGAATATTGAAAAAAATTGAGCAATGACAATGATTTCTATGATTCGTCGGTAAACCGACAAAAGATCATCGGAATTCCAACAAACTGTCATCAAAAATTGGAGTCAAATTCATTAGTGTATGGAATAAGCTTGGGCTTAGAGTGATTTCACTTCCTATCACCTATCCTTGATATTCAAATTACATGCACTCCCACCTATGTTGATGGTTGATATAGCCTTGTCTTCTATTTTATGCAAAATGTCTCCAGCGCCTATTCTTATATTGTAAAGCCATCTTTTTCTTGCATTTTGGGATTCGAATTCTATGATTTCAATCTTGCAAGCATTCGATATAGAAACCTATTTATAATCTTCATTCAATACTTTGTTGGGTTTTTTTTTTTAAGGTTTAAATTTTGGCATTCTATACTTGAATACATCTCCACAAAACTCGATAGCTACAACTTGAGTTGGGGAGGCATTTTTGGATTTTTTCTGCATTCAAATATAATATGTAGATTGATAGATTATAGTTAATAAACTGCATTATAGCTTGTCTGCTTCTCTTCACATAGACTACCTTGTATTGTTTTTTTTTTTTTTTAATTCGATGAACCCTCTTCATTTAGGGAATTCGATGTATATGATTCAAGTGGCAATTGATGCTCATGTAGTATGTATGGTATTTTTTCATGTAAAATGCGATGGGATATAATGGTTGGCATTCAAAACTTGTAATGCGATTCCATTCTAGAATAGTACCTTGAAATTTATGTTGATGTTTGATGGATATTCATTTAGTTTGGTTTTTCAATCCATGTTGTGTGGTATTTGATTATCTCTGTCTGTATTCGCGGGTTATGCTTAGTGTTCGGTATTTGATGAAAATCCTTAGTGAAGGTTTTCAATGAGTATTTAATTATGTTGGTGATTGCTGCCTAAATATTTTTGTACTTGGAATTTGATATTTGGTATGACATTTTCATTTGATGATCAAAATTTAGAGGGCATTCAAGTAGTTAGCATTCGATTTTTATGAAATCAATTTATGTTCTTTTAAATGGGAATCAATAGATTTGTATTTATATCAACATTCATTTATTTGGAAATCAATTGTGAGCTTAGGATGATTTTATGCTATTTGGGGGGGAGTTTTGACTTGCTTTATCCTTTTGAATTGGCTTTCATGGAGTCCTCCTACCATGGATGGAATCCGCCTCCCATGATTCCATTAAGTAATTCAAATTTTCTTATGACCGTTGATTATATATATATATGTGTGTGTGTGTGTGTGTGTATGTGGCTATTATTAAATGTGTATGTTTTTATTTGCAAATTGAGTGTTTGTTTAATTAATTCGGTAATATTAAAAGCTGCCTTTTTAATTGTATTTTAGAAATGGATGGAAATTATTCGAATAAATAAATATGATGAAATTTTAAAATAATGTTTCCCTTACATTTATGTAATCAATGATTTTCTAGTATATGTTGATATTTTGGTTTATTGATTTATTGCGAGTTGAATTGTATTGTGTAAAATAATATTTTGTCTTGAAACCAATTGATGTTGTTAGATAAACAAGTTGGGGCATTAGAAAATGAAAGATTGATTTAAATATAACTAAGTAATTGAGAGAGTTGTTTATATGAGGAAATTAGATTATATGTTGTTTTGTTAAATTCTTGATAATTATTAGTGGTTGAATAGTAAATCCATTATGTAATTTATGATTGCATTATTGGATATGTTTCTTGTATTGAATACTATGTTGATTATTGTACATTGGGGTAATTATGATCATTATTTAAAGTGGGAGTCCTTTTGTGCTAAATGGTTTTTGGGAGACTTCCAGAGGCTTGGGTAATTAGCTTGAGTGTTGGATTCATGATTATTTCATTTTGAAAATAGTTGAATTATATACTTGGATTGTGTACAAGAGGGTCTTTAGCCTTGCTTTTCTTATTCACTATTATGATTGGGTTTTGTGTGTGAGATGGTTCATGCCTTGCTCTATATGTGTGCTCATGTGGTTTTGTAATTTGTGCAAGATGGCTTTACCCTTTCTGATGTTTTGGGTCTACTAGTTGCAAGTAGGGGGAGTGGCTCTCAATGGGGGCCGACATCTTGTGAGATACTATCAAGGTAACCCATTGGAAAGTTTTTTAACTCAGTCATAACCTAATTAATGAATTAGGGGTTGGATAGTTTTTACACTAATTAAGATAATTGGATGCCTCACCTATGCATGTAGTGCTCGTTTAGGCTAAGGATGGGTTGAGTAGGTCTGGTTGGCGAGATCAACTTCCTTGTCCTCATGAAAGGAATGTTGGTTACACATGTGTCACCCTATGTGGCCGATGTCTAGTGAGAGACTATCAAGGTAACCCATGTCGGGACCATGCGATGACACTCTTCCCTATTACAGTTTAGCAATCCCTAGTTGTGTTTCCCTTCTATTAATTGTGTGCCTCTAGAAGTGAAGTCATTGTTGGAAGTGGTGTGTCTATTATGTGATGTCATGTTGTATTGAGTTATGTTGGAGCAATTTTTAGTCTTTTGTGTTAGCCTTCTATCTTCTTGATTGCTTGATGTAGTGGGACCTTATTGTTATCTCCTAGCATGGGGGGTAGACCTTAGGGTTGCACATGGTCAGATGGATTTTTCTTTTTCCTCCATTGGGTTTCTCTTGTTGTTGTTCGCAAGTGTGGATGATGTACCTTATGTAGCAGTACCACAGATCTTGTACCAGTTCGAGGGACAGTTGCACATGTTATGTATTGTATATGTATCTCATTTGTATCATGTGATGTAATCTTGATGAATTCTTCCCGTTGTATTCTGGGAAGCATTTTTGTAAGCTTGTAACAATGTAATGATGTACTCCCATGTAATAGAATTTTTATATGTACTTGTAGGTTTATATATGTGATATTTGATGCTATTAATCTGATGATATGTTATGGAGTTTCCTATTTTTTAATCATTTAATGTTATGGTTTAAAATAAACTCTTGATGTTAGGGTGGGTGCATGGAAATGGGTAGCAATTATGTGGACACCTTTCAAAAAACTTTTGAAAATAAATAACGCATGCGTTATAACGCATTCACGTTATTGCTTGTTAAAAGAAAAAGAAAAAAAGAAAAAACTTGTCATTGTTATTTCGACTATTTTTTTCTTGCAGTTGTGGCCAAAACCCCCATACTTATGTGCTCACGTTCTAGGAGGAGCAATTCAACAAAAAATTTCACCAACATTTTATATTTCTTTGCAATGATGGCGCCACGACAACGAGGAGATGTGAGAGGTAAGGATTTTGTGGTTTTTGTTTTGAATTAGTTAGTTTTAGTTTGAATTTGATATATATTTGTTTTAATTTTTAGGAGATGCAAATCAACCTGAAAACCCTCAAGATCAAAATCAACCACAACAACAACCTCCTCCACCAATCACTCAACCCCCTCCTGGCACTCAACAAAATTTAATGAGTGAAATTGAGAACAACAAAAAACAAATTGAGGATTTGATCAGTAGGCCGAGTGATCCAAATGGGTCAACTATAGAAAGAATGACTCTAGCAAATTCATTCAAAGATATGGTAAAAAATGTAGAGTCAATTAGCAAACAAATAACTGGATGGCAAGATAGGAGGAAAGCGGCTAGGGATTATTATGCAAATAAACTATCATACAAAGATGTAAAGGATTTAAAAATTACAAAAGGTTATTTGTGCTCATTATTCACCAAACCACGCACAAATCAAAATCTTACCCTTAATACAAAGAGGTTTCCTATCCATTGGTGCCACCACCAACAGATTAGGGACCAGTTTTATGATAGGTGGTACATGGTCTTCGATTACCCATCGTGCAACAATTGTGAGGTCCCACAATATTTCCTTAGGAAACTATATAGTGAGTTCATATTGAAAAAAATCCCAATTTTTTTTGATATGAGGGATTTCCAAGGGAGAGGTGGGGGGTTAGCTCAGGATAGACCTAGTGCATAGCTGGATCCTACGCGGCAAGGTAGATGAGCTCTCACTAGGCCACCTCATGAGCACGTTGTTATGCCTTCCATCATGAAGGAAAGTTCTAATGTAGAGACATTGCAGGTGATCAACACTTTGACCCAGAGTGTCATCCATCATAATAGCCCTATTCTACAATGCCATCTAGGGGAGTCTTCAAGTGGTGGTCGTCGAACACATGTGTGTCAATCTTGCAAGGCTACTTGTTCATATGACCCCACCGACACTCAGGAGACTGGTACACAGGATCTGTTTGCAGCTATGGAGATGGAGAGGGCAACTAACATTTTGCATGAGGCATATGGCATTGATAGTCAGGTAAAAGTTAGTGCATGTTCATTGAATTTAATTTATTAAATTTTGATTTTGAAATGCAAGATTAACTAAAAATGTTGTATGATTTTAATAAAATTGTATGGTCACAGTGTTGAGACTGGATACACAGGCCCCCCGTCAACTTATTTATGTAGTACACCTATCGTTGGGGTATGTAACTAGTAAACAATTATAAATTTATTGCAAGTTAATAGCTTTGTTTTACAAATGGTAATTTAATATACTATTTTGGATGTTGAATAGACTAATATTGGAGGTTTTGATGGAACACTTCCCAGTGGCGGTGGATTTACTCAAACCTACATGGAGGTAATAGAATAAAGAGTTTAACTAATGAATCAAGTACTTAATAGATTTGTGTAGTTTATATGCACATCATTGATTACGTTGAATAATTTGTTGTTTTATTTTCAAATGATGCAAGCCCAAACACCTATGAATGTGATGAGGGAAATGGATATTGGTGTGTCATCTGCTATACAATCCTTGATGGCTTTGACGGGAGAGGTATGAGGCAAATTAGTAAATTTCAATTTACATTTGTTGTGATAGATGTTAGTTAGTGAAAAATCAAACCATTATTGATTCGAGTAGTTTAATTTCTACTTGTATGGTTTATACAGGGCTTGAGCACGCCTGAGCATGGGCGTGAGAATATTTCCCCTATGGAGAGAGATCATGAGATGGCGGTAAGTGATTATTTTGTCAAATATATCATTTTTTATAATATAATTTCTATATATTCATGTCTTTACTTCTTATTGTAACAGTTAAAAAATCACAATGAACTAAACACTAGGAGGAGCAACAGGAGCACTCCTCGAGTGCAACAAAAATGAGTGACAGACCTATCGCCATCTGATCGAAAAGGAAAGGGAAATAATTTATTTCTAGGGCATGGAGAGAAATGACTTTTGATTCCAGAGCCCTTCTGTTGTATGCCTACATGGAAGTTTTGTAGATATTTTTATTGGACATATTTGACATTGTATGCCTATATGGGATTCTCATAAGCCTATATGGCTATTTTGTACATATATTTCATACTTATACTGACATATATTGATGTATGCCTACATGGCTATTTGGTTAATACAAATATCTTTTATCGATGCCTGTCCATATTTGCATTCTAAATTTCTAGTTCAATAGATATGAGTTACGTGTATTCAAGTGTATACTTTACAACTTACATGTATAATTTTTGATTTATGTGTGTTCAAATGTATACTTTGTGCCTTACGTGTTTTCATGCGTATACCTTGTATTCTTGCATATACTTTGTATTAATTTGTGTATACTATGTATTCATGTGTATACTTTTTGAGGCTTACAGGTTTTTGAGTACCTGTTCTTCCCTTATTGACATATACATGCTTGAATTATTCACGTGTATAATTATTAATTGGTTAGCCCTAGCATTGATCATTGTTGTCCTTCATGATTTATCTTGAATATTAATTGATTGATGCTAAACAACTTTATCTAACAGAAAAAAACACGTTTACAATTGGAATTCCATGAAATGATTCATAAAAATATTCCAATATGTTCTTAATAGATCTTCTCCAAAAATTGATCAACAATCTCCATTCGAGCCTCTCAAGGCTTTACATAATGTTTTACACCCTTCTCTAACTGATCCATGCCCTCAACTAACTAAAAACCAACTTTCAAAACAAGTAACCATTGCATTTCAAATTTGTTGCTTTAAGCAACTTACAAATTTGCAACTTTAGACTCCTCCAACCTAATGAGTACATATAATGAACTCTAAACCCACACAAATGGCATACAAATAGCCTTATTACATTGACAAAACTCCATTCTTTCACAATCATATACAAATTCACAAATTTCCCTTCAAAGGCTACAAAGACAACTTCTAGTGCAAGATTGAAATTTTAACATTTTTTATCACTAGAACCAAAACATACCTAATGGTATTAATTGACCTTATTCAAGACAAAGCATGCTCAAAATACCCACAACAACCTATTGACCAACCTATTCACAATCAGTTAATCACTAAAACCACTAAACTAGACCTTCTTCATCAAATGGAGGAATAAGGTGCTTTGTGATAGGTTGTCGTTAGGTCCTACTACTTTAGAATATAGAATTTCAATTAGTCGACCAAGCAGTGTCCAAGGTAGTTTTCAAAAGAAGATAATTCAGATAACTCATCTTAGATTTTTTGTTTTTCTTTAAACTAGTGAAATCAATTTTAGTCTAAGGCCATTTAACTTCTTATTTGGAAAACAATTTATTCTAGGAAAATTGGAAATACTTAAACTAGAAAGCATAAGATAACTAATTTAGAAAGCATCATAACTAAACTAGAAAGCATAGAGATAAGAAAACTGAATAACTGATAAACTACGAAAGTGGAAAAGTAAGTAAACAGACTATAAAACATTTTCTTAAATAGTAAAAGATTCTAACAACTACGAAGAATAACTAATACTAACTAAAAAAAAATGGTGCTCGAGAACTTTAGAATCAACTCTTAACAAACTTAAGTACTTCCTACTGAACAATTATTTATGTAACAACTAAAACAACATAATATTAAGTACTTATCTATTTAAACTAATTCCCCTCGAGTGGCCAACTCGTGGGTCAACACTTCATTCTCAAATCACATAAACTACAAGTTCCGGAGTCCTTCCATTATAAAAATTTATCATCCATAGTTCAACAACTTAGCAAATGATAGAAGAAATTTCTTTCATTCATCAGTGTTCAGAAATCATATAAACAACATAACGTTACTATTCAGTCTCATTCATCCATTTTGAAATTACATTCTTATAGAGAAACTTATAACTAAATTTTAGATTCTAGATGGCATGGATAGCCATTGAAAAAGTTGTTTAACAACTTTAACTAACTTCCATGTCTTTAAAACTCATAAACGTAGAGAAGGCTCGAGACGAGCCATGAAGTTTTTGGTAACAAAAATTAAATAGACAATAACTAAATCTTCGGTTCATTGGCCTGAGATTCAGGAGGAGGTTCGCAGCATCTA
Source organism: Sequoiadendron giganteum (assembly GCA_007115665.2). Taxonomy (NCBI): domain Eukaryota; kingdom Viridiplantae; phylum Streptophyta; class Pinopsida; order Cupressales; family Cupressaceae; genus Sequoiadendron; species Sequoiadendron giganteum. Next base: position 273,728,951 of record CM021103.1, on the reverse strand, counting down.
TCTTTCATCATACTTAAGGCACGTGTTGGCTCAATGTTTTGTAACCATTGCTAGATGACCGATTATTCCCTACAAAAACACTCAAGTTAACCCATTAAACCTGTATTGGCAAATTTCCTCAATTGATCATAAGAAATAAAGTTTGCATAATTTTCCTTAAAGATAAGAAATTATTTCTCCTAAAGTTTAATAAATTGGCACAAACTTAGGATTGAACTTGTAAGAATAAGCTTTTCTGAATTTATTATGATGAGGTTATTTTTACCTCATTATTTCCTCCCCCACCTAATTCTTGGTAGGTCCTCCTACTCCATAGTTATAACCCTGAGTTTTATTCCACTCCTCATAAATGGCACTGAGATCATGTTACTCTCTTGTTGTTGCATCAAAAGCTATAGGGTCATGGATGAACCCTCTATGAAATATCACACTCTCTCCATTCATTAAAAAGTCTATCATTCTGATCAGTTGAAATATTGAAAGCAGAAGGTGGATTAAGTAGCAAAGGAGGCATGTATCTCATTCCCATCCAGTTTGTCTTAAGGGTTTTCAGGATTTTGACTAAAGCATCAGGTCTTCTAAAATACCACTTGATATTAAGAGGGGAAATGACCTCTCTTTTCTTGAGGTAAGTAGGTAATGGAGTGAACCTCTCTTCACAAGTGTGCCATGCTTTCCCAATCAATTTTTTCCCATTCTTCTTAAAATTATTGTAACACTACTTGAGGTTGTCATCATACTTTTCTTTCATTTTGTCATTAATCAGGAGAGATGAAATGGTGTCTTTGAAACCTCCAGGCCTAGAATTTGGTGACCTTATTTGGAGACCTATTGTCTTTTCTTCCTGTGCAAATTCTTTTGTACGCTCTTGCCAATGAATCTGGTTTCTCATAGTAGAGAATAGGGCTCTTAATTCTACTTCTCCAACAAATAGGTTGATAAAGAAATCTGTGTGATTCTCTAATAATAAATCATGCAAAAAGAACTCACAAATCAAATCTTGATCCTCAGGGGTTGAATTTAGAAATATCTTAATAAATTCTTTGTCATTGGGTTCATAAGACTGATCATTGTAGATTCTGAATAATTTCCATCTTATCCACTATTCATTTAAAAACATGGAGTACAATCTAGATGGCCTTCTACAAGATAATATATAATCAATTAATTGACATGCATCTTGTTTTCCTCTGTATGCCCTATGAAATGACTCCTTCAGGAGTACCAATTCCTTCTTCAGCCTGTAATTCTCAGTTTGAACATTTCTTAAGAAATGACACTTTTCCATCCATTTCATTAGAAGTGGGGGAATGCGAACCTAGAACCAATCAGTTATAACTGACTTAGTTTGAATTTCTTTTTATTCCATCTTTGATTTCATAGTGCATTCTGCCAAGTCTTGTTCCAGCTCTACAACTCTACTGATGGAAGCATTTAATTCTTCAATTCTTGTTTTGCCATCTTCTTCAAAGGTTGTGAGCATAAGCACAAATTTTTTCTTTATCCTTTCAATTTTTGTATTCTTTTCTACAATGTCAACATTATAAGTTTTATGCTCTTGACTCAATTCTTGTATTTTCTCTTTCTACTTATAAATCATTGTATCCTTTTCCTATAATTGTAGTTTTAAACCCTGTATTTATTGATTCCTTTTATTTATTATAGCAATGTGCACCATCAACTCTTCTTTTTGCAATTCAACCTGTTCATTATTTTTGTACAATTGTTTCTTTAGATTATCAATTTATATTTTTCATTTCTCTATTTCTACAGTGGCATCCTTCGTTTCAACTGTGTCAATAATTCTATTAACAATAGAGGGAAAATTACTTGGAATACCATCATCTCTCTCCTGTACTCTTCCCTAAATTTCTTCAGTGAAGATCTCCTCCACATATGCAGAGTGGGAAGTAATCTCTTCGACTAAATCTTCTTCTTCTAGAGGTATTTCTTCTTCACTGGCAGGCTCTGAAATCTCTACAGGCTCGGATGGCCACTTGGGCTTTTTATTTTTTGAACTTCCCTCCATACCCTGCATTGGGGTTTCGAAGAATTCAGAGGCTAGGAGGTTACTTCTTCTTAATGGAGGAAGACCTTGGAAGGTGACAGGTGTCCTATTTTCCATTTTTTTTTCTTTTGGGGTTACTTAAATCAGAATAAACAAGCTCAACTTGCTCTGACAAATCAGGGGTTTTGAATTCATCATTCAAAAAGTTTGGCACTTCCTCACCAGGGGTGGTGGGATTAGGAGCTTCCGGAGCTTGAGAGCCCTTAGGGGAAATTTCTCTGGATGGTGAAGTAATTCAGTTAGATGGTTCACCTGGTTCTATTGTCCTTCTGATTGAAGGCTTCTCAATTTTCTTCAAAAAAAGTTCGCATTTGCCCTCGAATTTCTTGCAAAAATGGTATTTACAAATCAATTGAATTAATCCATGGTGTTTCAGTGGCCCTAACCCTGTTTTATATCTTTATATGGAAGAATTTAGAGAGTCACATAAAAATTCAGGAAAATTTACCCTAAGAGCAGGGTTCTCTTTCCCATGATGCAAATGGATCAGCATTCAGAAAGCATGTCCTACTACAATAGTTAGTTGACCTTCACAAGTAAAATATTTTATGATCCAAGCAATGGCAGTACCCCAGGGCTCTAGTATGAAGGTCCTCTGGTACTAATTACTACCATGGGGTGAGGGTCTCACTCTCTAACAACTAATTCAAACAATTTTTGGTACGTTATCTGAGAGGTTTCTTTTATCTTAATACCTAAATTTTCTAACCAAGACAAATGAGAAATGATTTTTGGACTCACCTTGAAATGCTTTCCATGAAGTACCACTTCACCATTTGAGTAGTTTTCAGCAAACGAGCTCACCAACTTTTCATCATATCCTTTGATTTATCTGATAAAATCCAACCACTCCGCCTCTTCGAACAATATGGAGATATTGCTTAACCCCAACAATTTTTTGGTTGAATCTAGCTTTGACTTTTTTTACCACTCCCCATTCTCTTATTTTCCCTCTCCGCAAAAGATTTCAATCACGGCTCCAAGCTTTCACACAACACTTTTGAAAATATTTCCTCTGAAATCACTTATTTATCCTATTTGTAGCTTACTATGCAATGATTTTCAATTTGCATGGAGGCATGCAAAAGGATTTTCCATGCAAGTAGTTGATCACCAAGTGCCACAAATTGCTAAATTGGGAGTGAAGTTCTTTCCAATTAATTATTCTTTATTTGAAAATAACTACCTTCTTAAAGCAAAGATTAATACTTACTTGCATTTTATGATTGTTTGAAGATCTCGTACCTTACAGATTTGATAGGATGACGGAAGGTATTGGCTAAGGTGACGACAAATTTATTGTGGCATGAGTGTGGAATTTTATGGATGACGAAGCCATCAATGATGACTATGGTACTTGGAGGCTTTATTTATGATAAAAAACAAATAGAATGACATGTGTACAAGATATGATGATGGAAGTGTCATGAAGTTTTGAAATTATGAAAAAGGTGGCGAAATGCAAATGAATAAGTTTCAAAGCACATAATTTTAATTGTGCTTGAAACTAGTGCATAAGTTCCAGAGTAGGCAAGAGGTTTGTATTCATGATGGAGAAGGCAGACAAGTTCTAGATCATCGGTGAAAGACACAAATGGAATGATAGTGAAATGAAAGTTTCAGAGCATCGGTGAAAGATACAACCGGGACAATAGTGAAATGAAAGTTTTGGAGCATAGCCAAAAGATGCAGTCGACGCAACAATGAAATGAAGGTTCTAGAGCATCACCGAAAGATACAGTCGGAGTAGCAATGGAATGAAGGTTCTGGAGCATCATCGAAAGATGCAGCCAAAGCAGCAATGAAATGATTTAAGAATTTTGTACTTCGGGAGCTTTGAACCTTAGTGCAGGAACGCCTTTTTGACATGATGAGTTTTGTACAAATTTTGGAGTATCGAGCATAAGGATCATAACATTCTAGAGCATCTTTGGAGGGTGCTCCAAAAGTTGTTTTCCATCTTGAAGAAGTCATGCAAAATGGAACAAAAAATAGCTAAGTCCAAAAGAAGAAAAATATCTTGGCATACATGTCTTTTTATTAAACATTTTTGAAATATATATATATATTTAAACAACATCGTTTTAGCATTTTTACCAAATAGAATATGCCTTGGCAGAGTCAACACATTGGACCTTGCCCTGCATTTCCACCATTCTTGAGAATTCTTCCCTATTAACCAGCTTATGGTAGACACGTAAGTGGTGACCATTAACTAAGAGGGTTCGTGTGTCACCATCAACTAATTCCAACTAAATAGTTCCATTCGAGAAGACTTCAGAAATCTCATAAGGTCCCAACCAAAGAGTCTTGAGCTTTCCCCTATGATCTTTGTACCTTGAATCGTATAGCAGGGTCCAATCTCCATTATGGAACTCCCTCTCCTTAATATGTTTCTCATGCCACTCTTTCTATTGATGTTGAATTAGTTTAGTTTGATGGACAATGTCTAGGCGAAGCTCATCCAATTCATTTAGTTGCATAACTCATTCAACTTGGGCTCGTTTTGAATCCACGCCTAGTTCCATAGTTGTTTGTAGAGTTTTTTATTCAAACTCAATGGGAAGAAAAGGTTTCTATCCAAAAATGATCTCATAGGGACTGAATCCAATCGTGGATTTCTAGGTTGTGTTGTATGCCCAAACAGCTTCAGGGAGTTTCCTAGCCCAATCTTTTCTTCCTAAAGAAACTATTTTTGTTAATATGTTTTCAAGCTCTCTATTAGTTACTTCCACCTGGCCATTTTCTTGAGGGTGGTAAGGGGAGGAATTCCTATGGCTTACCTGAAAATGGTTGGTAAATTCCAAGAGCACTTTGGACATAAATTGGGGTCCCTGATGAGTAACGATAGTTCGAGGGGCTCCAAATCTAAGAAAGATTTTATTATAGAGGAATTTTGCGACTTGCTCTTCCCTAGCTACTCGTAAGGCTTGAAATTCATCCCATTTCATTAGGTAGCCAATGTAAACCAATATGTACTCTTTCTCTTGAGAGGAAGGATCTATGGGTCCAATAAAATCTAAACCCCATTTCTCGAATGGTTCAAGCACTACCTGTGGTAGTAAAGGCATTTTCGAAGAAGAAGTTGGTCTTCCTATTCTCTGAAATTCATCACAATGATGAACATAGTTCTTAATATCCTTATGCATTGAGGGCCAATAGTATCCAATGCCTAAAATTTTATGGGAGGTTCTCTTCACAGAGTAGTGCCCTCCCGAAGGATCATCATGACAGACCCTTAGAATGTTGTGGGTTTCATCCACTCTCACACATCTTCTTAAGACCATGTTAGGTCCACAATGAAATAACATTCTATTTATCCATTTGAATGGGGCACTTTCCTTGATAAGTCACTTATTTTTCTTAGTCTTGAATCTCAAGGGTACCTCAGAAGCAGCTGAATAGTTAGTGATATCTACAAACCAGGGTGATTTTACAAAAACTGCAAATAGACTCTTATCTGGAAATTCATCCTATATAGGAGTACTGTCACCCTTGTCATGTTTGATTCGTGACAAAAAATCTACTACTACATTATATTTCCTTGGTTTGTCAAGAATTGTGGCATTAAACTCCTGAAGGAGTAATAACCATCTCATAATTCGACCATTAACTATGGGTTTGTTCATTAGGTAATTTCCAACTGAATGGTTTGTATAAACTATAACCTTATATCCCATAATATAGTGGCGGAATTTCTTAATGGCATGAACAACAACTAGGAATTCTTGTTCTATTGTTGTATAGTTTCTTTCTGCAGAAGTACGATTTTTACTGATAAAATATATGGCATATTTACCCCCATTCTCATCTTCTTGTCCAGGAACTCCACCAATAGCATCGTCAAAAGCATCTACATAAATATGGAACGGGATACTCCAATTTGGTCCTCATAGAATGGGAGCAGAGACAAGCTTTTCCTTAATGGTTTTGAATGATAGTTGACACTCAGGCATCCAAACAAACTCTACTTCTTTTTGTAAAAGAAACAACATAGGAGCTGCTATTTTACTGAAGCCTTATATGAACCTTTTGTAGTAACCAGCATGTGCAAGAAAACTTTAAAAATCTATTTGTGTTTGAGGGATAGTCAACTGTTGGATGACCTCAATTTTCTTGGGGTCGACCTTTATTCCCTCAAAGTAAATATGATGTCCTAAGACTATTCCTTGTTCTACCATTATTAAATATTTTTCATGGCTAAGGGATAGTGTATTTTCCTCACAAACTTGTAGAACTCAATCGAGGTTCTAAAGAGCTTCATCATATGTTGACCCTTAGACTATAAAGTCATCCATATAGACCTCTACACAGTCATTAATGAGTGCAACAAATATAGCAAGAACAACTCTTTGAAAAGTCATTGGAGCGTTACAAAGTCCAAAGGGAAGCACTCTGTATGCAAACGTGCCCCAAGGGTAGGTAAACATGGTCTTGTCTTGATATTTTGGGGCAACCTGTATCTGATTGTAACCACTAAATCCATCTAGAAAGGAGAAATATTTCCTTCCAGCCAAGTTGTCCAAAACCTGGTCAACAAATGGTAGGGGAAAATAATCTAGATGAGTGGCTTTGTTGGGTTCTCTATAGTCTACATAGATTATCCACTTCCCATTTTTCTTTGGCACGACCACCATAGGTGATACCCACTTATTATCAGAGATAGGATAAATAAATCCTGCATGGAGGAGTTTCTCAATTTCAATTTTGACCAGATCCTTTAATGCAGGATTGAGTCTCCTCTAAGGCTGGTGAACATGCCTTATACTGGTGTCAGTATAGATGTGATGAGTACATACAATTGGGTAAATTCCTCTCATGTCCATATAATCCCAAGAAAAAGCTTTAGACCTTTTTACCAACACATTTAATAACTTATCCTCTTGTATTTTTGTTAGCTAGCTATTGATGATCAAAGTTTTTCTTGGTAATAGCATGAATGATTTTGTTCTAGAATGGACCGAAGTAACAATATAAATTGGTCGTAACAAGGTATTGAGAGGACAACTATGAGGTATAAGTCGGTGAAACCTTGTGATATCTTCAAAGAAATGACTTGTTCTGGGAATTATGTTTGCTAAGGGACAACACATTCCCATTGTAGCATAGCTTTGCTCCATGCCGCTTATATCAATTGGTTGCCCAAAAATTCTTGGAGCATCCATCATTTCTTCCTCATTCGGGGTTATAGCAAGGCGTGCTATACGCTTACTAACTCTTTCTCCAATTCTTCTCCGTGTTGTTAAATTACTACCATGGCTAGCGAGGCCAAACTGTCTTGACCACTAGATTCTTCTGGTTCATCAACCCAGACCTTTTTATGCTCAGTTGGTTTAGCAAAGGGATATAAGAACAAACATTTACTATCTTGACCATGCGAAATGGTCATTCCCCCTTCCCTGCAATCAATCTTAGCAGCAACCGTGGCCAACCATGGTCTCCGAATAATTATTGGTTAACTACTTTTGGGTGTAAGGGACTAGATTACGTAGAAGTTGACTGGATATTCCCATCCATCAACTTTCATGAGGATGTTTTTAATGATGCCCTTTGGGATGGCTATAGACTGATTTTTCATTTGTAAGACTGTGGTTCTAGGACGTAAATCATTTAGTCCTAACTTTTCCATTACATCCACAGTCATCAGGTTAATAGCTGTCCCAAGATCCACTAGTGCATTTGGTATTTCTACCTCGTTGATTGTAACAGTTATAAGTGGACTCCCAGGATCATTGTATTTTGGAGCAATAGTCTTTCCAAACAAAAAATCAACTAAATAACCATCAATATGAATGGTATTTATCTTTTTTGGCTTCCTACCAGGTGTTTTAATACATAGTTGTTTGATTAACTGGTTTAACTTAGGAATTTCCTTTATTGCCTACAATAGAGGAACCTCAATTTGCAGTTGCTTAATCTCTTGAATTAATGCAGTTTTAGAAGCCATAGTCACTTCCAGAGTATTTTTCGGAGTCATTGACTTTAAACGTTTCGGAAATGGTGCCATTGTTTTGTCTTTTAGAACGAGCTCCTCCTTATGTTGACTCAAGGACTAACCTTCCTCCTCCTGAGAGAAATCAACAGATCTTGCTACTGAAAAAGGCTCTTTATCCTTGGTGGAAGTGTTCTGATTAGGTGACTTGTCTCTTAGTGGAATTTTAGGATCAGATTCCTCTACTATTTCTTCAATAGCTGGGGGTTGAAGAGTTCTACTAGAGCACAACTGTACATTTTCGTAATGTATCGCATTCAGTCCTATAACATTTTCATGTTCGTTAGAGTAGACTAGAGTATTCTGGTGATTATTCTGAGGATTGGGGAGCGGTTGCACTAGAAGCTGAGGTTGGTTCACCTACTCATTCTAAGGAAGGTTTTGAGGTGGAGGTGACAAATTATGTTGTTGATTCCTCCTAGATCTAGTATAAAATTGATTATGTCTCTAATTCCATTGGGGAACAGCATGTTGTTGGTACCATTTTTGTTGTGGTTCATTTGACCACTACTGATTTCCCCATTCGGGGTACCCCCAATAAGGAGTTCCCTAGTTAGGTTGCGTTGGAGGTGACTGATTCCAAGATGGATTCCATTGATTATGAACCCTGTTATTTTGTGATCTCCATGCAGGATTGGAATTTTTTCCATAAGAGAAGTTACCTCCTTGACATTGGTTTAATGTGTTAATCTCCTCTTCAACCCGAATAGTTGTTTCCTTGGTATTCTTAATATCAGAGAGAAGCTCACACTGTTTTGTAGGATGGTTTTTCTCACATAGTTGACAAATATTGACTTTATCTAAAGGACACTCTTGCAACAGGTGTTTGTTTTGACACTTGGAACAATAGATTGACAAGGTCTCTAGGTTGTGAGTTTTAGCTTGTATGCCATCTAAAGTAGTGTTTAACTGAATGAGAATGTCAATTTTTAGATTTGCAATTTCTTCGCGGAGCTTACCTATCTCATTAAATCCTTTGAAAAGATTAGTTTTACGGATTCCTCCTCAAGTATGGGATAAATTCTAACATAACTCACATATTCCCTCAAGGGTCAGTTGGGACATGTCACCCTTCCCAATTAGATCAAGACTTCTTCTAGCGTCATCATCAAGTCCTTTAAGAAAAATTGTTTTGAGAATCTCGACGCTAATTGACTCTTCTCCACATCTTTTGGAGAGGAAAAGGAACCTATTGAGATAATCCTGTAAAATCTCATCCTTGTTTTGTCTCAGTTTAAACAACTCTTCCTTTCGGTCACTCACCCTATAGTAACTTTGGTATTTTTGTATGAAAACATTCTCCATTTCCCCCCAGGATGTTATACTACTAGAACCCAATCCCATAAACCAATGCATTGTTGAATCCTTTAGAGTAGAAGGAAAAATCTTCAACTTTTGGTTATCATTTTTATGCTCATGAGTTTGACATAAGACCTTAAATTCAAAGAGAAATTGGTTTGGGTCTTCCAAGGACAAGCCACAAAAGGTTGGAAGGAAAGCTGAGGAAATTTTCTTCATCGCAGAATCATCATTTGTATCCAAGGTAATAGGATAAGTAAATGTTCTAGGAGGGCGCTGAGGTTCATTGTTGTTAGGTTCAGCTCTATGATCTCCCACAATGTTTGGAGAAGTCTATTCCTCAAAGACAATTTCCTCTATAACTGGTTGTTCTGCCAGCTGCTCGACAGGTAAATAGTGGAAAGCCTCAGGTGGAATAGGCTCAAATAATTCTTCAGAAGTGTGATCGTCTAAGCCTTGGGCTTCCCTAGGTATGATTGGTACACATTTTGGGGGGGTCTTTGGTAAAGATAGTTTGTGAGGGCCTCTTTTCCAGACCATGCAGAAGAGGAAGTTCACGACATAATTTTTGGTATAAAATGAGGTATCAAAACCGTCTCCTAGTAACACTCAAGTACAAAGGATATTTTAGAGGTCCCTGACAACGGCGCCAAAAAGTGATAGTCTGTCATTAGTCCTACTACTTTAGAATATAGAATTTCAATTAGTCGATCGAGTAGTGTCCAAGACAGTTTGCAAAAGAAGATAATTTAGATAACTCATCTTAGATTTTTCATTTTTCTTTAAACTATTGAAATTAATTTGTCTTAGGCCATTTAACTTCTTATCTGGAAAACAATTTATTCTAGGAAAACTAGAAATACTTAAACTAGAAAGCATAAGATAACTAATTTAGAAAGCATCATAACTAAACTAGGAAGCATAGTGATAAGCAAACTGAATAATTGATAAAACTACGAAAGTGGAAAAGTAAGTAAATAGACTATAAAACATTTTCTTAAACAGTAAAAGATTCTAACAACTACGAAGAATAACTCATACTAACTAAAAAATAATGGTTCTTTGGAACTTTAGACTCAACTCTTAATAGAATTAAGTACTTCCTACTGAACAGTTATTTATGTAACAACTAAAACAACATAGTAGTAAGTACTTATCTATTTAAACTAATTCCCCTCGAGTGGTCAGCTCATAGGTCAACACTTCATTCTAAAATCACATAAACTACAGGTTCTAGAGTCCTTCCATTATAAACAGTTATCATCCATAGTTCAACAACTTAGTAATTGACAAAAGAAAGTTATTTCATTCATCAGTATTCAGAAATCATATAAACAGCATAACGTTATTATTCAGTCTCATTCATCCATTTTGAAATTACATTCTTATAGAGAAACTTATAACTAAATCCTAGATTCCAGATGACATGGATAGCCATTGAGGAAAGTTATTTAACAACTTTAACTAGCTTCCATGTCTTTAAAACTCATACTAACTAAAAAACAATGGTACTCTGGAACTTTAGACTCAACTCTTAACAGACTTAAGTACTTCCTACTGAACAATTATTTATGTAACAACTAAAACAAGATAATATTAAGTACTTATCTATTTAAAGTAATTCCCCTTGAGTGGCCAAATCGTGGGTCAACATTTCATTCTCAAATCACATAAACTACAGGTTTTGGAGTCCTTCCATTATAAACATTTATCATCCATAGTTCAACAACTTAGAAATTGACAGAAGAAAGTTCTTTCATTCATCAGTATTTAGAAATCATATAAACAACATAATGTTACTATTCAGTCCCATTCATCCATTTTGAAATTACATTCTTATAGAAAAACTTATAACTAAATCCTAGATTCCAGATGGCGTGGATAGCCATTGAAAAATTATTTTAACAACTTTAACTAACTTCCATGTCTTTAAAAATCATAAACGTAGAGAAGGCTCGAGACGAGCCATGAAGTTTTTTGTAACAGAAATTAAATAGACAATAACTAAATCTTCGATTCATTGCCTTGAGATTCAGGAGGAGGTTTGAACATCTATCTTTCATCATACTTAAGGCACGTGTTGGCTCAACATTTTGTAATAGCTGCTAGATGATCGATTATTCCCTACAAAAACACTCAAGTCAACCCATTAAACTTGTATTGGCAAATTTCCTCAATTGATCATAAGAAATAAAGTTTGCATAATTTTCCTTAAAGATAAGAAATTATTTCTCCTAAAGTTTAATAAATTGACACAGACTTAGGATTGAATTTGTAAGAATAAGATTTTTTGATTTTATTATGATGAGGTTATTTTTACCTCATCACTCTACACCAATGATCATATGTTTTTTGTGTGGAATACTCGAACTTCTCAATCGTCATTTGTATGTTTCTCTTTTCTAGTGTTTTTCATGCCATCATAAGGGATCAAGCCAATTGAATGCAAGTCAGATCAATTCCACATGTTTGGGTGAGAAAGAGGACCATTCATAGCGTAAAACTACCTATTGGGATGCGTTGGAGCAGTTAGTTTGGTCACACGAATTGCAAAACAAAAGTTGCACCACTTTGCAACTTTGCACAACTTGAATTTGACACTTTTTCTATCAAGTGAAAATTCATCGCCACGGGAAAACAACTCTAGGATAGCCAAAACTAAGAGAGGTTTTTGTAGAGGGGCCCAACATGATCCTATAGGATTAGACAAGAATTTTCTAAGCATCATGGTATCCGAGTAATAGCATGTTGAAGTTTGCAGCTATTTTGCACTTTGGACCCTTAAGGGATCAATCTGGTGGAACATAGCTCGAAGTGATTCCGCATGTTTTAGTGTGAAAGAGGACCATGTCTAGTGTAAATATACCTATTCAGACATGTTTTGAACAATCCGCTTGGTCACATGAGGAGCAAAGCAAAAATTTGCACGACTTTGCAACTTTGCACAACTTGAATTTGACACTTTTTCCATCAAGTGAAAATCCTCTGCCATGGGAAAACCACTCTGAGATAGCCAAAACCGAGAGAGGTTTTTGTAGATGGGCCCAAAAACATCTTGTAAGATCAGACAATAAATTTCTAAGTGTCACAGTATCCAAGTAATAGCATGCTGAAGTTTGCAGCCATTTTGCACTTTGGACCCTTATGGGATCGATTCGGTGGAACATAGCTCAAAGCGATTCTGTGTGTTTCTGTGTGAAGGAGGACCATTCTGAGCGTAAAAATACCTATTCAGATGCATTGGAATAGTCCACTTGGTCACACGAGTTGCAGAGCGAAATTTGCACCACTTTGCAACTTTGCACTAGTTGCATTTGACACTTTTTCTATCAAGTGAAAATCCGTCACCACAATAAAACCACTCCAAGATAGCCAAAACTGGGAGAGTTTTTTGTAGAGGGGCCTAGCTTGATCCTATAGGATCAGAGGAGAAGTTTCTAAGCATCATGGTATCTAAGTAATAGCATGCTGAAGTTTGCAACTATTTTGTACTTTGGACCCTTAAGGGATCGATCCGGTGGAACGTAACTCAAAGCGATTCCGCATGTTTCGGTGCAAAAAAAATACCATGCCTAGCATAAACATACCTATTCGAATGCGTTGAAGCTATTAGTTTGGTCACACGAGTTGCAGAAGGAAAGTTGCACCACTTTGCAACTTTGCACAACTTGAATTTGACACTTGTTTCATCAAGTGAAAATTCGCCGCCACGGGAAGACCACTCTAAGATAGCCAAAACCGAGAGAGGTTTTTGTAGAGGGGCCCAACACAATCCTGTAGGATTAGATGATAATTTTCTAAGTGTCATAGTATCTGAGTAATAGCATGCTAAAGTTTGCAGCCATTTTGCACTTTGTACCCTTAAGGGATTGATCCAGTGGAACATAGCTCGGAGTGATTCCGCGTGTTTTTGTGCAAAAAAGGACAATTCCTGGCATAAAAATACCTATTCAAATGTGTTGGAGTAGTTAGTTTGGTCACACGAGTTGTAGAGCGAAAGTTGCACCACTTTGCAACTTTGCACAGCTTGAATTTGACAATTTTTCCATCAAGTGAAAATCCGCCACCATAGGAAAACCACTTCGAGATAACCAAAACCGAGAGAGTTTTTTGTAAACAGGCCCAATGCAATCTTGTAGGATTAGATGAGAAGTTTCTAAGTGTCATGGTATCTGAGTAATAGCATGCTGAAGTTTGCAGCCATTTTGCACTTTGGGCCCTTAAGGGATCGATCCGGTGGAACATAGCTCGGAGCGATCAGTGTGTTTCGATGCGAAAGAGGACAATGCCTAATGTAAAAATAGCTATTTAGATGTGTTGGAACAATCCGCTTGGTCACACAATTTGCAGAACAAAATTTTCACCACTTTGCAACTTTGCACTTCTTGCATTTGACGCTTTTTCCATCAAGTGAAAATCCGCCACCACGGGAAAACCACTCCAAGATAGCCAAAACCGAGAGAGGTTTTTGTAGAGGATCCCAATACAATCTTGTAAGGTCAGAGGAGAACTTTCTAAGCATCACGGTATCCGAGTAATAGCATGTTGAAGTTTGCAACCATTTTGCACTTTGGACCCTTAAGGGATCGATCCAATGGAACGTAGCTCAGAGCGATTCTGCATGTTTCGGTGTGAAACAAGACCATTCTTAGCATAAAAATACCTATTCGGATGTGTTGGAGAAATTATTTTGGTCACACGAGTTACAGAGCGAAAGTTGCACCACTTTGCAACATTTGTACAACTTGAATTTGACATTTTTTTCATCAAGTGAAAATTCGTCGCCATAGGAAAACCACTCTGAGATAGCCAAAACCGAGAGAGGTTTTTGTAGAGGGTCCCAAAAAAAACATGTAGGATCAGATGATTAGTTTCTAAGCATCACGATATCCGAGTAATAGCAAGCTGAATTTTGCAACCATTTTGCACTTTGGAACCTTAAGGGATCGATCCAGTGGAACATAGCTTGGAGCAATTCCGCGTGTTTCAGTGTGAAAGAGGACTATGCCTAGTGTAAACATAAATATTCAGATGTGTTTGAGCAATTATTTTGGTCACACGAGTTGTAAAGCGAAAGTTGCACCACTTTACAACTTTGCACAACTTGAATTTGACACTTTTTTCATCAAGTGAAAATCCGCAACCATGGGAAAACCACTCTGAGATAGCCAATACCAAGAGAGGTTTTTCTAGAGGTTCCCAAAACGATCCTATTGGATCAAAAGAGAAATTTCTAAGTGAAATGGAATACTTTTTATGGGGTTTGTGTTGCTGCCCCTGTAGATTTTGATGGAAAAGGGCATGAAAAATGAGGTTTCACCCTAGGGTTTGATAAAATATTGCATGTAGAGGTTGGGTGATTGTCTTTTTAGTTTGTTTAGGTGATTTTAAGAAGGTCTAAGGTGGTGGCATGTTTTGGTAAGGTGTGGAACCATTCCTTTCAATAAACCCTCCTTATACTAGCATAAAATAAGGGTTTTGGTTTGGCATGGTGGAGTGAGTTTGTCCTGAGACCAATTTTTGGATTTGAGGGTTTGGATACATGATAATTACTGCCTCAACAAGTTAAGGGGGTTCTTGAATGTTTAAAGGTATGTTCCTTTGTTTCTTGAATTCCCCTGCATAAATAAACACACACACACCTAAAACATCCTAATTCGACCTTACATGCTTTATATCACTTCTCTAATCACCTAATGACCTCTTTGATACTTTTAATACATTACATATGACCTTTACATGATCTTTTTCACATTGTTTATATTTCAAAATTCAAATTTTCCAAATTTTCCTATTGAAGGCATCTACAGAACAAGGTGCTACTGCACCAAACATGACTCCAAAATTACAATATTTGAGTAAATCTCATGATGTAAGTAAATCTCATTACAATGCCTTAGGTACTTCGTTCTCATAAATCTTTTACAATGTCACTCATAAATTTGAGATTCTCTTTAAATGTCTATATCATAGGTGCTCATTATGAGGTTAACTTTAATTGAGTAACTTCAGATTCCCTCGCTAAGTTTCACACACTCTTTTATAACAACTTGAAGTCAAAATTGAGATTTGTCAAAATCATCAAAATAAGGATGTTGTGTTGCTTTTTTGGCTGAGATTCTCTTTGATGAATCATAAATCAACATTTTCTGCAATGAGAGATTAATCAATTTTTAGTAGTTTACTTACAAATACGCAAAGTAAAAGAGAAAAAGAAAGAGCATCCAAAATGGAAATGAAAGAAAAATAGATGGAAGGAACTTACAGATAGGCATGCAGGTCTCACAAGTTATTCACTCATGGTCATACATCTTCACTAGGAATTCCAACATACCTATTGCACACAACACCTCTCATGAATAGAGTAAGTTGAAATTTCAGATGCTCTTATAATGTCTACATCATAGTTGCTCATGATGAGGTTAACTTCAAATGAATAACTTGAAATTCCCTCATGAAAATTTGCACACACTTTTCTAATGGTTTAAAATCATGATTGAGATTTGTCAAGATCATCAAAATAAGGATGTTGCATTGCTTTTGTGGCTAATATTCTGTTGGATGGCTCATATATCTGCATTTTTTGCAAGGGGACACCAATCACTATTTAGTATGTTACTTACAAATACGCAAAGTAAAAGAAGTTGATAGCATTGGCATCAAACAAATTAATGTGCATACAAGTATAAATTAATAAGAACCAATGTGCATATACCTACAAATTAATCCAACGAACCATCCGGTTCTACTCTACTCTTTATTGTGTCAAGTATTTCCTCATGGTCAGACTCACAGACCTTCCACAAGGTCTTTTTTAAAGGTCTAACCCCATATTTGGTCAAACAAACATTGGATGCCATGACAAGGTTCGAGTAATGAAGAATCTTGTGATGCATGTCAAAGTCTTGAAATAGCCAATGTTTAACACTCGAATGTGGGTACCTTCTAAGCCATGTTCCAGTAGCCACAACTAAGCATGTAGGGTATTCGATGTTTTCTTCATCTATAACTAGGGCCTCCAATTTAATTTTGGCCTCAACACAATGAAACAAGTAATAGTATGTTCCCTCTTCATTGTCTTAATCTGCAATAACTGCATAAACATGCCCTGCATTGATATGTGCAAAAAATATCTTGAAATTTGTCAACATTACGAATATAGGACAAAGTAGATAATGATACATAATTTCAACAACTAAGCAAGTAGATATATCACCTGGTTGAACTAGATCTGATACATGGTCAAAGTCGACCGATGATTCCATCTGTGTTAGTTCCAATGTTGTCGGAGGGTGATACGTGTGAAGTGGGCTAAGATAACTTGTCAACCATTTATCAACCCACTCCCCTGACTCACAATCATTACAGGCTTGCATTGTACATGAAGAACAAAAGCATGTCATCTTTTGTGTATCGATACTCCATGAACCTGCATTTGAGCTAAGGAAAGGGTGTACCTCACTTAATCTTATTAGTGTACAACATTCCTCATATGGTGCAATGTTAGTATCATCCATCAACCAAAAAAATCTACGAACTGAAGACGTGCCTTCATTACCTAGAACCATCAAAGCATTACACCACTCAACGATTGATTTTTCATCTGTCAACTTTGCACTGTCTTTATACTTTAACTCTTCTTGTGCTAATGCTCTTTTTACACATGCTCCTGCACCATCATGCTCCACCTTTCCATGTTCGGCCTCACAAAAGTTCCACATATTTTGAACACCTATAATTACATGCATCCTACACAATTAGTAGAACATGCACAAGTTCTTAAACTGTGCTACACATTTATCAGACCATATTATATGTCGATCGTATTTTATGCCCCTCTGAGCCAAACCACTGTAGAACATTTGGAAGCAACCTTGCACGAACTCTGGAGAATGTGTGCGGTCATCACTAATGTAAAAGTGGTACTCCCTCAATACCTTCCTTTGGTCATCTGTACTATCAGATGCATGAATGAATGTTATGTGCACAAAAATCGAAACCTGTGTGGAGTTGTAGTACTGTGACTGCACCTCATGTTGTGGTTGTAGAGTGTAGTTATCCACAAAGTCAACCACTGATACTATGCTTCCAACTGGAAAGGTGTCCTTACATAGCTTGAATTGCGTGTCCAACCATTGGGCTCTATGGGTATTCATTGCATACTCAGATAGTATATTATCACAAAACATGGACATAAACTGGTACACTGGAATCTTCTCAATAACCAAACCACACATTTTCTCTTGAGACCCATCTTTAGTAGCATATGCCACTATTTTATACTTCCCGAACTCTACTAGTTTTTGTCCAACCTCATCTGTGCTTTCTATATGTTGGCATACTGGCATACGTTGGAAGCCACCACAACGCTCGCATGAACCATCCAAGCATGTTGTCTTGTAGAATATCTGGCCATCCTCAGCATGTTGTCTTTGTCTTTTTGTTCAGCATGGCGGATAATTTTATTTGTACCATGGTAATGAGAGGAATATTAGTTCTTAAAAAATTTATCCATTCAAGTTAATTGAAAAATATATGTCATTCAAGGCTTCATTTAAATAATACTTACAATCATCCTGTACAAAAGTTAACCTAGCATAGACAAATGTGACATGATTTTTTTCAATCCAGAATACCTTAAAGAAAAGTGGTAATGTGGCATGCCATGATTGCAAGATAGGCTCAAAATGGAAGCATGGACATTTGCAAAAAATTGCATTTTTTGGAAAAGTTGTGAACAAATAAGTTAGTTAAGAAGTTACAAAAATAGTTAGATACATTGGGGGAGTTGACTTTGAAGGTAAATAAGATAAATATCATGTAAGTTACAATCATAATGAGTATAATGGCATTGTGAGTGTTTGATAAGTTTTTTGGTGCAGGAGCACCTTGACAATCTATACTTCCATTTTGAAATTTGATTCAATTTTGGTATCTCCATGTCGTAAGAGGGTCATTAAATACATTTTCCATGTATGGGAATCATTAGGAGGTTTAAAATGTGCATTGACAACGTAAGATTATAATGACAAACAAAATTGAAAGCAAGCCATAATAGAATTAAAGAAAATGTGTAAAGAATTCACATACCTAAAAAACTAGACTTTCAAATGGAGGAGTTCAACCCAATTATGTAGGCTTAGCTTCTTCTTTCTTCAAATTCCACAGCAATTTGAATTTTTCAAAAGCTTATTCCCCTCCAAACTTCAATTGTATATCAGTTTTCAATGGAATTCAAACTTCAATTGATATTATATGTATTTCAATGTGGAAACTCTTCTATTTCATGCAAAGGTGGTAGAAATATCATGGAAAAGGTTATGGAATGTGAAAAAAATTCTTGCACACTTCACAACGTCATCAAAAGGGTACTTTTTGTTGGAGCACGTGCAAAACCAAGAGAATATGCAGAGTATGGGTTTTGACATCACAGGTATATTCAGTTTTTTTACCCTTTTTAGTGGAATACAAAACGCCCTCGCATTACAACGCGCTCCCGTTATAACACGAGCACGTTATTTCTTCCTAAAACAGTAGCATCTCTACCTCTTCAAAACATGCACGCGTTATATGAAATATGGTTTTCTTAATATATTTTTTTTCTCCCTCTCTTTCTAAGAAGGAGAGAGAGGGAGGGAGGAAGGGAGGGAGGGAGAGGGAGGAGGAAGGGAGAGAGGGAGGGAGAGGGAGAGGGTTAGAAAGAGATAGTGGGAGAGATGGAGATAGATAGGGAGGGAGAGAGGGGGAGAATGGGAGAGAAAGAGGGAGAGGGAGAGTGGGAGAGAAAGAGAGAGTGGGAGAGAAAGAGAGAGTGAGGGAGGGAGGAGAGGGAGAGAGGAAGAGTGGGAGAGAAAGAGAGTGGGAGAGAAAGAGGGAGAGAGAGGGAGGGAGGAAGGGAGGGAGAGGGAGAGAGGGAGA